>OY735275.1:2499092-2841697 GCA_963457715.1 Argyresthia albistria | reverse complement strand
GGGTCGGTATGTAGGATTGTAGGCGACATTTGTATTATCCGTTCACGACCAGAATGGGATGCGACCCTTTGTATCTGAGACGCTCGCCTCGTATAATCTATTAGCTTTGTAACCTTGTCAAAGTAAATTGACTTACCTACCTACATTTTCCATTGACTTTGACAAGGTTCCTTCCTAAACTGATAATACGCGTACCTATACCAAGCGGGGAGGACTAAGTAATAAATAGGTCATGAAGCCGGATTTTTAAGTTTTTAACTTGATGAATTATTCAATATGAGTGCAACTCTTCTCTTCTCTTTAGGAGTATTTAAATAAAAGCTTATTTTAAACTTTAGTTATTATTTTGTTCCACTACCTACCCATCCCTATCCTACAGGACTAAGCTAAGTATTTGAGATAATAATGAATGAATCCTGATTTCAGGTCAGCAGTCAGAGGATCTGGGCAACCATGTCGGCTTCACATGCAACTCTTGCTACGGAGCTATCCTTGGGTGAGTGAGACAACTAAATGTTATTGTTACTACCGATCGTTAAAACGATCAATTTTGTTTCATAGGATTTTAAACTTATCTTTAAGTGTTGAAGTTCAAAATCACGATGCAATTATCAAAAATCCAGTAACATTTGGGATAATCAGCGGCATTGAATGAATAAATAAATAAGTAATTAATATCTGGTTGGTGGTACAAACACAATAAAACATTATAGGTATTCATATATCATCAATTCATCAATAGAGCAAGTATTAGAATAGAGAAACATAGTCCATACTGGAAGTTGGAAGGCGTCGCCTCTAAAACTAGCATAAAACCAGATGGCGTTAGTGCGCACTAATAGCATAAGTTTCCAAAAAAATCAACCGGTGGTTTGGCGCTAGTAGACCAAATAACGCCGGTAACTAGCAATAGATGGCGACATGCTTGTATACATGCTTAGCTGTATGCATGTGTGTGTGTACTAGTATTTGCTCCATGATATCATCAGACTGCATTAACATCGATTAATATGCTGCTCTGTTTTTGAACAGCTGCAAACGAGAAGCAAACAGGCATTTTATTTTCCTCGTGAGTTTTAGGCTCACGTTAGTTGATCGTAACCTTTTTGTGTGAATTTTCCGAAGACGCGCCAAAGTGTCACGTGATCTGAGGTCGCAATGAGTTAACTTACTTTTTGATTGATTGATTTGATTGTCATTGGAATTTATGCCTTATTTTCATTGTACTAAAATGAAATTGCCGATTATATTTCGCGGCAGTGAGAAAAGCACGAAAACTCGGAAATACGCGATTTTTCAGTTACGAGGCCTAGCTCGATAAATTTTTTAGTATTGCAAATTTCATCGAAAACTACAGCGCCATTTTCTAGAACACAAAACATATTGTTACATTGCATAAAAATATTCCTCGTATTAGGTATTGGCTACCGCTCGGCTCGGACCAACCGCTGCGCGGCTGGTCCTCGCCTCGCGGACACCAATTGGGACGTAGGTGTTTAACGACAAAGAAAACCCTTTTGAAATAAATAAATCTTGACGAATCGAAACGAGCCCAAACTCGATGGGTTTAAATTTAGAATACCGGTGTTCCGTCTACCACCGTCCGGCTCCATCATCAGGTGATGATGATGAGAACATCGATAGGCGATATGAGTAGAATTTGTTACCACGAATCAAATGAGCCCAAACTAGATGGATTTACAAGTAGGCTTTCTAGGTTTCCGTCTTCCACCTTCGGACTCATCATTAGACCAGCTCATTGGTACCATATTGTTGCATTCTCATCTGAATCACATATAGGTACCTACCTAGTTTCATAATGATAGAATAACTAGAAGTGCTCGAAATTTTCATTCCTAAATTAGTTGCACGATGTTATTTAGTTACATACAGCCCAATATAATTAATATACCTACCAACCGTACCACCACCGGGGTACGGCTAGGGGTACAATGGGTCTGATCTGAAAGACTGAAGGGACAAAGCGCAAAGGTTTATTGAGAAACGAGCCCGCTGACAGACTGACAGAACAGACGAACGAATCCTAAATTGCGCTCTCTAAGCACGGTTTAGCAGATGGGTGTCTGCGGCAATCTGTACAAGCAGTCATTGTGCATGTCCCCAGCTTCCGGTACTCGTGCGTGGAATGTGTCAACTTCGATCAGTGCGCGCGATGCGAGGCGATGAGGGAACATGACCACCACTACATGCTGCGTGTGCCGGAACCCAGGCCAGAGGTGAGTAAGTGTGTGTGTGGAAAACGAACAAAGTACCAGGACCAGGGCAACATACTGTTGCAGTAGGTTATTTTATAATATAACAAACTAACTTTATATTTACTTTATATTCATAGGGGGAGTTCAAAGCGGTGATGGCGGATCTTCGCGCGGCGCTGCAGAGTAGAGCAGTGCATTCTGAGTGCGAAGTGGAGTGAGTGCTACACGGGCAGCCTGCAACGCTGGTAGCTGGGCCCAGGCCGGCCCAGCTACCAGCGTTGCAGACAGTTCATTTAACGAGCTTTTGGTTAACAACTAACTAGGTATAACTTTGTTATTCCTTTATCTTTTGACAGCTCCTTAGGCAATATTTTTCAAATGTAAAAATGTTCGAGCTGTCAAAAGTGAGAATAGATTTATGAAATCACATTTTAGTTGGTTTTACCACAAAAAATATACTTAATATTATACTAATACAGATAGACCACATAAAACAAAATATGACACCAGCGTAAACTGAGATGCTACGGAAGCTTCTTTATTTCAAGGCCATTATCGCTTGGTGCAGCAACATCGAAAAATTGCAAATACCACGAGATGGCGCTAAGAGGTATAGGATTTATTCGAAGAATAGCGCCACCTAGAAGTATGTTAATTGAAACCATGGCGTACAAAGTACAAATCTTACTCCTCACACCATCTCTTTTTAACGAAGGTTTACTAATTATAATTTGTATGGGATGAGCAGTGAGCACCCTGTGGTTTTACTCACAACCCAGATTTTTTTAGAGCTGTTTTGGGTGCTTGTGTATATCTTTTGTAAGACTTAGTACTGATCTGATGTTTAATTTAATTTCTGTAATAAAATGAAGCAATTCCATCGAGTTTGATTCGCCTTGACAAGCAATTTGGTCCCGGCGAATCAAACGAGGCCAAGCGTTCTCTCCTAATAAAAGATGTTTTCTATAACAGGATCAAGTACGAACCAGGGTCAGACGACGAGGATATCAAACCCGTCGACCCACTCAATATACTAATAAGAGATACCGAGCAATATGGGTCAGGTCTGGGTAAGCACGTTCCGAACGTGCCCGCAGTAGACCCGCAAGACCCGCCAGCCCCGTCGACAGTGGGCGGGGATCAGCAGATACCTGCGCTGACTGTACCGTCGACTAGTCACACGATGGTCGCTCAACCTCGTCACACGATGGTCGCTCAACCTAGTCACACGATGGTCGCTCAACCTAGTCACACGATGGTCGCTCAACCTAGACAACTGGCTATGGTAGGTGGAAGTTTAACACCTGCCTGCACGCACTATACTTACCTATTGTATTATTAGACGTTCCCAAATAAATGAATAAATAGTTTCATGAATGTAATAATACTCCATTTGCAGGTAAAATGTACACTACCTGCAAATGGGGTATTGAAATGGGAAAGATTTGATGCTTTATGTCTTTGTTTCATATTACAGGTAGTACACCCGTTAAAACTGAAGACTGTTCGAACTAAAACTGGATCAACAAATCAGAGTAAAGGAAAATTGAAAGCGGCGGCCGAAAAAAGAAAATTAATGTCAGAGCTAAGAGAAAGAGTCACGGTGCCACAGCCATTTAAGATGCCGAAGCAAGATCCGTGAGTAACTGTACTACACCCTGAGTAACTGCACTACACCCTGAGTAACCGTACAACACCCTGAGTAACCGTACTACACCTGAGTAACTGTACTACACCCTGAGTAACTGTACTACACCCTGAGTAACTGTACTACACCCTGAGTAACTGTACTACACCCTGAGTATGCACTACACCCTGAGTAACCGTTGTGGCGAGCTGACCTAAAACTAAACAAAATGTAAAATTAAATCATAAATACAGAAAATATTCACGTATTGAAATCGCGCCGTGTAAAACCTGCGCGATCAAGAACAATAGCAAAGGAATGTGGTCCTGCGCCTGCGCCGGCCCGACGACCACCGAGTCAGTCGCTAAACCACCTCAGCGTCGAACTCACGTCGCTCCCGCTCTCAAACGTGAATATAATATTTACGTAAATAACTTGTAAATTAAAATAAATACATTACTTGTTAAATGTTAGTGTGTACTTACTTCCCATAGTACCTCACTACACCGTACTGCACCCTGAGTAACTGTACTATACCCTGAGTAACTGTACTACACCCTGAGTAACTGTACTACACCCTGAGTAACTGTACTATACCCTGAGTAACCGTACTACACCCTGAGTAACTGTACCATACCCTGAGTAACTGTACTACACCCTGAGTAACTGTACTACACCCTGAGTAACTTTACTACACCCTGAGTAACTGTACTACACCCTGCGTAACTGTTCTACACCCTGAGTAACTGTACTATACCCTGAGTAACTGTATACTACCCCCTGAGTAACAGATGCGGAAGCACAACCGACCACTCAGGGCCGCGAGTCGCTTACAGTGCAATAGCTATAGCGATTGCGCAAAAAGGCGGTTATGGAGACGACGACGACGACGACGAATCGAATCCAGGTCCTCCCCGCAATATCACTACATATATCACTATCTTTCTCCGACTCACTCTCACATACACTCCACATATCACACATCACACTCGTTCAACACTCTAATCTTAAATAAACTTATAATTAAATTTCTTTTGAGGTTGAAACCTCACAAACTAAATTATAACATTGTTTGTGCTTTTTTTTCATTATATATATTTTTTTACTTTTTAACGTATAAGCAACCTGCACTGAGCCAGCGTGGTGGAGAATGGCTCAATCTTACTCGGATCCGAGTAAAGGCCTGTGCCCCTCGGTGGGGACATTAATGGGCTACATTTACTTTTACGTATAAGCAAACGTCTTAGTTCCTAAACTTATATTTGTATGTCGGTGGACATCTGTTATTGGCCTGCTTCACTGTACTGTTTCGTATTTATATTCGTATTTATACTGTAATGTGCTGTTGATGTCCCAAATGTATATTTTTTTTAATAATAATAAATAAATAAATATGCGTAATCTCGTTGACCCATCTGGCTGCCGGTCGACCCAAGCTTCTCTTTCCCTCTTTCGGCCACCACTCGGTAGCAATAGTCATCCATCCACAAATCTTGAGCTCGATCGCCACAGGTGTTCTGTGCCAGTTCCCCCCCCCCCGTATGTGCCCCGGCGTGACGCTGTGTGTTGTTGCAGGCTGCACGCAGACAGCGGCGACACTGCGGACAGACCGTGCACTGCGGGACTGGGCTCCCAGAGCAAGGAGGATGACTTCAGAGGTAAACCACATCAACATCATACTCAACACACTTCATTAACTTACTCTTGAAAGGCAGGCTCAATCCGCAACGCCACAGATATCGTCGTTAGACAGATTTTTTATTACTTGTATTTCTTTTTGTTCCAGTTTTCACGATGCAAAACAAACGAGACGACGAAGATGAATTCGACAGCGGCGTTTCCTAACCTTAGTATTTAAGTTAGTTAAATTAATTTTAAGTAGACTCGTACAGGTTGCGCCATTCAATGGAGGCATATAACATGAGCTTGGTTTGACGATGACGACGTAGTGGTTGGTCGCTCTGGCTCACTCAATCACCGCCAAACTCTTGCTTTCGCAATCAAGGGTCAAGTTATATGCCTTCAAGTGTACATCTAGACTATTGAGCTAGTGATGTCCAATGTACGGCCGTGTCACGTTTCTATAGAAACGAAGCGAAGGCAGACTGCTGGACTGACACTATAATGCGTTATCGTCATTGTGACGCCAAACGCCGCTGCTTTGGATGAATATAGATGTTTGGCGCAAGTGTATTAAAATTCCAAGAAGTTTTTTTTTGTTCCATTGTTTTGTTCTGCAAAATGTTCCAATTTTCTCGTTGCTGGCTGTGTGACTGCTAATAAATAATTCATAATTTCCTATTTTGTTGTTTCACTCCCGTATAAGAAATTTATTTATTGTGTCATATAAATAAGTACATTTATTTTAAAAGTGGGTACTCTATAATTATAATGTACCAGGGCAACAGACTGTTGCAGGAGGTTAATTCTTAATTCAAAATTAAAGCGCATCACATATAAATTAGGGGTGCTTTTTCAATGTGTATTTTAGGAAATACCTACTCGGCAAATCGTTATCAATTTCATGTGCGTGTGGATTGAGTGAGTGAGCACCCTTCTGAAAAAAAATGAAATAATTGAAACAAAAAGTAAACTTTAGAAAAAACCGACTTCCACAAACCCTATTTGATTAGTTTGAGTTTAATACAAACTGTAACCCCTTCCCCCCCCCTTGGGGAATTAATTTTGTCAAATCCCATCCCAGTGCTACCCCACGCTACTAAGGAACCCCTGTACAAAGTTTCATGGCTCTAGGTCCACCGGTTCAGGCTATGCGTTGCCTGCCCGTCAGCCACGCATTGTATTTGTACCTAGTATTAAGCAGATCTGGTGGCCACATGTGGTCTTCAACAGCAGTTCCGCATCACAATATTGTGCTTACCATGTGCATTTGCACGAGTTATTATGAAAAACACAAAAAACACTATAGGTCTGCCTATAATATTTGAAGAGTTCCCTCGATTTCTCCAGGATCCCATCATCAGATCCTGACATGATGTCAATGGGAAGGTAAACCCTTTCAAACAAAAAAATAATTTTCCAAATCGGTCCATCCGTTTAGGCGCTATCGAGGCACATACATAAAAAAAAACACCCGGACGAATTGTAAACGTCCTCCTTTGGGAAGTCAGTTAAAAATGATAATCGTTTAGTAAAAGTTCTAAAACAATTGTAAAAGTAATCTCTGTTTTTGTAAAACGTAAAACAAAATTATACATTATTTAACGTGCGCTCACTCAGTTCTCACAAACTACCATCGAAATCTGTGAATGTACATATTATTTTAACTTATAATATTTATATATCTACTAGTCTTTAGTAAAACCTATGCTTACTTACCTTTATAATTTGTAGATCACGTCATTATGACGTTTAGAGGCCTTAGTTGCCTCTTTAGTTTAGTGAATTTTCCTTCCAAATCGCCCCCAATATCTATTTGACTAGCAGGCTTATTTTATTATGCGCGGGACGCCCCGTTGGGGGTTTCCCTAAGGCCTTGCAGATGGCTTGTACAGAGTTGTACAAATTTGGGTCTTCCCCTGCTATCGCTGCGTAAAAAAGTAAGGTAATCCGGGGATTCCCTGCTAGTGAATAGCAAAAAAGTAAAAATTTCGATAGTATCGATAGTTTTATGAAGCTATCGATATTAGAAAAACTCGATGTTTATCTAACACTACTGTCAGTCACACTGAGGTCACACACACAGATCAGATTATTGATTGAAGTCTCTGTCTGTGGTGTGGAACTGTGGACACAGGAAGGAGTGGATTTATTTATTTATCTTATCCTACTACTATACTACAGACCTAACTTACAATAAATAAACAATAAACAATCAATTTAAGAAATTCCCGTAAGCAAGCACTGAAATTGTTGAAATATATAGGTATTTGTTATCGCGCTTAATCGCCTAAAAATGACAGAAAGTAGTGATTTTGAAGAGGATTTAACTCTGCCCGATATTTTACATGCGGTGAAAGATATGACTAACAGTCTATTGCCAGCCAAGTCAAGAAAAATATATGATAAATGCTATGAGGAGTTTATGGAATGGAAAAAGCAGAAAAAAGCTGCTTCGTTTTCGGAAAACGTGCTAATGGCCTATTTTCAAGAATTGTCTGACAAATTCAAGTGTTCGTCATTATGGACTAAATACTCTATGTTAAAGAGCACAATAAGCATACATAACGAAGTCGATATTTCCAAATATTCAAAACTACTTGCATTTTTGAAAAGAAAATCTCAAGGATTTAAAGCGAAGAAAGCCAAGACGTTTTCAGCCGAACAATTAAGTGAATTCATAAACGAAGCTCCCGGACAAAAACATCTTTTATCTAAGGTATGTACATTCTTCATTAGATTTTAGAGTGAAAGTCTAAATAATGACAAACTTCATTATTGGGTTTTTATTTAATTTAATTTGTTTCAGATTGCACTTATCTTTGGTATCATGGGTGCCTGTCGGAGACAAGAGCTCTATAATGTGCAGTTTCAGGACGTGGTAGTTCATGATGACAATACAATATTAGTGAAAATTCGCAACACCAAAAATAACATAGACCGCTCTTTTGGTATTACAGGAAAATACTATGAGTTATGTAAAAAATACATATCACTACGGCCCAATCCTTGTCAAACTCCTGGCTTCTTTATAAACTACCAACGTGGCAAATGCACCCAACAGAGAGTTGGCATCAATAAATTTGGAACTTTAGGTAAAATTATAGCCGATTTTCTTCAACTTCCGCACTCTGAGCAGTACACTGGCCATTGCTTCAGACGAACATCAGCAACTCTGCTCATTGACAATGGTGGGGATATTACAACATTAAAGCGTCATGGTGGATGGAAGTCGATGGCAGTGGCAGAAGGTGAATATAGATGATTATATGACCAACAAAATCTTAGTTTCAAATACCATTCTGAACTCAATAGAAAACAAAAAGAACGAAATTAATATTAATTTGCCAATAGCCCAGACAGCAAGTACAAGATCCTCTAATGCCGATGCCTGCCCAGCAATACAGATGCAATTCCATAATTGTAACATAGGTAGGTAATAAACAACTTGAATAATTTAAGTATTACTTATATATAAATAACGCAGACAGAGAAAGTAATAGACGGAGTGCATGCGTACACCTTTGAGACGGACATAGAGTTGGTTCTCAATAAGCATAAGGTTCAAAATCAGAGATTTTCTGCCACTCATCTGTCAAAACCAGAGCAAACAAGCATTTGACAATACTGTGGCCAACAACAAAAACGCAGCGGGTAATGGACAGGTGATCGTTATTGTTTCTCGCTTTCACAAAAATGATTTGTATTATGTCATCTCTTTCTTTTCTTTTTTTTCTGACGATGTGCCATCTCTATACTATACTCCCTTTACGATAAATAATTTCTTACTAACTTTGATGTACGTCAAAACCGTTTATGACTACATCGTTTAGAACAACATACTACAGTCAAAACCTGATATAACAACATCGTTTACAACGACCTATCGGTTATTACAGCCAGATTGTATGGTCCCGTCCGAATTCCTAGTAAACTATTCAGTAAACAAACCGCTTATAACAACATCGGATACAGCGACATAACGCTTACAACGACGAAACTTTATCGATATTCATCGGCTATAACGACCAACCGCTCCTTGTCTCAGCAAAACAAAACAATACAAACGATTTTAAATCTTATTAATAAGCAGTGAAGAAATATTTAGAAATATTACTTACGCACTTTCTCCCACCTCATCCGAACCTCTGCGGCCATGAGACCTTGCATATTTTATACCTATTGTTTAGTGCGCTAGTTGACTGCGTGAGTAACAGCTTGATTTAAAAGTGTTGGTGTTGTTTAGACTGTGCATTTATGTGTTATCATGTCGCAAAAAAAGAGGAAAACGTTTTCTATTGAAGAAAAATCTCATGTCATATGGAGATTAGAAAATGGCGAGTCGAATAGTGAAATTGCAAAGGAATGTGGAGTTTCGCACTCGACGATATCAACGATTTGGAAGAATAGAGATAAAATAAAAGTTCTTTTCGAAAACAACTACTTAAAACTTAAACGAGCGAGGACAAGTGAACATAAAGTTATAGAAGATGCTTTATTAACATGGTTTAAACATCAGAGGGCAAACAACGTCCCAATAAGTGGTCCGATTCTGCAACAAAAAGCCAATGACTTTGCTCGTCTTATGGGTAAAGAAAACTTTGAGTGTTCGTCGTCTTGGGTACAACGTTTTCGTGCTCGTCATAATATTGTGGCAGGAAAAGTTTGCGGTGAAGCGGCTGGCGTTCCTGAAGGTAGTGTAGTTTTATAACCCGTAACTAGCAGCTAAGTACATACATTTTCTATTCTAATTATTTCGTAATAAATATTTTTATGTCTTTTCTGACTCTTTTACAATCATAACCTATACCTATACTAGATAGATAACTATAACTAGGTACATATGATAATATAACTACTGTACTTGTGTATATGACTGTGTTGCATATAACGACTATCGGATATAACGTCGGCAACTATACGGTCCCTTCAATGTCGTTATATCAGGTTTTGACTGTATGTACTAGCAAAGTTCACTGACCGGACGGAGACGGCGCGATTGCCTGTGACGTCACAGTGACGGTCGATCGCCGGCCGCCACTCCACCCATTCCACTCACTCAGCCGTTGGTCGTATGGCGCGCAGTGTTTTGTGTGGTTAATTGTGAATTTGAAACTAATAAAGTGTCCAATTTGTGTCTTAACTATGTACAAATATTGTATAGTGCCGAAATGTAAAAATACTACTTTTAAAACGCCAGAAAAACTATTTTTTAACGTGCCGAGAGACCCGAAACTTCGTAAAAAATGGTACTCCATAGCAAAAAGAGATGATAAAACTCCATGCTCTAACCAGGCTACAAGACATTGCTGTGAAGATCATTTCAATGTAAGTATTACCTATAAATCGATAGGTATAAATGTACCTCTTCGTATGATTTATGAAAATAAGTTGATATAGTGCGGCGTGTATTGTACATCTTATTATACTTATCTATTCTCTTTTCGGTCTATTCGGCTGTATTAACAATAGGTATATACCTACCTTACCTAGTTACTTTTTCTGAGTTTTGTGCATAAACCTTGTACATACGGCCGTTTCTATTTTTAACCCCCGCCCACCAACGAAGGCAAATAGTGTACGTTAAACATCGATAGACTATCGATAGTATCGATAGTAAATGGTTATCGATACTATCGATAGTTTTTCTAAGCTATCGATCGATTGTTTACTTAAGTAATACTGTTGTTATAACAAGTTGTTATTTGTTATAACAACTTCAATGTTGCGAGAAAACATCCACAAACTGTTTAAAACGCAGAAATAGGTTAAAAGAAAAGAGATTAAACGAATTGTTGTTTAAAAACAAAATAGCTGCTATTTTGATGATTGATTTTAGACTTTAATAATTAAAGTCACAAATCAATCATCAAAATAGCAACATAATTATTATGATGAATGCTGATTTTTTTATTTCTATTTCGAATATATAAAAATAAAACTCCGTTTCGTGTAATATTTTTTTTGATATCACGCTTAGCCAAAAAAATGAAACTATCGATAGGCTATCGATACTATCGATAGTTTTTAGTAAAACTATCGATACTATCGAATTACCAAACTATCGATGTTTAACGTACACTAAAGGCAAAAGGGGTGTTATGAGTTTGACGTGTGTGATAGTGTTGCCGGATAATCGATTATCAATTAATCGATTAGTAGGTACCTAAATAATCTAACAAATCGATCAAGTATCGATTCTATCGATATAATCGATTGGATCGATACTATCGATTCTTATACTTGTACCAATATAATCGATTGTAATTGCTGTTTCTGATAATTAAGTCGATTATATCTATAGTAGCGATGGTGAGCAACACTAGTGTGTGAGTCACTCTGTCGTCTGTCTGTCAGTGTGCCTGTCACTCAGCTCGCGGAGCGTAAACGGGTGAACCGATTTGAATGTTGTTTTTTTAAGTAGATTTCTTGGAGCATGTTGTTATGGTACCACCAAGCTGGTCTGATGATGGACTTCGCAGAAACCCTATGATGCTTACTAGTAAACCCGTCGAATTTGGGCTCATTAGGTTTGTTGTGACAAGACCTTTGGGAATATGGTACCATCGAGCTGATCTGATGATGGAGTGTGAAGATCGAAGGTGGGAGCTGGAACCCTGGGATGCTTACTAGTAAACCCATCGAGTTTGGGCTCATTAGACTCGTAGTGACAAGACCTTTGAGAATATGGTACTATCGAGCTGACCTGATGATGGAGTGCGAAGCTCGAAGGTGGGAGCTGGAACCCTGGGATGCTTACTAGTATACCCATCGAGTTTAGGCTCATTCGATTCGTTGTGATTTAGACCTTTTAATAACACCCGATGATGAGTCCTAGTGACGAAACTGGAAGTCTGTTTATGCGGGGGTTTTTTAATGCTAAAGTTATTGAGTCTCAAAACAATGACACAGGGACGTACCTACTCGGGTAAAGAGCAAAGAGTGAATAATAATTATTATTTTAATCATTTATACAACAGCGGCATAGTATACAGCCGTGCATTTATTTGTGTATTGTTAGAAGCAAATACATTAAATATACTTATATTTTTATATTTCAGGTGGAAGAAGATATGGAAAATTACGTAAAGTTTAAGTTGGTTGGAGGAAAGCTTAAACTGAAGAAGGGAGTTTTGCCTCATAAGTTTGAATGTCAAAAGCCTCAAATAAAGAAATTTGACAGACCCGGATTAAAAAAAAGACAAGCTAAAGAATATTTTGAAAGAGTTTTATGTAAGGATATTGGACACGAAGAGCTGTTGTTGCATTCGATTGAAGTGATAGAGTGTGAGAATAAAGACTTGAATATCATTCAAAACAGTGATCCCCTTAACATACCTGAAGAAATAGACCTATTATCAAAAAACAATGTAACTGGTCAAAAAACACACGCAGTACTTACAGGTTAATATTAAACCAAAAATTAAAACTAAATCTAATAGTACCTACGCCAATCAAATGGAAACAAAGCATACCAGTGAAAGAAAAATCAATCCCTCAAAGTAGTGACCAAAACGTTAGCTTCACGATCAGCAACTCAAACTCAAGTGATATTACTCATTATTTTGGTGTGAATGCTAGTGATAACGAATCGAATGATTTGGAAATAACAATAAATAACCGGCCAAGTGCGAGTCGGACTCGCGCACGAAGGGTTCCGTACCATTATCTATAAAAAACCGCAAAAAAAAAAACATTTTGAATGGGAGCCCCCCTAAATATTAATTTAATTATTTATTTTTTAAGTAAATAATATACTCTATATATTGTGAACATTTTAAGCGTCTACCTGCTACCATTATCAATATCGAGCAAAAATGAGCAAAAAAATCACGTTTGTTGTATGGGAGCCCCCCTTAATATTAAATTTCTTTTGATTTTTAGTATTTGTTGTTATAGCGGCATCAGAAATACATCATCTGTGAAAATTTCAACGGTTCATGAGATACAGCCTGGTGACAGACAGACGGACGGACGGACAGCGAAGTCTCAGTAATAGGGTCCCGTTTGGCACCCTTCGGGTACGGAACCCTAAAAAGTAAAGTGTATTGCTGCACATTTACATGTAATGAAAAAGAGGAGACTGTTTTGAAAGTGGATTGCCATGACTGTGCGGGCCAAAAAAGGAGGTTGCAAACATAGCGTAGGTTCTTGATGTGATGTGGCTCCATAGACGCAGCGAGGAGCCATCTCCCACTGAAAAAAATATGTTACTGGTGGGCCAAACCAAAGCTGGCTACTATAGGTACTACTACGAAATTTATAAAAGCTAAAGATTTGGTTCCTTTGAACCTCTGGCTGGACTTGGACAAATCCTACAGCATCATCTCCGTAGGTTTCACGTGCAGATCTGTATGAAATGAATAAAACAGAATAAAATTAAACAGAACAAAATATTTTTGAGTATATTTGTATATACAGGGTGTAACATAAAGGGGTGTACAAGCCGAAAGAGGGTTGTTAAGGACATAATTCTGAACAACTTTCACTATGGGACCGACTTGATCAGAGCAACTTTATTTTTATTAACTCAGTACATTTCGGGCCTAGCGCTCAGGTGATTTGTATGGTGGAAAGAAAAATAAAGTTGCTCTGATAAAGTCGGTCCCATAGTGAAAGTTGTTCAGAATGATGTCCCTAACAACCCTCTTTCGGCTTGTACACCCCTTTCTGTTACACCCTGTATTATAATTATAGTATATATTTACAATTAAGAATATTCTTCATACGTTTTGATTTTTAGCTCTTCGTATTATCTATAGAACATTAAAAAATCGTGTGAAAAAAATATTTTGATACCTACATCAAATATTGTCCGAGATACGGAATTTATTACTTAGGTGCACGACACGAGTTTCCTCCGGCCGGCGCTCGCTGCGTGTGACGTCACAGTACAACGTTCGCTGATTCGCTCGCACCACACAACACAGTACACAGTCCGTAGCGCTCTCCCATACGGTTCACTAGGAGTCTAGATTACGCGAATATTATTTGAAATGTCGAATCCAAATACAAGGAAGTCATGTGTTGTGCCAAAATGTAAAAGCACAACCACCAATGCACCGGAAAAGTTGTTTTTTGTGGTCCCAAAAGATGTCCAACAACGAAAGAAATGGATGAAATGTATAAAGAGGTTAGATCCAGTTGGAGCTAAAAGCACAGTATATTGTTGCGAAGACCATTTTGACGTAAGTACCTACAATGACAATCTATCAAGTAACTTAAGTAGGTAGGTACCTACCTATTTCTATTCCCTCTTGTAGTTTCCTTTACGTACCTAGATTACATTATGGTAGCCTACCATACTGGTAGTGGGGCACTGGGGCCTAGGAATCAACCATTGGTAGGGGACGCTAGTAAATCGATTTTTTGTATGAAGTTGTCATTCTCCTCGTCCGAGAAGGTAACATAGGTAAATATGGCCTTGCACTAAAGGTGAAACCGCACTAGGCGGAACTGCATTGCAGCAGAACTGCGACGCGGCAAAAAACTATTGGGGTCAAAAGGTGTCCTTTATGTTTATATGTACGTATTTGAGTCACTTAAAACTACTAAATTATATTAACTGAATATTGTTTATTTTGTACGCATTAAGAAAACTTCAAAAGTTGCATTAGACAAAGTATTAAAGTATTTTTTCTTGTTTCAGATTGAGAATGATATGGAGAACTATATTAAATTTAAACTGGTTGGGGGCCGAATTAAACTTAAAGAGGGTACAGTTCCACACAAATTTAAATGTCAACAAGACAATAATGTTAAACCCGAAAGATCTGCAGTAGAAAAACGTAATCGCATAAAATTTTATGAAAAACTGTTAGGCCAAAACGAAGAGTCCATTCCTTCGATATTAGATCCTTCATTCATGGTATTGATAAAACACTATGAAGTCCACTTGACAGTAGTTTAATGCAAAGACGATACAACACGAAATAGGTAAAACAATCCACTAAGTATCACTCTAACGAATCTACTAGCACTAGCGCGAACCGAATACCTACCTACTACGACTGAATATCCTACCTAGTGAGCGGGCGCTGGCGGAGGGACTATGGAGCGTTGTACTCTGACGTCACACGCAGGTCGCGCGTCGGCGCGGGAGAATAAATATTCACGCGAGTTTCAGATGTGTGTAAAATCCCAAGTAATTGGTATTTTTGAATGAAACCAAATCTAGTGTATTTGTATACATATAAGCTCTACTGTAAAAAAGTTTCAAGCGATTTTGCATACCCAGTAATATTCTTAACAGGACACTTTTTTGAGAATGAGTTGGGTATGATCGAAGGATTAGGAAGGTACTTAATAACAACGCCATCGGCTCTGTTACGACTATCGGATTTTACGACCAAATATGAGTACCTAGCCCCTTCGATGTTGTCATAACAGATTTTGTATTTTATTTATTAGGTTCAACACTAATGTATGAGATAGATAAAGTAGTGTATGAAACTGCACATAACTAACTAGGTATTAAAACTCTCGTGGGATACTATTAAAAACCTCGCCTACGGCTCGGTCTATTCTACTTGTGGTATATTTGACATAACATTAAAGGATAATGGGCAATTTGGTACCGGGCGCGGCCAGTTTCGAAACAGCTGCTATCGGGTAGAACTGTTTATAAGCAACAAAAAGTTGTATGAGACCGAAGTTGTAACTTATTTAGGTTAAAAGATATTTGCCTATCAAGGTCAAGGTATAGTGAAAGTACAGGCTAGAACAAGTGTATTTTTTAGTGTCTAATGTAAAATGGTACATATTTACTAAAAGTGCTTTTTTGGCAGGGAACGGCCAGGTTGTGGCTGATAAGGCTGCACACAAGAAAAGCAAGTCATGCCACAAAGTGACTGCCACAGAGACCACATCATCATCCAGTGCTCCTGAAAAAGGTATAAGTAATTGATTAAACATATTAGGTCCTTAGATATGAAAGTGGTGTTTTGTATGGGAGGTACATAAAGTCGTTTTTTTAATATAATATATTTATTTAATCAAAGTACCTTTGCTATCTATGCACTTTTGCCATCTCATAGGTGCTATATCATTTCGGGGCTTTAAAGTTTCTTCAGTACAAAAAGTGTTACATGAAGCTCTATTATCTTAGCTTCGAAATGGTTTACAGCAATGCTTCCTCTTTAATTTAAATATAATATACAATTAATACATTATGATACTGCTACCAAATAATGATAAAGATATCGGTGGCCGCGAATAAAAAAAAATACTTAAGTACGCCAATGGTCCCCAGTAGGTTACCCAAATCCCTTTATCAATGAATCCTAATTTCAGCTCAGCAGTCAGAGAATCTGGACAACCATGTCGAGATCACATGCAACTCGTGCTCCGGAGCTATCCTGGGGTGAGTTAGACATTATTATAAGCAATGCACAGTCTTTTACCCGGTCCCAAGTTTGTATGAAGGAGCCAAACTGCACCACAATGGCTCAGTGCGATGTGTTGGAAGGGTATGGGCGTGTGACACACTAATAAACCGCTCATGTGCAAGACTGACTCGCACTCACAGGGTTAATAAACCGCTCATGTGCAAGACTGACTCGCACTCACAGGGTTAATAAACCGCTCATGTGCAAGACTGACTCGCACTCACAGGGTTAATTAACCGCTCATGTGCAAGACTGACTCGCACTCACAGGGTTAATAAACCGCTCATGTGCAAGACTGACTCGCACTCACAGGGTTAATAAACCGCTCATGTGCAAGACTGACTCGCACTCACAGGGTTAATAAACCGCTCATGTGCAAGACTGACTCGCACTCACAGGGTTAATAAACCGCTCATGTGCAAGACTGACTCGCACTCACAGGGTTAATTAATCACAAATCGCTTGGGGCTGTGGTCTGTCCGTCAGACCATCACGCCGACGGACTGACAGACGAACGAATCTTAAATGCGCTCTCCGGTCCAGTCTCTATAGGGTGTAACAGAAAGGTGTACAGTCTATTCGTGATAAGAATGCAGTGTTTAAATCTGTTAACACACAGGACAGGACACAACCTTCGCGTTCGAAAGTTTGCCTTCAACTGGTCACTGTGAACTTGGCTTGATAATAGGCTTGTGGCCAAGGTAATCCAATAAATCTAGGAACAAGTCTTAAGTTGAAGTATTATGTACAAAATGGCTTGACATTCTCAGAATTGTATATTTCCAGCAGGTATATTTTATAAAGTCAATTTTGTTCAAAAAAAGACAGCATTTGATGGCACTTTTACATGACGTCATTCTGTTGCTATTTCATAGAACTCAGGAACAAAAGTTCTGTTTTGGACAGTTCATACAAAGTATCTATTTTGACTTGGCAGGACAAGCCTATTGGAAACAATTTGATTGGTTACGGGGCGTGGCTAGGCCGCCGGACAGTGATGACTACTGCATTCTTATCACGAATAGACTATAGTATTCCAGGGTGCAAAACTAGGTTAGGTAGATACTATAAGGAATGTACAAAAAATAAAGTCCTTCAAATAGAAAGTAGCACCCATAAACAGAATCCCAATAATATCTAGCTTAGCAACCTGGGATATGACTACTCCTTTCTGTTGCATCCTGTATAAACACAGTTTAGCAGCACCTACATTGTGTACATTGTGCGTGCATGTCCCCAGCTTCCGGTACTCGTGCGTGGAATGTGTCAACTACGATCTGTGCGCGCGATGCGAGGCGGTGCGGGAACATGACCACCACTACATGCTGCGTGTGCCGGGACCCAGGCCAGAGGTGAGAGTATGTGTGTGTGTGTGTCGGTGTGAGTGTGTGTGTGTGAGGGTTTGTGTGTGTGTGACCTTAGGGCCCGAACACTGTGTGTAACCAGCTCTGCAATCTAATTTGGCGTGACAGGTGGCTGCCCCATCGGCGCTGCAGTGGAGACCGCCCAGTAACAGCAGTGCTCTGTATTTGCAGGCGGAGTTCACAGCGGTGATGGCGGATATTCGCGCGGCGCTGCAGAGTAGAGCTGTGCCTTCTGAGTGCGAAGTGGAGTGAGTTCTACACCAGCCTGCAACACTATTAGAGCTTGGGAGAATTCAAATATGTTTTCTAATGATGGTGGAACTCTGTAATAAAATGTCACAATTTCTTAGCAATAGGTTCTTATATGTGTAATAATATGTATTATACTAGAATAGAGTCTTATTGTACGAGCAATTCTTCCCCTCACCTATCATCTCCGTCTCCTACCCTACATGGTTTGCTGGAAGTTTCTTATTAGGGATAAACTCGCCTTTGTGCATATATTTTTCTATCTTAAGCTATTTTTACTGTCATGTGAGTACAATATAGAAATTACAAACAAACAAACCCCATTGAGTTTGGGTCTCGCTTCATTTGTCTTGACAAGTAATTTGGATTTATATACCAAACTTTCTCAACTATTTTTTTTTTCTATAACAGGATAAAGTTCGAACCAGAGTCAGACGACGAAGATATCAAACCCATCGACCCACTCAATGTGCTAATAGAACATGCCGGGCCCTATGGGTCAGGTCTGGGTCAGGACGTGCCACACGAGCCCATGAGACCGGCAGAAGACCCGCAAGACACGGCAGCCCCGTCGACAGTGGGCAGCGATCAGCAGATACCTATGCTTGCTGTACCATCGACTAATCACAGGATGGTCACTCGATCTAAACAAACGACTATGGTAAGTTAAAGAATATTATACCCTATCCAATATAACAGTCAACTTGACAGCTAACCTACAACTTCATAGAATCCACTGTTTAATCACTAGGGATGTTGCCAAAACAATCGGAAAGAATCGAAATTGTTTATTCAGTTGAACTAACAGAAGAGTTGTCATCGCCATCACTGCTATTAGCACTTAAATATATTATTATTTCATTTTCAACCATATTTAAGGTAACTGAAGAATCAAAAATAAAATGTTCCGATTCACAAATGTTTAATGGGTGTATCGATTTTTTTAGCAATATCCCCTTACTAACAGGCTAAGATTGACATCTGTCAGGTTTGCTGTTATATTGGATAGGGTATAGCACCTGCACTAATACTACTCGTATATCTGTAAACTAAAGGTTGGCTAGAAATCCTAGAAAAAAAAATGGTAACGTTTGTGACATATTATTCCCTATCCAACATAGGATGATCTCTGACAGCTTGTCACTGTGACTTTACTAGGTATGAGGATAATGTCCATACAAATTATCGATATTCTAACTAAAGTTTCTGAATGTTTCAATCAAATCAAACAAAAGGATGTTGTGACATGTTTTTATTCTTGTTAAACCGATTCACAGCCCAAATCATCATCATCAAAGTCTGATTCGGACTCGCTAGAGAAGTCTTGTAGATTTATTTAATCAGTTCCTGGGTAGATTGGTCGAATCCTACGTCACGCTCCCAGTCTTCATCCATAATTTTTCTTGTTCTGTCGATGTCTTCAAAATTCTATTATATGTTCCGAGTCAAGATCGATAACTTGTCTTACGATAAGTGTAGCACGTCACTATTTGCCAATAAAGTATGTTAATTGTCTCTATACATTTAACCGTCGAAAAATACGATACTTCGTAGGCGTGTTTTGACACTGACAGCTGTCAGAGATCATCCTATGTTGGATCCACTATAGTACGGTCGCCTGCGCCTAAAAGTATACAAGCAGTATAAGCGGGATTCACTCGTTAATGACCGGCCCGTATACTTTTAGACGCAGGCGACCGTATACACCACTGCGTGTTTTGATAGACAAACCAAAAGTCATTTGGTAGTTTTTCAAACTTTGAAGCTGGCAACATTATTTACTTGTCAAACGAATTGTTACTTTGTTTATACTTGGCTTATAACATTTTGATACTTTACTTGACCATTTATTATTTTTCTTTAATTTCAGCTACTATTCTGTTCTTTTAATTATACATCTATTTAAATGTGGTTGATTGCAATTACTCATAATTGTTTCCCGGTGGCTTAAATATGGATTTTGAATTATTTGAGTCTGATTCTGATTATATAACAGAATAATAATTAGTTTATTAATTAAGTATGTTTAGTTTATACTCGAAATGAAGGCTTGCCCAGCAGTGGGAAACTGTATAGGCATGGTAAAAATATATTTAATAGGTACCTACTTAACCCATCTCGAATTTACGAAGGCACGTTTTTACTAACATAATATTCTCTTTTTCCACCAATCAACCAAGTCATGAGAGAAAATAGGTACTCATCGAAAATAAAATAAAATAAAAAACATAAAAGTATCAACTCCGTTAATTTGCTGTATAGTCAATGTGGCCACATTTAGATTTTTTAAATTTGCCGCGCTTTTGAGATGACAGCACTCGTTGGCCAGACTAACATTTAATATCTAGCATTAACACCTACCTGCAAAAAGATTATTGAATTCAAGCAATGGGATCAAGGCTGATGCTATAAGTCTTTATTTCATATTCCAGGTAATAAACCCGTTAGCTAAGAAGACTGTTCGAATTACAACTCAAACCCCAGCTCCAGCTCCGAGTAAAGGAAAAGTGAAGTCGGCGGCCGAAAAAAGAAAATCAACGTCAGAGCAAAGAGAAGGAGCCACGGTGCCACTGCCGTTCAAGATGCCGAAGCAAGAGCCGTGAGTAACTGTACTACACCCAGAGTGACTGTACTACACCCTGAGTAACTGTACTACACCCTGAGTAACTGTACTACACCCTGAGTAACTGTACTACACCCTGAGTAACTGTACTACACCCTGAGTAACTGTACTACACCCTGAGTAACTGTACTACACCCTGAGTAACTGCACTACACTCGGAGTAACTGTACTACACCCCGAGTAACTGTACTACACTGTGATTAACTGTACTACACCCTGAGTAACTGTACTACACCCCGAGTAACTGTACTACACCCCGAGTAACTGTACTACACCCCGAGTAACTGTACTACACCCCGAGTAACTGTACTACACCCTGAGTAACTGTACTACACCCTGAGTAACTGTACTACACCCTGAGTAACTGTACTACACCCTGAGTAACTGTACTACACCCTGAGTAACTGTACTACACCCTGAGTAACTGTACTACACCCTGAGTAACTGTACTACACCCTGAGTAACTGTACTACACCCTGAGTAACTGTACTACACCCTGAGTAACTGTACTACACCCTGTGTAACTGTACTACACCCTGAGTAACTGCACTACACCCTGAGTAACTGCACTACACTCGGAGTAACTGTACTACACCCCGAGTAACTGTACTACACTGTGATTAACTGTACTACACCCTGAGTAACTGTACTACACCCTGAGTAACTGTACTACACCCCGAGTAACTGTACTACACCCTGAGTAACTGTACTACACCCTGAGTAACTGTACTACACCCTGTGTAACTGTACTACACCCTGAGTAACTGCACTACACTCGGAGTAACTGTACTACACCCTGAGTAACTGTACCACACCCTGAGTAACTGTACTACACCCTGAGTAACTGTACTACACCCTGAGTAACTGTACTACACCCTGAGTAACTGTACTACACCCTGAGTAACTGTACTACACCCTGAGTAACTGTACTACACCCCGACTAACTGTACTACACCCTGAGTAACTGTACTACACCCTGAGTAACTGTACTACACCCTGAGTAACTAGTACACCCTAAGTAACTGTACTACACCCTGAGTAACTACTACACCCTGAGTAACTGTACTATACCCTGATCAACTGTACTACACCCTGAGTAACTGTACTACACCCTGAGTAACTGTACTATACCCTGATTAACTGTACTACACCCTGAGTAACTGTACCATACCCTGAGTAACTGTACTAAACCCTGAGTAAATGTACTATACCCTGAGTAACTGTACCATACCCTGAGTAACTGTACTAAACCCTGAGTAAATGTACTATACCCTGAGTAACTACACCCTGAGTAACTCTGTACTACATACACACTGAGTAACTACTACATTCGGAGTCACAGGCGCTGATGCACAACCGACATATCAAATATTGACTGTCTCTCGCCCAGGAACAGACAAAGCCAACATTTGAGAAATAAATAAACATTTAATTAGAATGCGGCACTTTATTTGAGGTCTGTTCATTCCGCCAATAGTCGTAACATCCACAAATCTTGAGCTCGATCGCCACAGGTGTTCTGTGCCAGTGCCCCCCCCCCCCCGTATGTGCCCCGGCGTGACGCTGTGTGTTGTTGCAGGCTGCACGCAGACAGCGGCGACACTGCGGACAGACCGTGCACTGCGGGACTGGGCTCTCAGAGCAAGGAGGATGACTTCAGTGGTAAACCACATCAACATCATACTCAGCACACTTCGACCCACTGCTGGTTGCAGGCCACTTCCTAAACTTACTCTTGTTGTTAGGGATATAACTCTGAAGACGGTCAGGAATCGACACCTCTTGTTGTTACAGGGACCTCTTACTTGTTACGCCAGAGGTCGTCATATTGGCGTATATTACGTTGCTTCTGTTTATTTATTTATTTATTAATTGACAATAAGACTTAACAGTACAACACCATAGCGCACTTATTGCTAAAGACTTAACACTTATCACTTAACTTAACTTAACACTTATTTACTTAGTAGTAAAAAGAGTTGGTACTCTAATTTTGGTATAGAATCAAAGAAAATATCAAGATGATCAAAACATTAACTAATTTATTGATAAGCGCGACTGCTCTCGCTGTAGGGGCATTCTCGCCTCGGAGAGTTCGGAAAACCGGCACCGTGGCCAGCAAGCCGCAGATATCGTCGTTAGACAGATTTTTAATTATTTCGTTTTCCTTTTCAGTTGTCACGGTGCAAATCAAACGAGACTACGACGATGAATTCGACAGCGGCGTTTCCTAACCTTAGTATTTAAGTATAACTAGTTCAGTTAATTTTAAGTAGGCACGTACAGGTCGCGTCATACATCTAGACTAGTGAGCTCTGAATGTTACTGCTGATACTGTGGTCACCATGTCATGTTGATGTTTCCATAGAGACGAAGCTTGTTGGCGATGTGGCACCGAAACAGTCTGCTGACTGACGCTTGCATTATCGTCATTGTGACGCCAAACGCCGCTTTGGATGTATATCAAGTGTATTAAAATTCCTAGAAGTTTATTTTTTGTTCCATTGTTTTTTTTTCAAATCAAATCAAATAGTTTATTTGTAAAAACATAGGTACAATAAGTTAATTATTATAGTGTGATTGGATCGCTATGTTTCGCCATAGGGCATACAAATATTTTATACATCTAGGAATAGTACATGCATCAATATCTTAATTTATTTTCTAAATCCATGCATATGCATTTATGTGTACCACAATGACGCAATAAATATATGAGTATGAGTATGAGTTGTATGTAATTTGGAGCAGGATTATGTCAGTACGCTATGCATTATTTTTTTTATTACAATGCTGGGTCATTTAAATATTCATTTATAGCGTAGTATGTCTTATTAATAAGTAACTTTCTCAATTCCCTCCTAAATTGTATAATATTTTCTATATTACGGATACTATACGGCAGCTTGTTGTCTTAGATTATATACAAACTTGTTGTATATTATTGGTGCCATGCCACAGATATTATTTTTAAACAAAGCTGTTTTATGTTGGGGCATACATATTCTAGATGTGTGACGTTTACTTGTGAAGTTGGTAAAAAGATTCGAATTAATTTTGACAAAATTAATTCGAATTAATTTTGTTCAGCATTGTGTAATTTTAAAGTTGCTGTGTGACTGCTAATAAATAATTCATTTCCTATTTGTTGTTCTTCCTATCTACTACTACTACTACTACTACTACGGTATCCGACCTTTACTGTTAGCAGTAGTCCCGTGGAACACCCCTATAGAGTACCAGGGCAACAGACTGTTGCAGGTTAATTCAAAATTAATAACAAAAACGTCATCCAAGCTCAGTAAAGAGGTTATACTTGTGTCCACGGAGTCCGTGTAAGTTGGCCTTTCCATCACAATGCATGGTTAATTTGAAAACTTTCCATTTTCAAATCACATGTTTTTCTGGTAGATAGGTAAATAATATACGATACTCTGTGTAACTCTTCATACTTTATAGAGCTTGTTTAATCCATTGTAGTGATGATCGTTTTATAATTCCCCATTTTCCCATATTAATGACAGTGGCTGGCTTTGCTGTACTGTATTTTCTGTGCGAACGTGACCCCTTTTGAATATTAATAATTATAGCCTTCTGCAACAGTCTGTTGCCCTGGTACTTTACTTACAGAAGGATATTTTTTGACCACACAGGCCTATTATGGAATGTACAAATTGCAACCGTGTGAACCAGGCCTATTAGGGAATGTACAAATTGAACAACCAAGTCAGGAATGTTACCTTAGTTTATTTACGTGTCAAATATCACAATACTGCAGAATATCTGGATTTTCTTCTTTTACGTTCCTCATCGTGAAACCTGCAACAAGAGACATAGTCATCTGAACTATAAACACATGCCAAGAACTAAAAGTGAGGGTTTCCATTTCTAGATTTGATGCGCGATGTGATTTAGTTATCTCAGGTGAGGGTTTCCATTTCTAGATTTGATGCGCGATGTGATTTAGTTATCTCAGGTTAGGGTATCAGATTTCAGCGCGGAACAAAATATACCTTGAGCTTGGAGTGTTACAGGGCTCAGCTCGCTCGTGCCACCTGCCATGTCGCTCGTGCCACCTGCCACGTCGCATCCTTCAGGGTCACTGAAATTAAAGAAAAATCTAATCACTAATTAATTAATACCATCATACAAACAAACACAGCTATTTCCCGACTGCCCCAGGATAAAGGAAGGAACTATTCATAGTTGAGCAAAGACTTGAGCTATGGGTATTACCACAGGGTGCTCATCCCATACAAATTAAAATTAGTAACCCTTCGTAAAAAAAGAGATGGCGTGAGGAGTAATATTTGTACTGTTGCAGTTAATATACTTCTATGTGGCGCTAATCTTAGAATAAATCCTTATCTTAGCGCAATCTCGTGGTATTTGCAATTTTCGATGGTGCTACACCAAGCGATAATGGCCTCGAACTAAAGAAGTTTCCGTAGCATCTCAGTTTACGCCGTTCACATATTTTGTTCTAAGTGGTCTATCTGTATTAGTATAGTATTTTGGTATTACCCACTGCTCAACTAATTATAGTTGAGCAACGACCAGTTGAGCTGCGGATAACACCCACTGTTTAACTTCATACAGTAGAGTAGAGCAATCCCAGTTGGGCAGTGAACTTCTCGCGCGACAGAAGGCTATAAAGGTTTCCTCATGTCATGACGTTTTCTCTCTCAGTCTCGTGGACCGCGTGCCTAATGTTGAAATCCGTAGACTTACCAAAGTCGCAGACGTGGCAGAAGTGGCGATGGGCGGGACATTTGGTCAGAAGGGAGGACGGAAGGTGGACCAAGGCAGCAACAGAGTGGTAGCCGCGAAGAGCAGCTGGTAGACCATCGGCCCGGTGGTCAGATGATATTGTAAAGGTGGCCGGTAGGCAGTGGACCAGAATGGCGGGGGACAGACGCGAGTGGCGTGCTTTGGGAGAGGCCTATGCCCAACAGTGGGATGGTACGGGCTGATATGAGATGACGTTTTCTACCACCGCTAGAGCGTTTATGACGGCACATAGCGTCACGCCTTTCCTCAGTCGGGTTGGCAGTGGCACAGTTATGCCCACAGTTAGCCAGACATTCAATAAGCGTTGTTTGTTAGAGCGTCTGCATAAAATAAATAAACTGCCAAGTGTGAATTGGACTCGCGTTGAGAGGGTCTCGTACAACAATAATAACCCTAAAATTCAGTTTTTCATACTAACTTTGCACCACAGATTTAGTGGATTAGGGGGTTAAAGTTGTAGATTTCGGAGTTTTTATGGGATATAAGTGCAAACATGTGCTTGCATACCAAATTTCAGATTTTTAAGTCTTCGGTAAGTACCCTAGACTCTAGGATACTTACCGACTAAAGGTTTCGATGACATGTGAATCGGTCATATTATTGAGCACAACTTTTCCAAAATTAGTCTTTAAAATATTATAAAAATACACTTAAAATCCTCACACCATGCGCTTTCATTTGATATGTCACACGGTATTGTTTTTTTCTTTTGGCCCCCCAAAAGTGGCCCCCATATTCCATATTTATATATTTACATTGTACATATTTACATAGGGTATCTCAGAAGGAGAAACCCTTATAGGATCACTCGTGCGTCTGTCCGTCCGTCCGTCCGTCCGTCACAGGCAATTTACTCAGAACATTTTATTGGACAGATGAAGTTGAAATTGGTACACATATCAACATCTGTGACCCAAAGAGAGAAGTGCAAAATGGAACAATGCAGTGTGTTGCAAAACTTGCAAATGCCAACTTACACGGCCTCTGCACAGCAGTAAATCATACTTACTGCGCTTTGGATGATGTAATAATATGTAATACACTTACGGCTCTGTTTTCACTATTTTGCTCGGGCTGCCTCCCCCGTCCGGACACGGCCTTCTCTTCGCGAGTTCACTTCTTTTTGCGGGCCTCAGTTTCGCTGCACTTGCACGTCGATGGCCGGACTCAGGAGCCACTTTACGCGGCCGCCGTTTGTCTGGGAGCTGTTCTATCGTTACCTGTAAGTATAAAAATAAATATTTAGACAGAGTAATTTTACCCCTTCACACACAATGGCAAACTATTGTTATATATAAGATGTGTCGGCGAACCAGTATCTTACTCGTACAGTGACCCCTCAAATGTTAATTTAAATTGTACCATTTGATGGGGTCACGTCACTCTGATGCCCGCACTAGTGGTATGACCGGGCTAGTGGTATGACCGTACTAGTGGTATGACCGTACTAGTGGTATGACCGTACTAGTGGTATGACCGTAATAGTGGTATGACCGTACTAGTGGTATGACCATACTAGTGGTATGACCGTACTAGTGGTATGACCGTAACTAATCGCTCGTCCAACGTCCACAAAAGACCCAGATCTTTTGTTAATATTCCTATTCTTTATTGCACTGTAATTTAAAATTAAAACTTAAATAACATTTAGTGCGCAAAAGCGAGCTTATCTCTAAAGAGAGATTTCTACCAGCAAACCTAGGCAGGACCGGACCTTGTACTTATTTTTCATAGGTTTTGAACTTTATCTCGATGTGGGTTGGGTAGGTTGAAAATCGCGGGTCGTGGACTTTGGAAGGACAGTTGTGTGAAGCCTGTGATATAAGCTCATGCTCACGCGCAATTTCATTATAAGCAACCTAATCTGTAGGACACTACACTAGAGTAATATTTTGGAAAATACAGGGTGTAACAGAAGGGTGTAGACATATTTTAGGGGGTTGTTAGGGAGACCATTCTGAGCAACTTTTACTATGAAACCTATTTTATCTGAGCAACTTTATTTTTCATTACTCCACATGTTTTAGTCCGGGCGGTTAGCTGATTTGTATAGAGAAGTGAAAATTAAACTTGCTCTGACCAAATCGGTTTCATAGTAAAACTGGCTGAGAATGATGTACATGACAATAACAACTCCCTAAAATATGAGTACACCTTTCTGTTACACCATTCATTCATTCATCAATAAAACATATGTCAATCTGCTCAGATATTTATGTACTCTTCCATGTAAATTTATATTTGAAGCCTTGGATTTGCTCATATATTAATGAACTCGACTGTACTACTCTAGTACTACTGAGATACAAATTAAAAATTGATTAAACAATTATTTGCTCACCAAAAGTTCTTGACAAGTTTTATTAACGGAATGGCCATCTTGCTGAGCCACTTCCGTTTTCGGGTATATCCTAGAGGTGACGGGCACTACTGGTGTCGGGTCCGGATATAGAGGGCCCGGTTCCACGTCGTTCGCTTCCTCGATTTCTACCTCGCATTTGATACCCGGTTCCTCCTTGATTCTGGAATATAAGAAAGGAATACCTATAGTTAATTGCAACTCAAGAATTCTGGTTTGCTAGCCAGTTAGCATGGCGAAATGGTGGGTCAGAGTAAGTGAATTTATTCTATTTCCTTTTAAGGGCCACCTAGCGGTTGTTTTTCTTTGACCCAAGTTCAAGGGTCATCTAGGTTACTAGGGGACCACATTAAATTTAAGAGCCCTACCTCGCTAGACAGCTAAGAAAAAGAGCTATAGTGTCCCCTAAATATTGGTAAAATCGGGAAATCGTAATAGTAATAGAATCACAACTTACCGCACTGTCTGTACTGTTTGTTTATCCAACGCGGCGCGCAGCTCCGCCGATATCGCATGCACCTCGCCCTGCGGAAAACAGATGGCGTTAGTGTGCTAAAACACGAATCGCATACAATCCTGCATCGCGCTATCGGCACCATGAAAATCAACACTCACACACACACAAACCCTCACACACACACACACACACACACCCTCACACACCCACACACTCACCTCTGGCCTGGGTCCCGGCACACGCAGCATGTAGTGGTGGTCATGTTCCCGCATCGCCTCGCATCGCGCGCACAGATCGAAGTTGTCACATTCCACGCACGAGTACCGGAAGCTGGGGACAGAACGGGAACTACAGTCGCCAGTTCGAAGACATTCGTGTATCAATCAGACTAGACCGGCAATGTTCTTAGAGTGCACTTTCGGTGTTTTATGGAGCAGAAGAATAAAATAATCCCCAGGTCTTGTTTACATGTTTGTGTTGAAACTGTTCCTGGTTCCCACGACACACGATCCTAGTGTGGGGCCAGAAACTATTAAGGTATGTAAATGTAATTTTATATGGGGAGTCAGGGACAGACCCAATTAATTAATTAATTTATATATTTATTTAAAAGACCGGGGCAGAACTGTCCCGTGATGTCTTAACTCAGATACAATAGTAGATAAGTTTACCAAGGGAGTAAATCATTAATTCTAAGGTGAGCGTTTTTTTGAATCCAGAGCGAGCGAAAGATTCTAGAGTTGAACCCCGAGTGAAACGAGACTACTTACCCACGTATGGGACCGAAGCAAGCATAGCAGGTGAAGCCAAGATGCGTCTCTGACGGTTCCGGCGACAGCGGACCTGGAATCAGGAGGGATCAAATCAAGCAAAACGTAAGTACAGAGCAACTTAATCAGAGCAACTTGATTTTTCACTTCCCAGTTCACTTTGGCCTGAGTGGGTCAGCCGATTTGTATGGAGAAGTGAAAAATAATGTTACTCTAAGAAAGTAGTTTCTCATTTTGCGTTAATTCATTTACACCTTGTTTGGTATCTCATGCAGGAGATGCAGGTTCGAATCCCGGTGCTGTCCATGTACCAATTACATACGTAATTTATCTTAAGTATCTATAATATCGGGCGTTTATAACGGTGATGGAAAACATCGTGAGGCAACCTTTATTTCTCCGTAGCTGCGGCGATCGGTCAGCCCCCTGTTACGCAAAACGGAGTGAAGAAAATCTGGCAACAACTGGGCACAATTGTACGTCTGCCACCCCGTGTGGGAAAAGACATTAGGTACGCTATGTTAATCGGTATACTCTCATAAGGACGTATACCGAAAAACTTACAATGGAGAACAATAGACTTCGTCGGAGCGAGAAGGAATGTATAGTAAAAGCATGCAGGCCACTCAAACAGACCTTGAAAGAACATCACGTTCTTACAAACAGACCTTGACAGAACATCACGTCCTTACAAACAGACCTTGACAGAACATCACGTCCTTACAAACAGACCTTGACAGAACATCACGTCCTTACAAACAGACCTTGACAGAACATCACGTCCTTACAAACAGACCTTGACAGAACATCACGTCCTTACAGACCTTGACAGAACATCACGTCCTTACAAATAGACCTTGACAGAACATCACGTCCGTCCTTACAAACCACAAACATACAGCTCAACTGTCAAAATGATGTCAACATCTTCCACCAACGTGGCTGAGTATGGCTGGTATCCGGATAAAGACCTGTTCTCCTCGGTGGAGTTATAATGCACTAGAACTTACGTGGTACCACAGATTATACTAATACAGATAGACCACCTAGAACAAAATATGACACCGGCGTAAACTGAGATGCTACGGAAGCTCGAGGCTATTATCGCTTGGTGCAGCACCATCGAAAAATTGCAAATACCACGAGATGGCGCTAAGATAATATAGGATTTATGCTAAGATTAGCGCCACCTAGGGGTATGTTAACTGAAACCATGGCGTTTAAAGTACAAATCTTACTCCTCACGCCATCTCTTTTCACGAAGGGTTACTAATTCTAAATTGTAAGGGATGAGCAGTTGAGCACCCTGTGGTGGTACATACTTACTTACTCTGCTCTATGAACTTACGTGGTAGCTGGTCCTCATCCTCTTCGTTATATCCCAACGACGACGTTGCTACCGGCGGCATCGTGTTCTTTTGATAACTACGTTTTTTCTGAGCCGTCACATTGCCTGCGGATGTGGGTTGTTCACCTAATGACAAAATAGAGAGCTTGTAAAAAACTTAAAATCAAATAGGTGATACTACTACTTAGGTACCTATAATTTTGTTAAATCCTAACTACTGGAATATTAGATATGTGTTGTATAGGTTGACTTGTTTCCTAATGGCTTTTGTTCTCGAAAAATATCGGTAATCACGTGCAACCTGTGGCATGATTCTCGCGCATTCGATATACGATATCTACACCTATATCGAGTGATTTTGTATGGGAATCTGTCAATATAGGTCTCGATATCCGTATAATCGAAGGCGCGAGAATCATGCCACAGGAGCTCTATTTTTGAATTGCTCGTGCGTGTGATATATCGCATGCGAAGTATATCACGCTCGTCTTGTAAATAGAGCGAAAAATTAAGTAGTAAAAATTAGTATTTACCTTCAGTTGGCGATGATGGTACTGGAGTGTAAGTGTCAGTTTTGCTGACATCTTCATGGTTAAGATGGCGTGGGACAGCATTGCGCTTCAAGTAGATTCTCTTGCACTGTTTTTTGAAGACGAAATCGTCATCAAAATGATCTTCACCTGTCCAATCATTAAGGTGTTATATTATGTGAATGCCTCTGCCACCCCATCTGAGAATACAGACTACATCTGAATTAATGTACCGTTCACTATCAAAAGTGGACCTTTAGCGAAGTGGACATTTCGCAAAGTGGACGTTTCGTTTGAAGAGGACCAAACGCGATGAAACTGATTTCATTATTCTCTCTCTCTTTCGCGGAATTGTTTTATTTTTTAATATTTATTGGTTGTTTTTAGGGTTCCGATCCTTAAAATGAAAAAAGGAACCCTTATAGGATCACTTTGTTGTCCGTCTGTCTGTCTGTCTGTCCGTCTGTCACGACCCCTTATCTCAGGAACTCCTTGAGGTATCATGTTGAAATTAATATCAATTACTCAGGTCTATGGTCCCTTGGTGCTGTGAAAAAATTAAACTTCTAGGTCCACGCAATCAAAAGATACCGCGATATTATGTCATAATTTTGCTGAATTTGTATGAACTCGCGTGGAACTCGCAAGAGAATCAAAACCTATATGATACTTCCGGTTGGCCTAGGGTCATGAAATTTGGAATGAAGGAAGGTCTTACAGCACAAGTAAAGGGAAAAATCCAAAAACTGTAAATTTCTGTCTGTCTGTCTCACCGTCTGTTAAGACTTCTTTTCAGAAACGCATTGAGGTATAAAGTTGAAATTAATATCGATTACTCAAGTCTGTGATCTCTTAAAGTAGTGAAAAAATTAAAGTTATAGGTCAACGCAAACAAAAGATACCGTATATGTCTCAATTTTGCTGAAATTGCTTGATATTCGCAAGGGAATCAAAACCCAGAGGGTACTTCCCGTTGACCTAGAATCATGAAATTTGGCACGAAGCAAGGTATTATAGTTTTCAGATTTTTCTCTGAAAACTGCATTATTCTGTCTTTCTAAAAAATATTCAATTTGGTTTACATGGATGACATCACACTTTAGTTTTTTATGTGGAAACCTAATTACACGTGTTAAGCTCTCCAAGTGTGATCGGAACCCTTAGTGCGCGAGTCCTACTCACACATGGCCGGTTTATACACATATATAAATTCACAAATAAGTACTTGTAAACCACTGAGGTATTTCTGAGCACAGAACATTTGTAGTCTTCATCATCAGTTGCGAAGTGGAACTGATGATGAAGACCACAACAACATGGCCACCATTACTCCATACTAGGTATCCCACAGGCTGTGATATGATTACTTTATTACGGTTGCTATCTATGTAATGATTGTTCTTCATAATGCATAGATATGGTGAAGTGGAGGTGACGGGTGGTATCTTCTTAACGAACAAGGACGGTCAGGCAGGACCTGATGATGGAATCATGGAGGAATTGAGGGAACACAGAAAACATCTGGATCATATATTATAGTACCATTCACTATCAAAAGTGGACCTTTCGCAGAGTGTTTGTTTGTTTTTAAAGATCTTTATTTACTTGAGACATAAAATGATACAACCCAGTGTAGATTTAATCCTAGGTTATAGCTAGTTCATAAGTATTAACAGATGTTTAGCAGGCTAGAATATCCTCTTAAAACTTATATCATAAGTGTAATCAAGACATAATTGTATTGTAAAAGAATTAGGAGAGTATAACAGAGTTATTTTGCAAACTTCGTTGTAGCTTGCAATCTTTGCTATCGGTAGTAAAATATTACTTAAAAGAGACTACCTGCGGGTAGAATACACAAATCATACAGAAGGAATTTGTTAGAGTAAGTAATGTGTTGTTACTAATTGAAACTTACTATCTTAACACGATACATACCTTTCGCAGAGTGAACCTTTCACTAAGTGAATGTTTCAAGAAGTGAAATTTTCGAGAAGTGGATGTTTCAAGAAGTGGATGTTTCGAGAAGTGAACCTTTCTCGAGGTGGATGTTTCGAGAAATGGACCAAGTGGACTGTGTGAGAAGTCTACCAATACTCGCACATCAGAGTCGTGAACAGGTAGTGAAAATTATTCATAGATCCTTTACATATTTTTGGTAGGTTACAGCTCCGTAAATAGAGGGAACAATTTAGTTTAGTTACAGATACTTAATACAACAATACACCTACCAGAATAATTACCTTTAGTTGGCGATGATGGTACTGGAGTGTGTGAGTCAGTTTTGCTGACATCTTCATGGTTATAATGGCGTGGGACAGCATTGCGCTTCAAGTAGTTTTTCTTGCCCTCTTTTTTGAAGACAAAATCGTCATCAAAATGATCTTCACATAAGTATTGGTTGCGAAGTTCTGGTAACGGAAGTCTTTCAAGAATCCTATTACCTGAATAAAAACCCGGTTAAGTGCAGATCGGACATGAAGTGTCCCGTACCATTGTACAGTCACCATCAGAATACAGGGTGTAACAGAAGGAAGGGTATAGTGAAAAAACTACCTAATCCGAAATCAGCACTGGTGCAAAAAGTTCTGGCGAAGGTGCCGTTCACGTATGTTTAGCCACGTACGAGCGTCGAGCGGTGCCGTTGACAAGCAGACGCTACTTGAACCATCAAGTCAAGATGTGAGAAACAATAAAATGATGATGCTTACCAGCATTATGTAGCCAAAGTTTCAGGCGATTTTGGTCATTGGTTGGAAAACGGTACATAGACCGGTCATGGTCATTGTTGTTTGCGCAATGGTAAAAAGCACACTTTCTTGGCATTATTGGCAATTTAATTTAATTTAATTATTAAGGCATACTATAATATTGTAGCATCCTATTAGGTCTTTAGAAATAACTTCGACAACATGTAAAGTAAACAAACAAAACAATCATTCACTGAACGAATGCAGCATTCGGAATGCTCTCGAATTTTTTGGTCCAACTCTATTTGTTTTTCGGGAGTAGAGTATCAAATCCTCTGGGATGGATAGGGTGCTTTGCTTTAGTATTGTTCTGAGCTCAGAACAATAACTAAGTTCTGAGGGATAGGGTATGTGTTAACAGTGGGACAAATGTCACGCCAGTAATCGGCCAGTATGGGTATTTAGTGTTGTTGGATAATCGATCGTATTTCGATTATTAATCGATTCTCCTAAGTACATATAAATAATCTAACAAATCGATCTGGTATCGATTCTATGGATATAATCGATTGAACCGATACTATAGATTCTTAACACTAAAATCAAATATAATCGATTAGATCGATAGTATCGATGATGGTGAGAAGCAATACGATAGAATCGATTAAATCGACACAATGGATTAAATTGAGGTATCGTTTAGATTATATTGTTGTGTGATCTGTAACGTAAAAAAGCTGCTTATTATATTTTTTCTGCGATGTAAAGATAAAACAAAAAAATCCTTTTTTTTGTTTAATTAAAATCCGCGATTTTGGACCATCACTGCCGTCTGCCGCATTTTCAACTTTCTCGTCTGGCAACACTGGGTGACAGGTAAAAACTCGGTGACAGATGACAGGTCTTTCGCTTTTTGGCAGGTTACTGCTTTGCTTTTTGGTTAGATTGCTTATGGAGTAAATTGTACATTACTTTACTCTCTGTATAAGGTTGCGTATAGGACTGGCGCCGCCGGCCCACGCCCGCCCCACTGACCCTGAAAACGTCACTCACACGGGTGTAATGCAGCTAAAATAAATACGTAACTTCGTCTCGTTCATTAATTTCGTAATCTAACAGATTTACCTTTTTATTTTTTTTATTATTATATCTACTGTAAAATAGCCCCGTCCATCATTATACGTTTATTAGCTAAGAGTCGCTGTATTATAAAAGATTTGCCCATAATCCAATGGAAATTTGGCTTTATTATACCAGCTCCAGTCTCGCGTAGCAACAACGCTAACCGGTCGAGTCCCGGTCGTGGTCCTGGGGGTGAATAGGGGAGCGGGGCGCTCGCGCAGTGCGGGGCGGGGTGACGCGGCGGGGGGCGGGCGGGGCGCACAAAGCAGGCACGCTGACTGACGCACGCAGTCTCGGTCCATTCCATTCCATAGTCTGTGAGTCTCGGTTAAGTTACAACACGGGTTAGTCGTTGTGAAAGGAAGAGACGTTTGTGATTTAAAATGACGGAGTATGGCGACGACGGCGAGTTGTGTCTGTTTTGTGAAAAACCCATAATAGAGGGGTTTGTCAGAGTGACACCAAAGGGACTTGAAAAGATTCGAGAATCAAGCAGAAGAAGGGGTGATGGCCTTTTCCCGCATCTTATGGAAGTGTCAAACCTCACAGTACACCTGAAATGTCGAAAATCATATATAAATGATGACATGATCAAGGCGTTTCAAAGGAGGATGATATCTATGATCACCACAGCGACAGAAGTAAAGGAAGAGCCACCGGAAGAAAAACCACCGCCGCCGATCGAATTCGATATCCAGTCACAGTGTCTAATTTGCGGCAACGAAATTTTACACAGATCGAAATTGCGACAAATAAAATTGCCGCGCACAAAAGAATCACTAAAATCAATCAGCTTAAGTCGTAATGACTTAGTTGGAGAAACGGTAAGAAAACCATTTCGATTTTTAAGCCCTTTCCTCACTAAAAAGGGGGATTTTTAAACTTTCAATAAGTACCCCATACTATTTTAAAATCGGAACTATTTGCAACTTTTAGAAAAATGAAATAAAAAGTTAATATGTACCTATTTTATTTTGTAAGTGAACCAACAGAATACTCTGTAATGATAAAGTTACATGATAGGATTTCTTATGAATAGGTTCCAATTAAAGTTCACATTGAATTCTTAATATAAAACTTGACAACACAACACATAGCATGCAATTACCTATTTGGATTTATTAAATATCAAATATGTACATTTTTATCTAATTAGAATAAATTAACATTATGTGCTTGTTAATGTCTTGGTAACAAGATTTTTAAAAGCGTATTGGGATATACTAAAGATATCATGATCGTTATATAACTTATTGTAAGTATTCATTATTCTGTCCATCATACTATAGTAATCAGTAGGTACCTAGTAGGGTCTGGAACCGGTCCGGTACGGAACCCTTTAAATAAATAAGGTCATGCTTTGCATACTGTGCTATTTTCATAACGGTTAATTAAGTAACAAGTACACAAACTCAGTATTGTAAAAAAAAAAAACATTTTAGACAGATTTTATGACAACTTCGGGATACTTTTCTATCGGGTTTGAATATTTTTGTATGGTGTCTGGGATACTGGGGTACTTGCATACAGAACATCGAACCTTTCTGCGATACCTAAAGTAAAAAATTCTTAGAATTTAAAAAAAATCGTGTAACTGAATATCTCATAAACGCTACTAAGATAAGTATAGTTCGGGAAATATTAGTTGGCCGTCTGTAATCTACTTTGTCATCTTTTGTTCTACGGAAACAATTAGCGGACAAAGGGTGTAAAAGGGTGGTCCAGCACGCTTCCATTATTACAAACAAACGTAATCTTTACCTGAAAGACGGAGTGACTCCGGTGACAATGATGATTTTACGACTCGATTTTGTTCGATATAGTCAAAAAGATCTTAGTCAAGATTACAGACAGCTAACTAATATTTCCCGAACTATATGCTATGTGACGACTGTTTTTCAAAGAATAGGTATTTGTTCAGACTGGGTCACTGACCGAACAGCAGAAGTCCAAACTCGAGGTTTGCCAGCGAGCCATGGAGCGCAGCATTATGAATGTTCGTAGGACGGACCACGTCAGGAATACGACGTTGCGCTCCATGACTGGCATTGCTGACGTTGGAGTGCAGACCGCCAAGCAATTGTGGGTGCAGCATAGGAAGGCCTTTGCCCAGCCCCACCCGAGTAATTAAGGGTTAAATCTCATATTCTTGGTTTATACTTTTCAGGTTTTACGTCGTATCCAAGACGTAGATTTGGTCGCTGTTGGTGCGAAGTATCACGTTTATTGCTACGATAACTTTCGATTGTCAGCACTAAGTCACGCCGTACAATTTGGGGAATATCGCAAACGCGGTCGTCCAGAGGCGGACTTCACAATCGCTGCTATGGAAGAAATCTACCGCCATATTAAACAATATGGCGATGAACGCCAATTTTCATTAACTGATTTAAAAAACTGCGTAACAGATAAGTGTCCTGATGAACGGCTGATTGTAAAAAAACTTGAAGAAAAATACGGCGATAAGTTAATGATATCTAAACTGGATGGAAAAACGACTCTTATTTGTTTACGGGACAGTATTCCTAAAGTACTGCATGAAGCGTGGAAAACAGCAAACGGTAGGTAGTGACGACAAAGACGAAACAACTTAAAATGGGTGCGTATACTTACAGGGTGTCCCGAAACTCAACGTCAAGCGGGCACTCGGTGAAAACCCAGCTCATACAGGGTCCGGTAAAAATAAAATATAAAATCTCTGTCACTTGGTTCAAAAAATATAGGCGGTTTTCAAAAATCCTTTTTTGGTCACAGTGATGAAAAACTTAGCAATTTTCCTACGAATTCTTTGCATACTATTCTATGCTTACCCACAAAATCACTTCCAGAAGAACCAAGTTATTCCCTTCTTCACCATTAGAGAAGAGCCGGAACAAAAAGATATAAGTTTATGTTACTCAAACTGTCTCAAACGGAAGAACGACCTAAATTATCATTTACTGTTTTCCTGCATCCTGGCTACTGGGCTTAGCTATGAGATTATTAATTAACTAATCCTGATTTCAGCTCACCAGTCAGCAAAGCTGGGCAGCCATGTCGGATTCACATGCAACTCATGCTACTTTCCTATCCTTGGGTGAGTGACATCATAATAATCCCTATAAATGCCCATTTGTGTGTCCACTGAAGTGCAAATGCTTTTACCCGGATTCAAGTGTATGATTGAGCCATACTGAACTACGTTTCTTGGTAGGGCATGAATGGGTGATGTGATGATGGCGTCTGACACAGAACAGTAAAATCAACAAACAATAAACGGTCACGTGCGAGTAGGACTCCCGCACTAAGGGTTCCGATCACACTTGGAGAGCGTAACACGTGTAATTAGATTAGGTTTCCAAATAAAAAATTGGTTGCCTGTAAAGTCGGTATACGGGCGAAAGTTTTACGTGACAACGACTTTGAGTGGTAAAATAATTTTAATGTGAATATTCATTCGTATAGTAGGAAGAAGGATGAAATAATAGTAACAATTTAAAACATTTATTTATACAAAGAATTATATTTAAAACATTAATTTATACAAAGAATCTCGCACTGAATTTCATATTAACTGCCTTTCACTTTTTATGTGTCTCTCTCGCTCTTAGGCGGGCTAACCATGCCCGAGTGGAAGGGACGCGTGCCTCTCACTCGCTCTCATTGTGAGCGCATAACGTGAGCGGAGCGTAACGCAGTTTCTTGAAGTGTCACCCGGCAAACCAATTTATAAGACGTTGTCACGTCAAAAACTAAAGTATGATGTCATCCATGTAAACCAAGTTGAATATTTTGTAGAAAGACAGAAATTTGCATTTTTCAAATTTTTCCCTTTACTTGTGCTAAGACCTTGTATTATGCCTGATTGTAGGCCTATGTACCGGAAGTACACTATAGGTTTTGGGTCCATTGCGATTACTATGAAAATCCAACAATTTTACTAGCGATGCGCAATTATGAATGATACTAATGCAATCACTCGATTATGGCAATCATTCAACGTATTCGAATGAAACACCTAAATCATTCGAATGGACAACTCACAAAACTACTCCACTACTAGCCGAAGTGCGACTGACAGCGATCGACGAATACCAATCGACGCGCCCTACTAACATATTGTGTATTCGCCACACCAGTCGACCAAATCATTCAACAACAGGCCGACTGTCCGGCTTGCAAGCAATATTCAACCATATGGCTATAACTTTAAGGTGCAGCCATTACACATTAGCGATTAGCGATTCGGAAAATCATTCATGGTCTTCGACTCGGGTCGACTCGGGTGATTTCGTTTCCTTTCGGAATTTAATCACTCACACACAGAAGAAGTTTCGACGCTCGCTCGCGTCTCCCTCCCGACAGTTACACACACACATACAACACAGTCTCGGGCACGGTTACAGTTCACAACTGCAAGCAACTTTAGGCCGTATGTACAAAACTTAATGGTAAACTCTGGTTTCGTTATTCGAATTGAAATAAGTGGTCATTCATTCGATCATGAGGATTAGCGATCGCTAATTTTGTAGTCGAAAAATAATATTAGTGGCCGTCGGATTATTCGACTAACAAAATCATTCATAATCGCGCACCGCTAAATTTTACATCATGAACATTGTAGCGTTCGATTGTGTTGACCTAGCTAGAAAGTTGATTTTTTCACGGTTTTATTCGAACACAGACCTTAACAATTGATATAAATTTCATTGACATAAGGTGGTGACACACGGACAGAAGGACGGACAACAAATTGATCCTATATGGGTTTCTTTTTTCCTTTAAAGGATCGGAACCCTAAAAAGTACAAGTTACAAGAAATTCGTTGCTGCAGCGGCAACAGATATGCAAATTCTATGAAAATTAATTCGTTATATAGAGCTCGCTGACGGACATATGGGCAGCGGGCGGAGGCTTAGTAATGGGTCCCGTTTGGCACCCTTTGGGTGCGGAACCATAAAAACCGTTTTGTGTGTCGGCGGCAATCTGTGCAAGTAGTCATTGTGCATGTTCCCAGCTTCCGGTACTCGTGCGTGGAATGTGTCAATGTCAAGTATAATCACTGCGCGCGATGTGAGGCGAATCGGGAACATGACCACCACTACATGCTGCGCGTACCGGGACCCAGGCCAGAGGTGAGCGTGTGTGTGTGAAGGTGTATGTATGTAGGGTGATATTAGGGCCCGTTTATCAGATGAATGAAGCAGCGTGTGCATTTGGACATTAGGGAGGGACAGTTCAGTTAACAAGGCATCTCGTCACATATAGTTGTATACCTTGCTGTGGTCTACGCACCAGTGCTATGTGGTCTGATGTGACATTTCTTGTACCTACTGTGGTCCGAAAATAAATCGTCAAAAACACGTCACGTAATAAATGGACGCCACTCAAGTTGCGCGCCTATGTTTTGTGTATAATACCATGTTATGGCTAATTAATTAATGAGGCACTATTTTTAGGGTTCCGTACCCGAAGGGTGCCAAACGGGACCCTATTACTGAGACTTCGCTGTCTGTCCGTCCGTCCGTCCGTCTGTCTGTCACCGGGCTGTAGCTCATGAACCGTGGTAGCTAGACAGTTGAAATTTTTACAGATGATGTATTTCTGTTGCCGCTATAACAACAAATACTAAAAATCAAAAGAAATTTAATATTAAGGGGGGCTCCCATACAACAAACGTGAATTTTTTGCTCATTTTTGCTCGATATTGATAATGGTAGGTAGCAGGTAGACGCTTAAAATGTTCACAATATATTGAGTATATTATTTACTTAAAAAATAAATAATTAAATTAAAATTAAATTATTATTTAGGGGGGGCTCCCATACAATTTTCTTTTTTGCTGTTTTTATAGATAACGGGACGGAACCCTTCGTGCGCGAGTCCGACTCGCACTTTGCCGGTTATTTACTTTTGCACTAATTATGCACTAAGATAGATAGATAGTTAGATAGATAGATATTAAGTATTCATTAGACAGTACAAACACATAAATTACAACAATAAGAATAACAGTAATCAATAAAATACAAACAGCAACATACTCTTACTCACAATAATTAACAACAAAACAAAATAAAATCAAGATTGCTGGTATGGGCCACTATGTGGTCATGCATGTGATTGTAATTGTAACGCGACAATGGAGTCCAATTTCACGTGACAGGCAGGCACCTACCTACCGTGGCTAGACAGTCGCCGCAGCTGTGGAGTAACAAGAGTACTTTGTATTGGCAGGTGGAGTTCACAGCGGTAATGACGAATATTCGCTTGGCGCTGAAGAGTAGAGCTGTGCTTTCTGATCGCGAAGTGGAGTAAGTGCTACACGTGTAGTCTGCAACGCTATTAGCTGAGCTATATGTTTAAATGCAGACAATAATCACAAGTTGGTTTGACTCACTTCGCTGAGGCAAGACGAATTAAACGAGAGCTTCTCTTGCAATAAACTTTTTTTCTATAACAGGATAAAGTACGAACCAGCGTCAGACGACGAAGACATCAAACCCATCATTGACCCACTTAATGTGCTATTAGAACATACCAAGCCCAAGGGGTCAGGTCTGGGTCAGGACGTACCGAACGTGTCCACAGAAGACCCACCAGATTCGCCAGTCTCTTCAGTAGGCAAGGATCAGCCGATACCTGAGCTTGCTGTACCATCGACTAGTCACACGAGGGTCGCTCGATCTAAACAATCGTTTCTGGTAGGTGAAACAATATTAACACCCTGAACCAAGTAGGTAGCATGTCGAATGCGCAAATGACACGGGAAAGAAAGGGACAGTGGCATGATTCTCGCGCATTCGATATACGTGACATGATTCTCGCGCATTCGATGTACGATATCTACTCCTTTATCGAGCGATTATGTATGGGAGTCTGTCAATATAGGTCTCGATATCCGTATATCGAAGGCGCGAGAATCATGCCAACGATATCTACACCTATATCGAGTGATTTTGTATGGGAATCTGTCAATATAGGTCTCGATATTCGTATATCGAATGCGCGAGAATCATGCTCCTGTTCTTCACCCTCCTCCCGCTACTAAGCCCGCGCGGCGCTCAGAATGCTACTGTTGCTGAACATCTATTTTATCGATATAATCTGTAAAAATAATATTAAATTGGGAAAAGGTTGATGCTTTGTCTTTGTTTTACATTATAGGTACGAAACCCGTTAGTTAAGAAGACTGTTCGAACTAAAACTCGATCTCAGAGTAACAGGAAAGTGAAAGCAGCAATCAAAAAAATAAGATCAATGTCAAGCGAAGAATTAGGAGTCACGGTGCCAGTGCCGTTCAAGATGCCAAAACAAGAGCCGTGAGTAACTGCACTACACCCTGAGTAACTGTACTACACCCTGAGTAACTGTACTACACCCTGAATAACTGTACTACACTCTGAGTAACTGTACTACACCCTAAGTAACTGTTACACCCTATAAATAATAACTATTAACAACTTTATTATACCCGGAGTCATAGTAACTGTACTACACCGTGAGTCATAGTAACTGTACTTCATTCGGAGACATAGTAAGTAACTGTACTACCCCCGGAGTCACAGTCATTGTACTACACTCTGAGTAACGTTTCTACACTCTGAGTAACTGCCCTACACCCTGAGTAACTGTACTACACCATGAACCATAGTAACTGTATTACACCTTGAGTCATAGTAACTGTACTACATCCAGAGTCGATATAGGTCCAATGGGAAAAGTTGTTAGGCATGAGCAGTAACCCTATGAATTTTCGTTCACTGTTTTGATGTAACCTTGTATAGATTGTAATGCCAATCCTGCTGACAGGTGATATTCGCGCGAGTACGAAGTGGAGTAAGTGCTTCAAGTGCACTCTGCAACTCTATTAGCTGGGCCGCCCTACATACTACTTACTGCTACTAAATACTGCTAATTATTCTGTATGCAGGCCGGCCCGGCTACTTGAGTTGCAGACTGTTCATAACAAAACAATAAACTATTTAAACACTGTTCATAATTCATAATTTCTTTATTGCACACAGACATTTAAAAAAATCAGTAAGTATAATACTAAAAAATGTAATAACAGTAATACTAACAGTAAACTGTTCATTCCTTTTTACTTTTGATATTTCCATATTTCGTGCATAAGCTATATTTTTCATTGCAGTGCACACTATTGTTCGATCACTATAAATATCCGATTATAAATGAGTACTCTAAGAAATTACTTCAATAATTTAATAACACTGTACTTCGTAATAAACACAATGATCACTGAACACGTACACTATACACTTAGATTTTTCACACACTTCACCTTTTATAACAATTTACTATAAAGTATCACTAATTACACTAATACACTTTGCACTTCGACTTTCTATATGTGATTGGGCAGCGTAACGGACTGTTTAAAAGAGAACGAACAACTGCCTCAATTTTTTTTTTTTTTTTTTTTTTTTTTTTTTTTTTTTTTTTTTTTTTTTTTTTTTTTTTTTTCGTGTGTGAGGGGATAAAAAAATGGTTTAACCATGCCCGGGAGTCAGACCTCCCTGCTATGCCCGGTTCTCTACACACAAGATCCGGATGAGGTCTCCGCCGTGAGGCAGAGACTACATTGAGCGGAGAGCTTATGTGTAGCATACGGACTAAAAAAAACCCCAATGTGCGTGAGTAGTTATGTGTTCATTTTACTACTAACCATGAAAACAACTGCCTCAAAAATGAGCGCGAGCCCTTTTATATTACCGAAAAATTCCTTCCAGTATGGCGCTTATCATACTTCCGTTGCGCGCCCTAACACAAATGCACGATCAATTTGGCGGTAACATTGTAGTATTTAATAATGGTATTTAAATTAACTGTAAATTACTAAAATGAATTTTAATAAGTCATCCTTCATTTTAAACAATATTCTTTCAAACTTTATTTTTACCGCCAACAATTAACACACAACACAAATAAGTGGCAAATTAAAATACTAATCGGAATAAATTGTTTATCTATTTGTAAATTATTATGGCTATTTTAAATGATCAAAATCAATTTTGAAATATTAATTTGCCATCAATTAGAATAATGCAACTAAAACGGATCTGGGGGCGCGGCAGCGCCCCCAAGCCAAGTCGAGCAAAAAGCAAAACATACGGGCGCAGCAGTAACATCCTTTACAGGAAGCCATTCAGAGCATATTTGACCTACCTGTTACTCCGTTGTGGATAAAGATAGAAACCTGAATTCCCGGCGGCTAAAAGGCACCATGTCATAAGACATATTCTCAAAATTTCAATAAATTTGAACCAGTAGAGTTGAAGGTACAGCAATTCAAAGTTCCTCAATTTTGACACTCACTGACTCACTGATTCACGATCATGTAAACTCTAAAGGTTACTTCTAGCGAACGCACAAGCTTAAAATTTTGAGCATGGTTAGAGTTTAGCCTGCAAAGCCAAGGAAAACTCAAACATTGCGCAATTTTAGCCCCAATTTCATAATATATTAATTATCAATAAGCTCAGTACACGACTACTTCGATTCATCGCTATTCCCCATTAGATGTCGCTAGTCGCTATGTGTATCTTGAATCGCGGTATGGTTTGGTTCCAGCTATGATTTAAATAATCGGCCAAGTGCGAGTCGGACTCGCGCACGAAGGGTTCCGTGCCATTATCTATAAAAAACCGCAAAAATAATGTATGGGAGCCCCCCTAAATATTAATTTAATTTTAATTTAATTATTTATTTTTTAAATAAATAATATACTCAATATATTGTGAACACTTTAAGCGTCTACCTGCTACCATTATCAATATCGAGCAAAAATGAGCAAAAAAAAAAAAAAATCACGTTTGTTGTATGGGAGCCCCCCTTAATATTAAATTTCTTTTGATTTTTAGTATTTGTTGTTATAGCGGCAACAGAAATACATCATCTGTGAAAATTTCAACTGTCTAACTACCACGGTTCATGAGATACAGCCTGGTGACAGACGGACGGACGGACGGACAGACGGACAGCGAAGTCTCAGTAATAGGGTCCCGTTTGGCACCCTTCGGGTACGGAACCCTAATAAAGCGGTTACAATATTGTCTAATATCGCTATTCCCCATTAGATGTCGCTAGGTGTGCAATTCTGAATGGTATGGTTAATGGCGCGGTATGGTTTGGTTTGAGGTATGATTTATATTTATATAATTCACCGCCCAGACTTGTCACAAATCGTAACATCAAAGCCACAGAGAAGAGCTCATAGAGATAGGGAGTGGGCTTTGAGAAAGTCGGTAGCTAACGCACAAGAAATAGTACCCGAAAAGAAAAAAAGGAAAGTTACTTACAAAAAGAAATGAGATCCCAACAAAACATGCATATGCATATACAAAAACGCCAGTCTCGCAGCCTGCGCAGTTTATTCTACCGTAAAAAGTTGTGAGATCTAATTTTAAACCAAGTCGGTTAATTTAACCAGTATCTGTGTATGGTAGAATCTTTCCAACAACTTTATTATCGTATACTGTTAAGTACCTACCTAATTAGTTAACTAATAACATTTATAGTGATCGGATCAATATAAGACATCTTTATTTCTTCAATAATAATTAGAATAACTTGGCAATCGCGCTCAACTGACCACTCTATAGCACCCAGAGCACAAATGAATATTATTACTCAACACAACATATCTCTAAATAAAGATAAACTTAACTAATAAGAAAACAAAGAATTATTTCGGAGCGAGAGCAATAGGTACATTACGTTGCACATACGGTCCTATAGTCGACAACTTTTCTACGTGCGATTGCCAAGTCATTCTAATTATTATTGAAGAAATAAAGATGTCTTATATTGATCCGATCACTATAAATGTTATTAGTTAACTAATTAGGTAGGTACTTAACAGTATACGATAATAAAGTTGTTGGAAAGATTCTACCATACACAGATACTGGTTAAATTAACCGACTTGGTTTAAAATTAGATCTCACAACTTTTTACGGTAGAATAAACTGCGCAGGCTGCGAGACTGGCGTTTTTGTATATGCATATGCATGTTTTGTTGGGATATTGTATTCAAAAAGCAACTATTATGATGGGTTGACAAGACTAAATCGCTAACACTATAATAAGTTGGTTTTACTCACTTCCCTGAGGCAAGACGAATCAAACGAGAGCTAGCTTTCACTTATAATAAACTTTTTTTTATAACAGGATAGAGTACGAACCAGGCTCAGACGACGAAGATATCAAACCCATCGACCCACTGAAAATGCCATTGGAACATACGAAGCCCTATGGGTCAGGTCTGGGTCAGGACGTACTGAACGTGTCCACAAGACCCACAGAAGGCCCACAAGATCCGCCAGTCTCTTCGATAGGAAGCAGGGATCAGCTGATACCTGCGTTTGGTGTACCATCGACTAGTGACACGATGATCGCTCAGTCTAGACAACTGAGTCAGGTAGGTAAAATAATGTGATCACCAGAACCAGTAGCATACCGAGAAAGGCGCAGGTTTTGGAAAGTGAGGGACAGAGCTATGCGCTATAGATAGCTGTGTCCTTCATCCTCCCGCGACAAAGCCCGCGCACGCTCTCGGAATGCTGCTGCTATTACAGAACAACTATTTTATCTAATCTATGCCTAAACTAGACCTGTAATATACACTACCTGTAAAAGAATATTAAATTGGGAAAAGGGTGATGCTTTATGTATTTTTTTTTTATATTACAGAAACGAAACGCGTTAGGTAGGAAGACTGTTCGAACTAAACCTCGATCTCAGAGTAAAAGAAAAGTGAAATCAGCGACCAAAAAAAGAAAATCAAAGCCAGACCAAGGTTTAGGAGTCACAGTGCCAGTGCCGTTTGAAATGCCGAAGCAAGAGCCGTGAGTAACTGTACTTACTACACCCTATGTAACTACTATACCCGGTGTAACTGTACTACACCCAGAGTCATAGTAACTGTACTGCACCCTGAGTCATAGTAACTATGCTACACCTTGAACCTGAGGCAAGACGAATCAAATGAGAGCTAATTTAATTTTCTCTCCTAATGAACTTTTTTTCTATAATAGGATACATTACGAACTAGGGTCAGACGTCGAAGATATCAAACCCATCGACCCATTGAATTTGCAATTAGAACATACCATGCCCAATGGGTCAGTTCTGAGTCAGGACGTACCGAACGTGCCCACGAGACCCGCAGACGACCCACAAGACCCCTCAGTCCCGTCAATCTGCAGGGATCAGCAGATACTTGCGCTGGCTGTACCAACGACTAGTGACACGATGGTCGCTCATTCTCAGTCGACTCTGGTATGTAAAAGAATATTAGCAGAACCAGTATGCATGGCGAATGCGGCGCGGGTCAATACCGTACTCCCGTGACAATTCACGGGAGTGTGAGGGACAGAGCTATGTGCTTTAGAGAGCTCTGTCCTTCATTTTCCAGCGACAAAACAAGCACCGCGCTCGGAATGCTACTGTTGCCAAACAACTATTTTATCTAATCTGTGCATTTGCAATACCTGTAAAAATAATATTAAATTAGGAAAAGAAGTGATGCTTTATGTTCTTGTTTTATATTACAGAAACGAAACCCGTTAAGTAGGAAGACTGTTCGAACTAAACCTCGATCTCAGAGTAAAAGAAAAGTGAAATTAGCGACCAAAAAAAGAAAATCAACATCAGACCAAGGTTTAGGAGTCACGGTGCCAGTGCCGTTCAAGATGCCGAAGCAAGAACCGTGAGTAACTGTACTACACCCTGAGTCATAGTAACTGTACTACACCCGGAGTCATAGTAACTGTACTACACCCTGAGTCATAGTAACTGTACTACACCCTGAGTCATAGTAACTGTACTACACCCTGAGTCATAGTAACTGTACTGCACCCTGAGTCATAGTAATTGTACTGCACCCTGAGTCATAGTAACTGTACTACACCCTGAGTCATAGTAACTGTACTGCACCCTGAGTCATAGTAATTGTACTGCACCGTGAGTCATAGTAACTGTACTATACCCGGAGTCATAGTAACTGTACTGCACCCTGAGTCATAGTAACTGTACTACACCCTGAGTCACAGGTGCTGATGCACAACCGACTACTCAAAGTCGACTCTCTCTCCCAGAAACAGACAGAGCCAGCATTATTATGCGGCATTTTATTTGAGGTCTGCATTTTTTCCATAGTTCTGATATTCAGAAACAAGTCTTGATCACGATCGCTGCGCCACAGGTGTTCTGTGCCAGTGCCCCCCCCCCCCCCCCCGTATGTGCCCCGGCATCACAGAAGAGATAATAGTACTCCGTATAGAACGGCCACTCCCTTCCCCGCGCTGATTCAGATACCGCACCCCACCCCTGGCGTCAAAGGATTGGTTAAAGTTTATTAAAGGATCAATAGACAGGGCTGAACGCCTGACGAGTGACGACGCGTATACTTAATATCGCTGCATTTGCCGCGCCACCAGCCCTAGCAAAGTTTACGCACACATTTGCACGTATACAAACATCATTTGATTATGTAGTAGTAATAGGTCATTATTTTAAGAGCGTTCTATGGAGTGTCCGAGGTGTGCGGGCGTGACGCTGTGTGTTGTTGCAGGCTGCACGCAGACAGCGGCGACACTGCGGACAGACCGTGCACTGCGGGACTGGGCTCTCAGAGCAAGGAGGATGACTTCAGAGGTAATGTGCCCTCGTGTGGCGCTGTCTAAAGGTTACAATTATCCAATCGATGAATAATTCAAAATAGCGTCAGGTTCTTGGCTGAAATTAGTAAATTGTAGCTAATTACCTACCTTGGAACAGCAGCGCCTAGCAAACCGTCACTGTTGTTAGTGTTGTAAGGGGAATTAAGGAATCGATACCGGGACCTCTTGCTTGTGACGCTGAGCCTCGATCACTCCGCCAGACAAGGTCGTCATATACAGGGTGTAACAGAAGGGTGTAGTCATATTTTAGGGGGTTGTTAGGGAGACCATTCTGAGCAACTATGAAACCGATTTGATCAGAGGAACTTTATTTTTCATTGCTTCATACATTTAGGTCCGGGCGGGCGCGGGCGTTCAGCTGATTTGTATAGAGTAGCGAAAATTAAAGTTGCTCTGATCAAATCGGTTTCATAGTGAAAGTTGTACAGAATGGTCTCCCTAACAACTCAGTACATGGTACATGGATAACTATCCCCCCCCCCCTCCTGCCGGGATTACAACCCGGGAGCTTGCCCTTGGGAGGCAGAGCCTCTAACCGCAACGCTACAGTCGTCGGCATAAGAGACATATTTGTGTGCCCCTGGGCAGAACACGGAACTCAAAGAACTTACCTGACATCTCTAAATGTAATAGGTTAAATATAATACCTGTGTTCACAAGTAAAATGATCTTTTTCTCATTATTTTTTCTTTTAGATTTCACGATGGAAAACAATCGAGATGACGACGAAGAAGAATACTACAGGGGCTTGTCCTTATTATTAAGTTAATTTTAAGTAGGCACGTAATGGTCGCGCCAAAATTCTAGATTAGAGAGCAAAGCTGGGGCGCCACGGCCCGTGTTATCTCAGGTTTGATGGCTGTCCCTAGGGTTACATTACATTGGCATTCCATAGATGTTTGGTGCAAACTTGATTAAAATTCCAAGAAGTTTTTTTTTATTTCTCTTTGTACGCAAGTTTTTTTTTCGTACGCAAAATGATTTAATTTTCTCTGCTGTGTGTGATTGATAATGATAATAATAAATGCGTTAAATTCTTATTTATTTTGTTTAAGTTTTCGCTTTCCCCACCTGCTACTTCCAACATTTATTCGCGGTACTAGTGCGACTTTTCCCAATACTTAGTTCCGCGAGACAAATCACCAATTAAATATACTTAATATTCATTCGAAATGGGGAGGCCTTTGCCCAGCAGTGGGACACATTACAGGCTACGTGGGCTATGTAAAAAAAAACCTTCATTTCCAGTATTTAGTCCCGAGGAAGCGGAAGATGTTCGGTGGAACACCCATAAAATACCAGGAAAGTGGTTAATTCAGGTAATCAGGTTGTCAGACTATCCAGGTTTATCAGAGAGGGACAGATACGTCCTGTCCCGTAAAGGGAGTATAGTATAGAGATGGCACATCGTCAGAAAAAAATGAAAAGAAAGAGATGACATAATACGAATCATTTTTGTGTAAGCGAGAAACAATAACGATCACCTGTCCCCATTGCCCTCTAAACTGTCCCTTACCCGCGTATGCGTTTTTAGGGTTCCGTACCCGAAGGGTGCCAAACGGGACCCTATTACTGAGACTTCGCTGTCCGTCTGTCCGTCCGTCCGTCCGTCCGTCCGTCTGTCACCAGGCTGTATCTCATGAACCGTGGTAGCTAGACAGTTGAAATTTTCACAGATGATGTATTTCTGTTGCCGCTATAACAACAAATACTAAAAATCAAAAGAAATTTAATATTAAGGGGGGCTCCCATACAACAAACGTGATTTTTTTGCTCATTTTTGCTCGATATTGATAATGGTAGCAGGTAGACGCTTAAAATGTTCACAATATATTGAGTATATTATTTACTTAAAAAATAAATAATTAAATTAAAATTAAATTAATATTTAGGGGGGGCTCCCATACTTTTTTTTTTGCGGTTTTTTATAGTTAATGGCACGGAACCCTTCGTGCGCGAGTCCGACTCGCACTTGGCCGGTTATTTATTATTGTTGGCCACAGCATTGTCAAATGCTTGTTTGCTCTTGTTTTGACAGATGAGTGGCAGAAAATCTCTGATTTTGAACCTTATGCTTATTGAGAACCAACTCTATCTCCATCTCAAAGGTGTACGCATGCACTCCGTCTATTCCTTTCTCTGTCTACGTCTTGTCCTGAGGTCCTGTCAAAAAACAAAAACTTCGCGATGCGTAGGTATTTTGGGGGTGCATTCCCAGACCCAGAACTCCAGACGTTTGCCGCAATCTCTAAACCTCTACAAAACGTTTGGCTTGATTTGGGGAATCAAACGTTTCGCCATCCACACTCTTGCGACTGCGTGTATTTATTATGGCCGTTCTACACTCTCGCTGAGACAACACGAGACACGCCAAGACGGAGAATGTAGAGGGTAGGTACCTCTCGCCGCGCTCGGGGTGTCTCGTGATGTCTCGCCTGCTCTCGCTCCGGCGGCGGTTTTTGGGCCCGAGTCAAAGGGTCTCGGCATGTCTCGCGAGGAGCCCGAGAGCATTGCACAGAGCCTTAAAAATACAATGTTATGTATTTCTACTTAAGTCTAAGGAAATACACCGAGGAGAGACGTACTGACTCAGTCCATCGCCCCTCTTTGGATTTCTGTGCGCTGGATCAGTCAATTGGATATAATAATATAGTCTCTGATAACCTCTAATGGAATACCTACAGGTAGAGGGTAGATCATTCACCCGAGCGAGTGTGCGTCCGTCGTCGCAAGCAACACTCGAAAGAATGTCCGAACCTGGTAAGATGGGAACACCGGTTTAAAACAACAATTAAGAGAATAGGTAATAAATTATTATTATTATCAGTCACTTAATAACGAGGAAAAACACTGAACAAAGGATGAGAGATAAGTAAAAAAAAACACTTCTCGGAAGTTCTATACAGTTTTCGCCAAACATCTAATGTTATATTTGAATAAATACATTATTTTTATTCTTGTCTAGTTTGCTAGTAAGCGTCGTATGGTAATATTACACAATATCAGCGATACACTGGACATTTTCAGAGCTCACCAGAAGATTGGCGCGACCTGTACGTGCTTACTTTAAATTAAATTAACTACCTAATAATACTAAGGTTAGGAAACGCCACTGTCGAATTCTTTGTGGACTTCTCGTTTGTTTTGCGTCGTGAAAACTGGAACAAAAGATAAAAAACTTTTTTTTTATTTAGTATCAGACCGAATAATTCGTGTAGTTTTGAAAATTGGTACAGCTATAATACCTTAAAGGTGTCCAGATTAACATACTAAAAGTCCCCGGAGGTGGGGGTTGGGACGACGGTGGGGGAGGAGGGTAAAGGTCCGATTTCCTTAATATGCCCAGGCTAATCGTAACATATAAATTGCTTTACAATACATGCCGGGAGTAGTTTAAGAAGATGCTAAATATCTGCTGAACTGATATATGATATCGATGTGGTTTACCTCTAAACTCGGCCTCCATGCTGGCAGAGCGCAGCCCGGCGCCTCTACTGTCTGCGTCCAGCCTGCAACAACACAGTACAGTTACTATGACTCAGGGTGTAGTACAGTTACTATAACTCCGGGTGTAGTACAGTTACTATGACTCAGGGTGTAGTACAGTTACTATGACTCCGGGTGTAGTACAGTTACTATGACTCAGGGTGTAGTACAGTTACTATGACTCAGGGTGTAGTACAGTTACTATGAGTCAGGGTGTAGTACAGTTACTATGACTCAGGGTGTAGTACAGTTACTATGACTCAGGGTGTAGTACAGTTACTATGACTCAGGGTGTAGTACAGTTACTATGACTCAGGGTGTAGTACAGTTACTATGACTCAGGGTGTAGTACAGTTACTCAGTGTCTGTGTAGAACAGAGTTACCCAGGGTGTAGTACAGTTACTCCGGGTGTAGTACAGTTACTCAGGGTGTAGTGCAGTCACTCTGGGTGTAGTACAGTTACTCACGGCTCTTGCTTCGGCATCTTGAACGGCAGTGGCACCGTGACTTCCTCTCTTTGCTCTGACGTTGATTTTCTTTTTTCGGCCGCCGCCTTCACTTTTCCTTTACTCGGAGCTGGGGCTGGGGTTTGAGTTGTAATTCGAACAGTCTTCATAGCTAACGGGTTGATTACCTGGAATATGAAACAAAGAGTAAAAGCTACTCTTCTTGCAGGTAGGTGCTACTGCTAGTTTTATGACACATTTGGTTTGTCAATCAAAACACGCAGTGGTGCACTAATGTGTCACATATGTTGCCATTATAATTTTTTTCTTGGACTTCTTGCCAACCTTTAGTTTACAGGTATAGCAGGTGCTAATATTCTTGCACTTACCATAGTCGTTTGTTTAGATCGAGCGACCATCCTGTGATTAGTCGATGGTACAGCAAGCATAGGTATGTGCTGATCCCTGCCCACTATCGACGGGGCTGCCGTGTCTTGTGGGTCTTCTGCCGGTCTCATGGGCTCGTGCGGTACGTCCTGACCCAGACCTGACCCATAGGGCCCGGCATGTTCTTTTAGCACATTGAGTAGGTCGATGGGTTTGATATCTTCGTCGTCTGGCTCGAACTTTATACTGTTAGAAAAAAATAAGATTTTAATAACAGGCAGGCGAGGTTGCAGCTCAAATATTTTGAGGGAGGGAGCTAAAGCTAAGTACAAAAAGCTAAGTGCTAAAGTACAGTTCAAGAAGTCAAATTTAACAGTTCCTTTAACAAATTTCACGTTGCTAGCAAGGAGAGTAAGGAGTTCCTCAGAAAAACTCATAGCTAGCAAGTTGAGTAGGTAATAAGTTCCGCAGAAGTATCATGGGCGGGACACAATTCCTTCCTATTTATTGCAGCCCCTTACACCCTCCTCCCGGGTCGTGACATTTTATTACAGAGTTCCACCATCAGTGTCAAAGAAAAATTACGCATCAATCGAAAACATATTTGAATTCTCCCAAGCTCTAATAGTGTTGCAGGCTGGTGTAGCACTCACTCCACTTCGCACTCAGAAGGCACAGCTCTACTCTGCAGCGCCGCGCGAATATCCGCCATCACCGCTGTGAACTCCGCCTGCAAATACAGAGCACTGCTGTTACTGGGCGGTCTCAACAGCAGTGCCGATGGGGCAGCCACCTGTCACGCCAAATTAGATTGCAGAGCTGGTTACACATAGTGTTCGGGCCCTCAGGTCACACACACATACACACCCTCACACACACACACTCACCTCTGGCCTGGGTTCCGGCACACGCAGCATGTAGTGGTGGTCATGTTCCCGCACCGCCTCGCATCGCGCGCACAGATTGTAGTTGACACATTCCACGCACGAGTACCGGAAGCTGGGGACATGCACAATCACAATGTACCTAGGTGCTGCATACTGTGTTTATAGAGACCGGGTGGAGAGCGCGTGTAGGATACGTTCATCTCTGTCAGTCTGTCGTTGGCGGGCTCGTATCTCATAATAAGGTCCATGTATATTTACAGACAGACCACTGCCCCAATAATGTCTCACTCACCCCAGGATAGCTCCGTAGCACGAGTTGCATGTGAATCCAACATGGTTGCCCAAATTTTCTGGTTGCAGAGCTGAAATTAGGATTAATTAATTACGTACCTCATCAAGGTAGCGAGGTAAAAATTAAGTATTCATTAAAATTTATAGTAAAATTGCCAAAACTATTAAAATTATATTTTAAACCAAGATTTGGGGCAGTGGGAGCGATTTGAGAGGTGTCAGAACCACTAAACTAATTCTGACAGGTCTTAAGCGATGGCCACATATTCAATTTTCAAACGAACAAATTTAATTACAGGCAGCGGCGTTTATACACCGTACGCAGGTCGGGACTCGTCCCCGACATGCCAAATCTAACCCTGTTGCCTGTAGCTTTCTTCGTTTAGTTCTAGTCACCTCCCAAATCACAGGCAGTGCCAAACTACCTTCTTGATGTGTAGCCTCGTGCAATTCGGAAGGATCTGTATGCCACTCCACCTCTATAGAATCAGTTATTTTGTTGATTTCTGTTTTATTCTCAATGGACTCTTTGATATGACCTTCCGCAACTGTGGCAGGTGCATCAAACCTGCCCTGTCTTCTAACAGTGGTAATATTTGCAGCAGTATCCCCTAAAATACCAGTCCTGCGAAGACTATGTCCATTGTATAGCTCAGGATTAGGTAGTTTCAAGTAAGCCGCCACTTCTCTAGGGACTAATGCTAGTTTGTTTTTGCCCATTGGCTGGCGAATAAATTGACCATTTCGAAATCCTATAAAAAAATGGCTAGAGTGAAAATCCGTGGGACGCAATTCTTTATATTTTTTGACAATTTCAACAAAATCATTATCATTTATGATGAATGTTCGATCCACCTTTTTTTTGTTGTTCTTCAGTCTTACTATAATCACATTACCGGCCATTGTGATATCTTCTTGTCTAAGACTTTTAAGTTCATGGCTTTTGCAAGCCCCACAGACTCCCATTATCAAGGCAACCTGAAACAAAAAGGCAAAATAAAGGAGACAACAAAAACACAATCCAATACAATGAATTACCATTATTTCACAAGAAAATTACACAGGGTACCTACTTCATTCGAAATTGCTTGTATGTATCTTTACATACCTTTGTTACTAAGAACTTTTCATCAGGAGCGTTTATGAGGAAGGTTTGTATATCTTGTGAACTGAATACATTTGCTTTTTGGCTTTTAAAGCCAACAGACTGTTTTTTAAGGAATGCAATTAGTTTAGCATAGTTTTCTATTTTTACATCTTGTTTAGTATTTAAAGTTGCCTTAAGCATAGAGTAGATACTCCACAATGATGATGGTTTGTAAGTTTCAGAGAGCTGACTGAAATAGACAAGCAATTCATTTTCTGACAAAGATGTTATTCCTTTCTCTGCACGCCATTTATTGAAATCTTCATAGGCTTTGAGGTATCGATCTCTGGATTTGTTCGGTAAAACATTTTGTACGACATCTTCTGCTCCGAGATGAGAGAACTCAGGCGTGCAGGCCAGTTCTTCATCGGATGAAGTACACGACATGATGAACTAACACTTTAATAACAAAAACTTGTACGTCGCTCCGCTGCCGCTTATTGCGGTCTACCGTACATAATCTGAGCTGAGATTGTTATTGGTATTTTGTTATTATAATATTTATTTAGATTGTAAAAGTAAACAAAACATTGAGTGAGTGACTGGACTGACCTGACATGCATGACATGACAGTGACATTTACACCCATTTTTTAAAGTGTTACCCACTTATAAGTGTATTTATCCGGAGAAATATCCATTTTGAAAAAAAAGGTTTGGTTCCGATTCGATTCTTACAAAAGGAAAAAGGAACCCATATAAAATTACTTCGTTGTCTGTCTGTCCGTCCGTCCATCATCAAGTCAAGACTTTTTATCGGGAAAGCGTTTATACCATCACAGATTAATGAAGAGTTGATACTGGTGAACCCTCAGGGTGAACCCATGGAGCAGCGCAGCGAGCGAAGCAAGGAATCATAGGTCCATGTGTGGCTTGCTCAAAGAAAGTTAAAGATTAACCCGGCTACCGTTACCGGCGCGTAGAGTAGGTATATATCTTACCCGGTGCGTTGCGCCAACTACACGCTCGATCAATACCGCACCCGCACCATCTAAACTTTCAAGTGGTTGGTTAGATAGATAACCCATCTATAAAATTACCACCACACGATGTGGATGCATCGTAGATTAGCGGCCGTGCTAGAAACCTCCTCCTTTTGTGAAATCGGTTAAAAAGCTTCCGCTTCCGGTTTGGCCTCCTACGCGATAGGTCCCGGGTTCGATCCCCGGCTGGTTGGACGTCGGTCGATCGTATTTTTTTTTGTGTTAGGTTTTATTAGTAAATAAAAGAGTGAAATAAATAATATAATAAATATTTACTAACTAAATATGAAGGTTTTGTATGAGCGTTTTGCAGAACTTCAACAGGCAAAAAGACAACCTTAGCATAGGTACGTGATTCTTTGTCCCTGTAGCCTGGGAGTTAGAATTTGGCTACGGTATCTCCTGCCCGTCGTAAGAGGCGACCAAAAGGAGAGTAGGGGCTGCGGGCGGTGAGGAAGGGGGTCCAAGGCGCCGCATCATAGCAGCCCCGGGAAGAGCAGCAGTGCATGTGGCCATGTACTGCAGCGAACGCTGCGAGGGAGTCGGGAGACCCTGAGTCTCCCAAGGAGGAGCTGCGGCGCAGTGTTGGGTGGCTCCGGTGCGTTCCACTGGAGATCCCGGAGCCTCACAATGACACTGATGGTGGCCACCGAGGGGGTTTTAGTGGGTCAAACCCCACATATCCCGCCTGGCTCCCCCGGGTCCGGCGGGAATCTTTTGAAGATTTCCCCCTCGAAAAAAAAAAATAAGGTACGTGATTCTTACTAATTATTTTTGATAATTAATGTACTAATGAATTGATACACAATGTCCATGTTAGATCTACTAACATGAACCAGTCAGGCAGGTCCGATTGCTTCACCTGTCAGCTGTCACCTTTTTTGACATATATATGTCATATAACTTTGAGATGACCTTTGAATTGACTATTAAGTGTGCATCTGCCGACCGCGACGTCACGACCACTTTGTCGTTATTCTTGCTCCATTTTGAGTTTTGAGTCACGCGCGTAGCAGATCCCATTTCAAGTTATATACAACTACAACACAAGCATTCATATCACGCGGAGCATAAGAGGAGGCAGTCACCCGCCGCACCCAAACAGCTGGTTGCCTGCCCAGTAAGGAGGTCACGGAGGTAAAGCCGAGCTGACGTTGATCACCGAGCTGGTAAGTAGCCTGTCTGCAAGGATCTGTGGTAAGTGACAACCTTTGTCTATTTGTTCCGTCCCCTGATTAACCGAAACCACACAACAAACAGAGCATTCCACATTAACAAATACAGTCCACTTTCATAAACTCGCCCAGGGCGTACATTGGTCCAATCGAGCGGATATCACTGAATAGTGCCGTCTGGATTCAACCTTTCATTACTTATTGTCGTAAATTCAGTCTCTGTTGCATAAATGTATCAAATACTAAATTATTGAAATTTGAAGGTATTCGTGCAATTATAAATTTGTTGTGTGTGTCGGGTATCTTCAGTTCAGGGGGATTGATTGCTTGTGGTCTTAACACGAGTTTCTGTATCGATCGATTCTCGATTGTATGATACAGTAAACAGTGTTGTATAGTCATAACTTACTTCGTGAACGCACCCATTGATTTTCTTTCGTTCGTTCAATCTTTTCATTCTATTTACTGTCAGTCAATTGTCAAAGTCAAAACAAAATAATAACATTGGATTGGCCTTCTATTGTGTTAATTTGTGTTATTTCTTGTATTCAGTGTGAATATGGCAAAGAAAGGTGACAGTATGAACGAGAGTCTGGCGGATATGGATGCTGATATTCATAGGATAACTCGCGACTATGCCTTCGGACGCCTAGAGATGATGGAGCAGTCTGACCTGACTGGCTATTCTCTCGATGAGCTCAAGGATATCTCTGACAGCTTTCATTCGTCCCAGCTCGAAATATTGAGGCACACTTCTCGCGAACTGCGAGGCTCAGAGTTATCGTACACACATCAGTTTGAGGTGAAGGCACGGTCGGTGCGTGGTAGACTGAAGGTGCTGTCTGCGAGCGTCAGCACACCTGCGGCTGGCAGACCCACGTCTCAGGTCAAGTTGCCTAAAATTCACATCAAACCATTTGATGGTAGGATCGAAAACTGGGTTTCCTTTAAACAACTTTTTGACTCACTTGTTCATAACGCGGAGATCCCCAATGTGGAGAAATTGCACTATTTAGTGACCAGTGTTGAGGGCCCGGCTTATGACCTCATCAAGAGCTACCCATTGTCAGACGACAATTACAAGTTAGCGTATAATGCATTGGTAAAGGCTTTTGAGAATAAGAGACAGATAGCCGCGGCTTATTATGACAAGATTTTGTCGTGTAAACCGGTAACAGTAAAGGATAGCAAGGAACTTGAACGTGTGCTAGGCACTTTTATCCAGAACTTAGCGATCCTTAGCCACTATGGGCTACCTGATACAAATTTCATGCTGTTCCACCTTTTATGGTCCAAATTAGATTCTGCCACTAAGGAGGCATTTGAACTCCAACATGACTCTAATGTAGATGTGCCAGTTTTTAAGAACGTCCAGAACTTTATTGAAAAGCGGATTAGGGCTTTAGAGAACTCTTCTTCTCTTGGTGCTGTAGGTGATGATAAGAAACAAACCCATGCTACACCCAAAGTTGCAAAACAAGTGTTAGTTGCTGCCAAAGTAGAGTGTGGAATGTGCTCACTTCCTCATGATATTGTGAAGTGCTCAAAATTCAAGAAGTTGACTGCAGAAGAAAGGTTTGCCGCTGCAAAGGAGAAGAAGATTTGCATATTGAGATATATTTGGTTTCTGTCGGGCTTGGGTTTATTTTACATATTTCGTGGGCATTCTCCTTTCATTATTGTAGTCCTACGGGAAGTATAGATTTTGGGTCCATTGCGATTACTATGAAAATCCAACAATTTTACAGCATATACTGTCGTAGCGTTCGATTGGATTGAGCTAGAAGGTTGATTTTTTCACAGCTTTATGCGACCGACCACAGACCTTAACAATTAATATAAAGGTGATGGCTAAAGGACTGCCTTAGCAATGTACAAAGACTTCTCACAAGCCAATAGCATTTAAATATTGATTCACAGTGATATGCGACTCAGACCTAAACAATTGATATACAGCTTGATACGCCACGCGTTCTAGTTGCATGGCACACGGACGGACAGACGGACGGACAACAAAGTGATCCTATAAGGGTTCCTTTTTTCCTTTTTTCCTTTTGAGGATCGGAACCCCAAAAATTACAATATTTTATGTGTACTCTTTCAATTATTATTGTAATAAGCGAGAATTGCCTTCCCCCCCTTACATGCCTACTTAAAATGAACTAATAATAATACTAAGGTTAGGAAACGCCACTGTCGAATTCTTCTTCGTCGTCTCGTTTATTTGGCATCGTGAAAACTGAAAAAAATAATAGTAAAACATGTTTATTCACAAATAATCTTATTACATAATGGTGACATAGGATTTGTTTTATATATTAAGTATATAAATTGTTTTAAATACAATTACAATATGGGCAGGGTCGTTTTAACATTTATTCGATTTCGACTCGATCAAATAAAACGACTCGCATATAAGTGCAGACTTATCATGCGAGCACTCAAAACACAAAAAATCGCGAAATGAAAACTGGAACAAAAGATTTAATTTTAATAGGCTTGCGTCCAAGGTAATCTAATAAATCTAGGAACAAGTCTTAAGTTGAAGCATTATGTACAAAATGGCTTGACATTCTCAGAATTGTATATTTCCAGCAGATATATTTTATAAAGTCAATTTCGTGCAAAAAAGACAGTTTTTGATGGCACTTTTACATGACGTCACTCTGTGGCTATTTCATAGAACTCAGGAACAAAAGTTGCGTTTTGACAGTTCATAAAAAGTATCTATTTTGACTTGACAGGCCACAAGCCTATTATACATGTGTAACAGAAAAGTGTAGTATACAAATCAGCTGTTAGGCCGGCAAAAAACGCATGGAGAAGTGAAAAATAAAGTTGCTGTGATCAAATCGGTCTCATAGTAAAAGTAGTTCAGAATGATGTCCCTAACAAATCCCTAAAATAAGACTGCACATTTCAGTTACAACCTGTATAAATGTTTGCATTCGCATGAATGATGTAAAGTAGAATGCTTACCTTGGGTTGTAAGTAGCTATTTCACCCTCGAACTATATTCGCTATTATCTCCGCAACACTCGTTCCGTTAGCGCTCTTTGCGAGCTGTGCTAGCACGGGTGCCAAATTGGATCTTGTTCCGAAATAGCTCACTTGCGCCCTTTGTGTAATAATCTACTATTTATCACCTCTGAAGTCATCTCCCTTGCTCTGAGAGCGCAGTCCCGCAGTGCACGGTCTGTCCGCAGTGTCGCCGCTGTCTGCGTGCAGCCTGCAACAACACACAACGTCACGCCGGGGCACATACGGGGGGGGGGGGGGACACTGTGACGAAGCCATAAATATCGGGACTATTGGCGGAATAGGCGTGCGTCCAAGGTAATCAAATAAATATAGGAACAAGTCTGAAGTTGAAGCAATATGTACCAGATGGTTTGACAATCTCAGAATTGTATATTTTCAGCAGTTGTATTTTATAAAGTCAATTTTATGCAAAGATAGCATCTGATGCCGCACGCCACATGACGTCACGTACAGTTACTCAGGGTGTAGTAGTACAGTTACTCAGGGTGTAGTACAGTTACTCAGGGTGTAGTACAGTTACTCCGGGTGAAGTACAGTTACTCAGGGTGTAGTACAGTTACTCAGGGTGTAGTACAGTTACTCAGAGTGTAGTACAGTTACTCAGGGTATAGTAGTTACTGAGTGTGTAGTACAGTTACTCAGGGTGTGCAGTTACTTAGGGTATTGTACAGTTACTCAGGGTGTAGTACAGTTACTCAGGTTGTAGTACAGTTACTCAGGGTGTAGTACAGTTACTCAGGGCTTAGTACAGTTACTCAGGGTTTAGTACAGTTACTCCAGGTGTAGTACAGTTATTCCGGGTGTAGTACAGTTACTAAGGGTGTAGTACAGTTACTCAGGGTGCAGAACAGTTACTCAGGGTGTAGTACAGTTACTCAGGGTATAGTACAGTTACTCAGGGTGTAGTACAGTTACTTAGGGTGTAGTACAGTTACTCAGGGTATAGTACAGTTACTCAGGGTGTAGTACAGTTACTCAGGGTATAGTACAGTTACTCAGGGTGTAGTACAGTTACTCAGGGTGTAGTACAGTTACTCAGGGTGTAGTACAGTTACTCAGGGTGTAGTACAGTTACTCAGGGTGTAGTACAGTTACTCAGGGTATATTACAGTTACTCAGGGTGTCGTACAGTTACTTAGGGTGTAGTACAGTTATTCAGGGTGTAGTACAGTTACTCAGGGTATGGTACAGTTACTCAGGGTGTAGTACAGTTACTCAGGGTATAGTACAGGTACTCAGGGTGTAGTGCAGTTACTCAGGGTGTAGTACAGTTACTCACGGCTCTTGCTTCGGCATCTTGAACGGCACTGGCACCATGACTTCCTCTCTTTGCTCTGACGATGATTTTCTTTTTTCGGTCGCCGCCTTCACTCTCCCTTTACTCACAGCTGGAGTAGGAGTTTTAATTCGAACAGTCTTCTTAGCTAACGGGTTTATTACCTGGAATATGAAACAAAGACTTATAGCATCAGCCTTGATCCCATTGCCTGAATTCAATACTCATTTTGCAGGTAGGTGCTAATGCTTGATATTAGTTCATAATTTCTTTATTGAACACAATTAAATGATGGCAACATTTGCAGACTACTGCGTGTTTTTTTAATGAAAAATTTGGTTTGTTAATCTAAACACGCAGTTTGGTTTGAGCACTAATGAAAATGAAAAAATATTTATTTGCAAAAACAGTTTACAGCACAGATTAACAATGATTCCCACACTAGGCATGCCTGTATCGTGGGAAACTCAATTTGATTGTAAGTATCTTGTATCTTGACAACTAATGTGTCACATATGTTGCTATTATAATATTTTTCTAGGTTTTCTTGCCAACCTCTACAAATCTACATAACAGGTATGGTGCAGGTCGTATTATTCTTTCACTTACCATAGTCGGTTGTTTAGATCGAGCGACCATCGTGTGATTCGTCGATGGTACAACAAGCATAGGTATCTGCTGATCGCTGCCCACTGTCGACGGGGCTGCCGTGTCTTGCGGGTCTTCTGCGGGTCTCATGGGCTCGTGCGGTACGTCCTGACAAAGACCTGACCCATAGGGCTCGGCATGTTCTATTAGCACATTGAGTGGGTCGATGGGTTTGATATCGTCGTCGTCTGACCCTGGTTCGTGCTCGATCCTGTGATAGAAAAAAAACTTTTTTTAGGAGAAATCTTGGTCCCTAAATAGTAGATTGTTTATCAAGGGAGTAAAGAACTATTTTTAGGGCGAGAGTGTTTTTTGAATCTTGAGCGACCGACGGATTCTAGAGTTGCACTCGGGACTCAAAAGTGTAATCCTGAGGGAGCGAGGGATTCAAAGTACATCACTCGAGACAAAAATTGTTTTTACTCCTGAGGTGGACACTCTACTTTTCATTACTCTCTATGAGAAAAGTATAGTAGGTAAGTAATCAATACAATAACATACATGTACCTATACAGGATGTAACAGAAAGGGGTGTACAAGCGGAAAGAGGGACATCATTCTGAACTACTTTCACTATGGGACCGACTTGATCAGAGCAACTTTATTTTTATTAACTTAGTACATTTCGGGCCTAGCGCTCAGCTGATCTGTATGGTGGAGTGAAAAATAATGTTGCTCTGATCAAGTCGGTCCCAGAGTGAAAGTTGTCCAGAATGATGTCCCTAACAACCTTCTTTCGGCTTGTACGCCCCTTTCTGTTCCACCATCAGTCGAAAACATATTTGAACTCTCTGAAGCTCTAATAGTGTTGCAGGCTGGTGTAGAACTCACTCCACTTCGTACTCAGAAGACACAGCTCTTCTCTGCAGCGCCGCGCGAATATCCGCCATCACCGCTGTGAACTCCGCCTGCAAATACAGAGCACTGCTGTTACTGGGCGGTCTCCACTGCAGCAGCCACCTGTCACGCCAAATTAGATTGCAGAGCTGGTTACACATAGTGTTCGGGCCCTAAGGTCACACACACACACACACACATACTCTCACCTCTGGCCTGGGTCCCGGCACACGCAGCATGTAGTGGTGGTCATGTTCCCGCATCGCCTCGCATCCCGCGCACAGATCGAAGTTGACACATTCCACGCACGAGTACCGGAAGCTGGGGACATGCACAATGTACACATAATGTAGCATGATATTTAGGTGCTGCTATCCTGTGTTTATTTCTTTTATAGAGACGGGGGTGGAGAGCGCATGTAGGATTCGTTTGTCCTTCAGTCTGTCGGCGGTCTTTTATCTTATAATGAGGTCCATGTATATCTACAGACAGACCATAGCCCCAAGGCAGAGAGTTGTGTTGTGTGTGATTTGATTAGGTACTGATTAATGAAGCCTTTGTGTGAAAGTCCGAATTGCAACCATCGATATATGCAAAGGATAGGCCCTCCCGTACTAAATTTCTTACCGTTTTGAGGCCAGACAGAATAGCGCCTCTGTTGGAATTTATCGGTACCATGTCGGTCGTCAGTCGAATGATTGATTATCCTATTTTTTACTTTGAGGAATTTTTCGAGAACAATATGAATAATCAATTTACAGCCAATAGTAATTGAATTATATAACTTACTTGTGATACGATACTCCTTGTTTATGTGTATTGCGATTTCGGTATGATTTACAAGTTTTTACCTCGCAGGACACCATTTTTGTTGTGCTGCCGATACGTCACGCGGCTAGCACCGTCTAAGCACGACTGATTGAAATCGGTTCACTTTTCCCGTTTTGGTAGCGACACTTTCAAGCGCCCCGTGCCTTGTCCCCTACTATTGATTGCAACATGTACGGTTTTTTGTTTGTTAATTCTACTGTGTCAGATGCCCATTCCCTTCCAACTGCACTGAGCTAATGTGATGCAGTATGGCTCCATCATACTTGAATCCTGTCCTCGGCATACACACAAATGGGCATTTATAGGGATTAATATGGTGTCTCACTCACCCCAGGATAGCTCCGCAGCATGAGTTGCATGTGACTCCGACATGGTTGCCCAGATTTTGTGACTGCTGAGCTGAAATTAGGATTAATTAATTAATTACGTAGGTACATAATTAAAGTAGCGAGGTTACCAGGAACAGAAAACCACAGGCGGGAGAGCCTGTTTATTATGCTGTAAAATTGTGGATTTTTGTAGTACTTGCAAGGGATTCAAAACCTTCAGGGCCAGTTAGGGTCCTCCCACTGACATAGTGTTTTATCAACTTACCCTTTTCCGGAGCACCAGATGATGATGTGGTCGCTGTGGCAGTCACTTTGTGGTGTGACTTGCTTTTCTTAAGTGCAACTTTATCAGCCACAACCTGGTCATCATCAGTCCCTGTCAAAAAAAGCACTTTTAGTGAACATGTACAATTAAACACCAAGTAATTACCTTAATTCAGCCTCCCTCTAGTTGCTAATGAATGAGCTAGCAGACCACGAGACATACTACCCGTTCGCTATAAGTTTGCCGGTGCGTGGAATGCGGTTGCCCTCCCCCAACCGCCAACCGCACCCCTGAGTCGCCAAACAAAGATTTTGAGATAATGGTTTATTTATAGCAAAGTTTGTACAATACATTGGAAAAAATCCATGACCCCTGATCCTAATTAGAATTTGGAATATGCACTCGTAGGTAAGCCTAAACTAAACTATTTTTATTGTTGTAGATTATTTAATATCGATCAAATGTGTTCTATCAATGTTGCCTAATAAAATGTTTTGTAAATGTGTAATATTTCTGCTAACCCTACCTCTGAGTGACGTCACAAGGTCACCGGCAAACTTATAGCGAACGGGTAGTAATGAAATTATTAAAAGTAAAAAATTAAGTAACTAGATTGATTAAAATAATACGAGTAGTAAAATTGCCTATTGCCATTATTAAAATGCAGTGATACAAAATTTTGGTCAATTGGGGAGGCATATGTCCAGCACTGGACACATAAATGCTGAAGAAGAGAAGAGAAGAGAAGACAAGAGAAGAGAAGAAGAGAGGTATGTGCACTGTTTGAACTAAGTTTTGAGACAGAGCTACACTACCTTCTTGATGTGTAGCCTCGTGCAATTTAGAAGGCTCTGGACGCCACTCCACCTCTATAGACTCTATTTTGTTATAGATTTCTGTTTTACTCTCAATAGACTCTTCGCTATAACCTTCCGCAATTGTGGTTTGTATGCACCTGCCCAGTCTTTTGACAGTGGTAATGTTTGCAGCAGTATCCCCGATAATACCAGTCCTGCGGAGAATACGTCCATTGTATAGCTCAGGATCTGGTAGGTTCAAGTAAGTTGCCACTTCTCTAGGGACTAATGCTAGTTTGTTTATTCCCATTAGCTGGCGAATGCATTGACCATTTCGAAATCCTAAAAAAAAATGGTTTGCGTCGAAATCCGTGGGTCGCAATTCTATGTATTTTTTTACAATTTCGACAAAATCATTATCACTTATGACGAATGATCGATCCACAATTCTTTTGTTGTTCTTCAGTCTTACTATAATCACATTACCGGCCATTGTGATATCTTCTTGTCTAAGACTTTTAAGTTCACGGTTTTTGCAAGCCCCACAGACTCCCATTATCAAGGCAACCTGAAACAAAAAGGCCAAAGAAATGAGACTAAATTAAAATAGAATAAATTGCTATTATTGCAAAAGAAAAGTACATAGGGTACCTACTTACCTACTTAAGTACATAGGGGTACTTACTTACCTAATTAAGTATATAGGGTACCTACTTACCTACTTAAGTACATAGGGTACTTACTTACCTACTTAAGTACATAGGGTACCTACTTAAGTACATAGGGTACCTACTTAAGTACATAGGGTACCTACTTACCTACTTAAGTAAATAGGGTACCTACTTACCTACTTAAGTACATAGGGTACCTACTTACCTACTTAAGTACATAGGGTACCTACTTAAGTACATAGGGTACCTACTTACCTACTTAAGTACATAGAGTACCTACTTACCTACTTAAGTACATAGGGTACCTACTTACTTACTTAGGTACATAGGGTACCTAATTACCTACTTAAGTACATAGGGTACCTATTTACCTACTTAACACCTTGAACGCCATGGAGGTCACCGGTGACCCCCACCCTACTTTCCCCATGGGCCGACGCCGAATTGCATATTCGACAAATTTTACACATTGAATTTTATTGGCTCATCTGATTCAAAATAGTCAAAAACCCCGATCTAAATCATTATTATTTATCTCTATCAAAAGAATCAACAAAATAGTTGAAGTCGCTCACCGGTGGCCACCATGGCGCACGCCATTGGAAAACTTGCATTTCCTCCCCGTGGGGCCACGCGGGCCACTGTGCCGGCCACACCTCTGCGCCGTTTCGAGATACCCTATTGTGATTGCCTAACGTATAATAAACCGTTTTGTAATAAGACACATATTTTGTAAACACTCTTTATTTTATAACCACATCTTGTAGCCTTAGCCATAAAATCGTCTAATTATTTTTATACTTAGTGTCGAAACGAGCTAGTGTGTGTAAACTGTTCTCCAGGGCCACGCCGGGCACGCTCAATATAGTTTTGTACCGCAATTCTGTCCCCCAGCGAGAAAATTGTATTCAAACACGAGCCCCTCGCGCGGTCACCGGTGAGCCCCATGGCCTGAACGGGTAGTATTGCTGTCGCTCACCGGTGAGCCCCACGGCCCAAACGGAACAATCACTAAATTTGACTCGGCGTTTAACGTGTTAAGTTGTAAGGTTTTTTTTATTGATCTAAAGTAAAACAAGAGTTCACTTAGAAAAATATGTTAGTTAAAATATTATATATAATTAATTATACAGGGTGTAACAGAAAGGGGTGTACAAGTCGAAAGAGGGTTGTTAGGGACATAATTCTGAACAACTTTCACTACAGGACAGATCAGAGAAACTTTATTTTTATTAACTCAGTACTTTTCGGGCATAGCGCTCACCTGATAGATGTATGGTGGAGTGAAAATTATTTGCTCTGATCAAGTCAGTCCCATAGTAAAATTTGTTCAGAATGATGTCCTTAACAACCCTCTTTCGGCTAGTACAATGTACACCCCTTTCTGTTACATCCTGTACCTTTAACAAACTAAACTTAATTTAAAAGGGCTTGCACATACCTTTGTTCCTAAAAACTTTTCATCAGGAGCGTTTTTCAGGAAGGTTCGTATATCTTGTGGACTGAATACTTTTGCTTTTTTGGTTTTACATTTATAGCCAAAAGACTGTTTTTTGAGGAATGCACTTAGTTTTGCATACTTCTCTATTTTTACATCCTGTTTCTTATTTAAAGTTGCTTTGAGCATAGAGTAAGTACTCCACAGTGTTGATGGTTTGTAAGTTTGAGAGAGTTGACTGAAATACACAAGCAATCCACTTTCTGAGAATGATTTTATTTCTTTTTCTGCACGCCATTTATTGAAATCTTCATATGCTTTTAGGTATCGGTCTCGGGATTTGTTCGGTATAGGATCTACTTCGAGATGAGAGACCTCAGGCGTGCAGGCCAGTTCTTCATCAGATGAAGTACTTGACATGATGAACTATCTCCGCTGCCGCGTATTTACCTTGAGTTTGTTTTGTTTTGCTAATTACGCTGGCTAAAATATTGTTCTAATTACAAAAACTCGCTGCAACCTCTATTTCTTATAATATGAGTTTGTGTTGTTTGTTTTGCTTATAATACGCAAGTAAATAAGTAACTAATAATATTAATACCCATTTAGCTTTAGCCGGCTAAACTAAAATATTATTGTTCTCCGGCGGGGGTGACAGGAGCAGTGTTGCCAGTGGCGGATCGGATCTCAGATCTATCTACACCATCGAGTGATTTTGTATGAGGGGAGGCAGTCGCTCACGTCCGAAGGAATTACTTGGAATCCACAGCCCTTCACGTCCTTCCCGGGTAGTGCTAACGAGCGACAAATCATCATCATCATCATAGTCATCAAATCATCTCGAGACATTATAATTTCCAGGTTCTCAAATGAGAACCTGACCACTTGACACTGGCAAAATTAACCTCAAAAGAGGTTAGGACGCCATTAATAAAAAGAAGAAGATTTTGTATGAGAATCTGTCAATATAGGTCTCAATATCCATATATCAAAGGCGCGAGAATCATACCCCAGGCACGGATTAATAAAGAGTTAGGAACAGATTGGACACTGTACATAATCGTTCAACTAAAAACCGACCCTTGCTACAACGCAACAAAGTACAATTCATGCTGTGTAGCGCGACGCCCGCACTTCGATTACTTACCTAAAAGTTGCCTCTCTTTCTGTCGCGTAACTCTATCCTCGTCTAAAGCGGCCCGTGAAACTAAGGGTTGTCTCTTGTGACAAATAAAACTGAATATTTACTTACTAACTACGAACCACTTACTATTAATAATCTAGATTTCTGAATAACATTTATAATATAGGTACTAATAGGTAGTATAGGTACAGCTTGGCAAGAAATCCTAGGGAAAAAGCGATGGCACCACTAACTTTTACATAGCAGCATTCAGGTTACACTCTAAATGAATTTTTATCCTTGGTGTTTCTTAATTATGTTGGTGTGAAACTTGCATGTTGCAAAGCTTGAGTAGGTTATAATGGAGCTCCGCCTCCGCTTCCGAAAGTTCGGAACTTCCGCTAGAAATAGTACCTCTGACTCCAACTTCGCCTCCACCATTTCTGAACGGAGTTTTGAGGCGAAACGAAAGCGAAACCGGCTATAACTATGATAGAAACAGAGGTAAGTATTTCAGTATTTTCAAACAGTTATTACAGTTTGTTTTTATTAAAGAAACGACGTAAATAATAATTGAGCCATGTTTATATCCCAATCTATATTTTTTGCAAAATATTGTACAAGCCTATACCACGGATCATGCAGTTCCTTCTACATCGAGTCAAGCTACTGCAAGATACAACTTTCAAACGGACACAAAGACTTGCTTTTCAAGTTAATTCGTTTAGATTATAAAATAATGCACATCGCGAATAAGGAGTTAACATTCACTTTACAGTCACTTACTTACAGCCCACAATAATCGATACTATACAGTATACACAATATCACGCGTTCATCACTAGCGATCGGCAGACATTATCGTCCGACGCCCGCTTGAATTTGAATCGACAAATCACAGCAAGGTAAGCGCTCGCTGCGTCCCCCGCACCCCCTGTGTGTTTGGCAGCATCGGTTCTATACTTCTATCTAATGAAATAATTGCGCGAAACGATATGTTTTGGGTATTTTATCTGTGGCTAAAAACTATTAATTAAGTATTGAATTGATTCCTACAAGTTCTACAAACTTATTAATGACGCAGTAATTAATAATTTAATATTTAAATGCTATTGGCTTGTGAGAAGTCTTTGTACATTGCTAGGGCAGTCATTTAGCCATCTCCTTTCATACAATGCAATGGAATGAACCCATTCAAATATGATACGGCAAAACGATCAAAATTGTGCGGTCGGAGTTTGAACACCTATCTTTATCTACGGTAGTGTTGCCAAATAATCGATTAGTAGGTACCTAGATAATCTAACAAATCGATCTAGTATCGATTCTTATACTTGTACCAATATAATCGATTATAACTGCTGTTTCTGATAATTAAATCGATTATATCGATGGTGAAAAGCAAAACAATACAATCGAAACTATCGACACAATCGATGTATCGGTTTAGATTATATGTTACGTTACAGATTACACAACAATTGGTCAAGGACAGTGGACAGTGGGTGGACGGACAGTACAGTGATGTAAACGGATCGGACAGTGGCGAGTCAACTTGGCTTTCATATAATATCGTCACTGTCCACTGTCCTTGACCAATGTACACAGGCCATGGGCCAGTGTATGTCCGAACCTAGTAAGATGGGATGGGATTTTCTATGTTTTTTATTGTCCTGTGTAACTGTTTGTGTGCAATAAAGAAATTATGAATTATGGGAAAACCGGAAATTTAAAACAACAATTCAGAGAATAATAAATTATTATTATTATCAGTCACTTAAAATAACGAGGAGAAACACTGAACAAAGGATGAGAGATAAGTATTTAAAAAAAATCACTTCATGGAACAACTTGTAAGTTTAATCTGGGGGCGCGGTAGCGCCCCCAAGCCAAGTCGAGCAAAAAGCAAAACATACGGGCGCAGCAGTAACATCCTTTACAGGAAGCCATTCAGAGCATATTTGACCTACCTGTTACTCCGTTGTGGATAAAGATAGAAACCTGAATTCCCGGCGGCTAAAAGGCACCATGTCATAAGACATATTCTCAAAATTTCAATAAATTTGAACCAGTAGAGTTGAAGGTACAGCAATTCAAAGTTCCTCAATTTTGACACTCACTGACTCACTGATTCACGATCATGAAAACTCTAAAGGTTACTTCTAGCGAACCCACAAGCTTAAAATTTTGAGCATGGTTAGAGTTTAGCCTGCAAAGCCAAGGAAAACTCAAACATTGCGCAATTTTAGCCCCAATTTCATAATATATTAATTATCAATAAGCTCAGTACACGACTACTTCGATTCATCGCTATTCCCCATTAGATGTCGCTAGTCGCTATGTGTATCTTGAATCGCGGTATGGTTTGGTTCCAGCTATGATTTAAATAACCGGCCAAGTGCGAGTCGGACTCGCGCACGAAGGGTTCCGTGCCATTATCTATAAAAAACCGCAAAAAAAATGTATGGGAGCCCCCCTAAATATTAATTTAATTTTAATTTAATTATTTATTTTTTAAATAAATAATATACTCAATATATTGTGAACACTTTAAGCGTCTACCTGCTACCATTATCAATATCGAGCAAAAATGAGCAAAAAAAAATCACGTTTGTTGTATGGGAGCCCCCCTTAATATTAAATTTCTTTTGATTTTTAGTATTTGTTGTTATAGCGGCAACAGAAATACATCATCTGTGAAAATTTCAACTGTCTAGCTACCACGGTTCATGAGATACAGCCTGGTGACAGACGGACGGACGGACGGACAGACGGACAGCGAAGTCTCAGTAATAGGGTCCCGTTTGGCACCCTTCGGGTACGGAACCCTAATAAACCGGTTACAATATTGTCTAATATCGCTATTCCCCATTAGATGTCGCTACACTCTCAAAAAAATATTGCCATTGCTACAAAAAAGCTTTGATGCTGGACAGTCGTCAAAGGTGCATAGTAATGAAGACAACGTTTTTATAGTTACTCTTCAATTGCTAATGCAACAAATTTACCAACATTGATGTAACAGCAATAAAACAACTGTTGAAATTACAATGCTAAAATTGTTCATGTCACAATAGGATTTCATGTCCTTTTGTTCCCATGACAAATTCCTTTAACTATCATATCAAAGTATATTGTCCCTACGTCTAATTTCCCTTAGCTACAGTATCAAATCTGCTTTGTTCCGATGACAAAGTATTTTGCTACTCTAGCAAAGTAACATTGTTGATCTGGATACCTGCACTTTGTTAATGGTACCTACACCATGAACAAAAATTATATACTCCACGAAGCTACTGCCTATTATTCCAGGAGCATGCGTACCCTGAAATATGCTTATTTTGTACACCAAACACCATACATGCGTATGGTGCATACATAGAGAACTCCGGTCAAAGTACGCATACCTCTAATAATAAAGGCACAGAAGCTTCGGGGAATATATAATTTTTTCAGTGTACCATTTACAAAGTGAAGGGATCAAAACCTACAATGTTACATTACTCGGGTAGCACAAGATATGATAAAGAGGATAGCGGTATTTGAGAATCCTAAAAGAAAAAACGAAGACATTTCTATCAAAAGTATGGTATATTAATCTCTACTCGAGTCACACTAGGATTACAACAAAGAACAAAATATTTAATACCGAGTGTTTGGTGTATCAAGTGAAAACACTTTTTGGGGAGTAGGAGACATTATCCTGACAACTTTTACTGTGAAACCGATTTGATCGGAGCATCTTTATTTTCCACTTCTCCATACAAATTAGCTGATGACTGCTTGGTGCTTAAATTTTCTGCAAATCCATATTTCTTCACGCACGACGACGGCACGAGCACAAACACAGGTGTTCTTTGCACGAAATTCACGTTGAAACTGGCAGAGTCAGAGAAAAGGTTTGCGCTTGCGACGAACAAGTACTTTGAGCTACTGCCGCATCAAAAACACACTTAGCCGTATCAATAACACAACTAGCCATAGTAACAACGCCTATTTTGATAGATTAAACTTTGCTACAACATCACTTCATAATAGGTGATAAGTTGGCAACGTGCTGTAGTTATCCCGTTTAAATATTTTTAACATAGTTACCGTATCTACGTGTCTTTAGCTGAAATAAAAAAACAATTTCAACAATAAAAAAGATGTCACAGGCACTATGGGCCTATAGCTGCAGCGACGATGCACTTACGTGTGGTAACAATAAATTTCTAACAAAGCATTTATTGTCGCTTTGTCAGCCGATTTTTCTCTGAGTGTAGGTGTGCATTTCCTGAATCGCGGTATGGTTTGGTTTGAGGTATGATTTATATTTATATAATTCACCGACCAGACTTGTCACAAATCGTAACATCAAAGCCACAGAGAAGAGCCCATAGAGATAGGGAGTGGGCTTTGAGAAAGTCGGTAGCTAACGCACAAGAAATAGTACCCGAAAAGAAAAAAAGGAAAGTTACTTACAAAAAGAAATGAGATCCCAACAAAACATGCATATGCATATACAAAAATGCCAGTCTCGCAGCCTGCGCAGTTTATTCTACCGTAAAAAGTTGTGAGATCTAATTTTAAACCAAGTCGGTTAATTTAACCAGTATCTGTGTATGGTAGAATCTTTCCAACAACTTTATTATCGTATACTGTTAAGTACCTACCTAATTAGTTAACTAATAACATTTATAGTGATCGGATCAATATAAGACATCTTTATTTCTTCAATAATAATTAGAATAACTTGGCAATCGCGCTCAACTGACCACTCTATAGCACCCAGAGCACAAATGAATATTATTACTCAACACAACATATCTCTAAATAAAGATAAACTTAACTAATAAGAAAACAACGAATTATTTCGGAGCGAGAGCAATAGGTACATTACGTTGCACACACGGTCCTATAGTCGACAACTTTTCTACGTGCGATTGCCAAGTCATTCTAATTATTATTGAAGAAATAAAGATGTCTTATATTGATCCGATCACTATAAATGTTATTAGTTAACTAATTAGGTAGGTACTTAACAGTATACGATAATAAAGTTGTTGGAAAGATTCTACCATACACAGATACTGGTTAAATTAACCGACTTGGTTTAAAATTAGATCTCACAACTTTTTACGGTAGAATAAACTGCGCAGGCTGCGAGACTGGCATTTTTGTATATGCATATGCATGTTTTGTTGGGATACAGTTTTCGCCAAACATCTAATGTTATATTTGAATAACTAAACTTTATTCTTATATAGTTTGCTAGTAAGCGTCGTCGTATGGAAACATGTGACACGATATCAGCGATACACTGGACATCGTCGGAGCTCACTAGAGTCTAGATATCAGCGATACACTGGACATCGTCGGAGCTCACTAGAGTCTAGATATCAGCGATACACTGGACATCGTCGGAGCTCACTAGAGTCTAGATATCAGCGATACACTGGACATCGTCGGAGCTCACTAGAGTCTAGATAAAATAGGTACTAAGGTTAGGAAACGCCGCTGTCGAATTCTTCGTCGTCGTCTCGTTTGTTTTGCATCGTGAAAACTGGAACAAAAGATAAAATTTTGTATGGCAATACTAGCTCAAAAATCGACGATCTGACCGAATAAGCGAGACTTGGTGTTGGCTTTTTTAGCGGTTGATTATAAAATAACCGGCCAAGTGCGAGTATGACTCTCGGAGAGCGTAACACGTGTAATTAGGTTTCCACATAAAAAACTAAAATGTGATGTCATCCATATAACCAAATTGAATATTTTTATAGAAAGACAGAATTTTGCAGTTCTCAGACTTTTCCCTTTACTTGTGCTATAAGACCTTGCTTTGTGCCAAATTTCATGATTCTAGGTCAACGAGAAGTACCCTCTAGATTTTGATTCCTTTGCGAATATCAAGCAATTTCAGCAAAATGGAGACATATGCGGTATCTTTTGATTGCGTTGACCTATAAGTTTAAACTTTATAACTCCATGCGTTTCTGAGAAAAAGTCTTAACAGACATAGACGGTGAGACAGACAGAAATTTAGTTTTCGGATTTTTCCCTTTAATTGTGCTATAAGACCTTCCTTCATTCCAAATTTCATGACCCTAGGCCAACCAGAAGTACCCTATAGGTTTGATTCCCTTGCGAGTCCCACGAGAGTTCATACAAATCAACAAAATTATGACATAACATCGCGGTGTCTTTTGATTGCTTGGACCTAGAATTTAATTTTTTCACAGCTCCAAGGGACCATAGCTTCAGTTTCAGTTTCAGTTTTTTTATTTATAATTGTCAATTACAGGTCAATTCAGGTCATACTTATTATTACACAGTACATTTAAATTTGAAATTGATTAAATTACATAGACCTCAGTAATCGATATTAATTTCAACATGATACCTCCCACGCGTTCCTGTGAAAAGGGGTCGTGACAGACGGACGGACGGACGGACAAACAGACAGACAGACAGACAGACAGACAGACAGACAGACAGACAGACAGACAGACAGACAGACAGACAGACAGACAGACAGACAGACAGACGGACAACAAAGTGATCCTATAAGGGTTTTTTCCTTTTAAGGATCGGAACCCTAAAAAGGTGTTTAATGGATAGCTGGTGATCACTTTCCTTCCTCACCAAAGTGCTTTTCGTTTTTTGAGGAAATTCGTAGTTTTTCCGGAAAATTAAGTTGAATATTTGTCACTAAAATGCAGAAAAAGATAGATTTGCACTTCTTCGCAAAAAGAAAAGCACTTTGGTATGAAAAGTGACTGCCAGCTATCCATTTAACACCTTCTTATAATGAAATTAAGGATGAACGATAAAAAGTCAACCCCATGACCCCATGTCTCGCCTACGACATCTAGTGACTAATTTGGAACTACTGAAAATGTTTTTTTTTTAAACCACCCATTGAATAAATAATTTATTCCTGTATTGGTAGTCAATCAGCCTTCCTAAATAATTTAAAAGTTTACATAAATGATAAATTGTCAATGTAAAGACGAAAATTTTAAATTCTGCTACACATAACTTAATGGCTCGTAAGATTTTAAAAACACTAAAACTTCTTCCTCAGTTCATGCCCTTTCTAACGATATACTACACATCAGGAAAGCTTTTACTCAGCTTGATTTTATCATCAAAGTGTGAAGGTTTTTATGTGTGGTATAGCATTAGACAGAGCAGTTCAGTTCAGTTCAGTTCAAAATTTTTATTGACCATAAAATCATACATATTACTTAGTCAACGTCAATATAATATTAATATTTTTGTATACATAATATTAATATTTTTGTATACTACCGCCCGTTCGGAAGTTGTGGGCTTAGGGATGGAGCAAAGAAGGGCAAAGATGGAGCATGAAATGAAGAAGTGTCTAAAGTGATTTTAGAAACTTACTAGGCACCAGGTTACGTCAAGCAGAATTGATTAACTATTTATAAACTTTCGAAGTCGATAACTTTATTTTTTGTTTACCATTGTTAGATTTTGTGAGTTATTTTATTTAGGAAGGCGGATTATTTATCTAAGAATACAGAAATCAATTATTTTTTTAATAAATATGTTCAATAATTAAGATACTATTATGTATTATGTGGGAGAGGGAGAATCGGGAATTTGATCCAGAAATCTAAAAAAAAACATATTTCAATCACTATGCAACTTAGGACCGATTTTAAGCAGAAATGTGTTCAATACAAGCACCTCTACTCCCCAAAAACTTTTGTCGCACCATGCTTCAAACACCCTGTATGATCTCAATGTGGTTTACCTCTAAACTCGGCCTCCATGCTGGCAGAGCGCAGCCCCGCAGCGCGCTCACCGGCGGCGGCGCCTCCACTGTCTGCGTCCAGCCTGCAAAAACATTACAGTTACTATGACTCAGGGTGTAGTACAGTTACTATTTTTTATTATTTATTAATCATTTATTGCAGGCATAAAAGCCCATAGAATAAATTACACAGTTTAATCATGTCAACAATAAAATAAAAAGAAAATTAATACATTACAAAATAAATAAAAATGTCAAAACTGTCAAAAACATAAATTAAAAAATAACAAATGCACAGCAGGGTAAGAAGGACCTAGGCTATCCACTCGCATGAAGCCTGACCCAGTGCGCCAGCAGCGGCGAGTCCCACCGTCCAGCCAACGTGCGAAGAATGGAGTTGGAGCTGCCGCGTACGCGAGCTAATAGCGAGGCGCTGCGTTTTCTAATGATCGCGGCAAAGCCGTCGACCCTTGCCTCCGCAAACATGCCTGAGGCGCTGCAATACCGCGGCAGCCCCATCACCACCCTAAACGCATTATTGTACTGAACTCGTAGGGCGCTGTATGCCCCCTGAGTATAGTTGACCCACAGGCTGCACGTGTAGTAAGACTGGCAGTATGCCCTGAACAATGTTAATTTCGATTCTTTACTACAACGAGCGAACCTGCGAGCCAGCATGTTACAGCGAACAGCCAGCGCCCTACGCTCCCTCTCAATGTCACAGACATCTTTGAGGTCATCGGTGACCCAGTGGCCCAGGTACTTAAACTTCTTAACCCTGTTCAGAGGAGAGTTATTAAGGTAGACTGGAGGCAGTTCAGAGTAAGTTTTCGTGCCTGACTTGAACACCATTAGCTCACTCTTTTTCGCGTTGTACCTGAGCCCATGGGCCTCCGCAAATGACTCACAAATACGCAACAGTGCGCATAGTGCCCCGATCGAGGGGCTCAACAACACCATATCGTCGGCATAAGAGATGTTATTAATATTTTGTCCATCAATATGACATCCAACTCTAGTGCTGCTAAGCTCCTCGATCAGGTTATTTACATACAAATTAAAAAGTTTAGGAGAAGTGAGCCCCCCCTGTCTCACACCACAGTGCACCAGAGTAAGACCCCGCCCACCTGACACAGTTGTTTTGATTATTGTACCAGAATCCAAACAAACGTGTTATTTCTGGCGGTACACTCGTTTCATTCCGCATTTTCGCCCAGAGTATGTCATAATTGACTAAATCAAATGCCTTAGACAAATCTAGGAAACATGAAAAAACTGGCGTATTCCTGGCGGTGTAGTACTGAACAGTCTGCTTGAGACAGAAGATAGCACTTTCCGTTGAAAGTCCGGGCCGGAACCCGAACTGATGGTCATTCAATGTCAAGTGTCTAGCTAACTGTTTATCAAGCAAACTGTCCAGCACTTTTGCAACTATCGTTGCCAAAGAGATGGGCCTATAGTTACTTAAGTCAGAAGCATCTCCAGTTTTGTTTTTGACAATAGGAATAACCAGCGTGTACATAAGGTCATTAGGCAAGTAAGAGTGACTTATACACAGGCTAAAAAACATCGCTAGTACCCTACCTAGATGGAACCCAGCATGCTGCAAGTGCTCGATGCTGAGGTTGTCGTGTCCAGGGGATTTGCCTCTAACCATATTTTTAATTACTGTTCGAACCTCTTTAGCAGTGAAACTAACAATATGGTCCCCGGCGAGCCCCACTCCCGCAGCATCGGGCACGCGCGCGGACGCTGCACCTAAGGGCGATTCCACTTTGAAGTGAGTGCGAAAGGCCTCCGCTATATCCGTCGGGTCATGCACGCCCGCCACGCTCACAGGCAAACTCGCCTTCGGACTCAATTTATTAGTAGACTTCCAAAATTTTGAAAAGTTTTTGTCTCTATGGTGTTTTGCTATAATGTCCATTTTAATTTGTTGCTCGTTATTCTGACACCATTTTAATTTATTTTTAAACAATTTTCTGGACTCACACATTTCCTGATAAACCAGACCAAAACTAGGTTTGCCGTACAAATGCCATGTCTGAAAACCGAGACGGGCCCGCCTGTGAGCGTCCGCTACGTGTCTGTTCCAGCCAGTAACATATTTACGCTTTTTGCCTGGTAGGTTACGATAACTGACACTAGCTCCTTCAACCAGTATACCAACAATACTTGCATACAACTTATCTAAAACATGCTTGTGATGTAAGTCTGAGCAATATGAATCAGCACAGTGAATACATTCAGTCGGAAAGTCAACATTTCTCAGCTTAGAATTACAAAAATCTTCATATAACATAATTTGATCAGCGTCCCGAACACCCCACTTTACCTTATTACAACTAGAAAGAATGGTCGGTAATTTTGGTTTCACTAAACTAAAGTTACATTCAAGTTGTATAGGTATGTGGTCTGACGAGTAACTATCATAAAGTATAGTGGTACTAAGTACAGTCTGACGTGCGGCACCAGTCACTAGTGCATGGTCCAACCATCTTTTGCACCCGTGTGCTTCACTCACAAACGTGTACGAGTCCGGTGGCAACAGATCCACGTCCACCGTGGACCACGACTGCTCAGTACAAAAGTCAATAAGTTCCTTATAAAAAGGCTCACCTGGATGCGCATTAAAATCCCCGAGGATAAACACGGTGTCCGCATTGTTTACCTCAATTATCGCCAGAATCTCACTCAAACACGACGTAAACACCGCAAGGTTCTCGGCCTTATCAGTAGGCATGTACACTGAAAATACAACTATAGAACGATCTTGGATCACTATTTTGATTGCGGCGAGCCGCTCACTATCACAGGTTATAACAGATACCGAGGGAAAAAGCGTCTTTTTCCACAACAACGCGACACCTCCGTATGGCCTGCCACGAAGAATGCCCGCCGAAGTGTCGACAGCTGATTTCCCGAAGTAGGCGAAGTCACAATCTATGTTGCCCAGTGAAGGAATGTCGTGAGGAAGTACCCAGGTTTCCTGAAGCGCGACAATATCTGATGTTTGACATAATCTTCTCACACAGTTAACGGAAGTTTTTACGCTTTTACAATTAAAGCTGGTCAGCTTGCATTGGTATGTACAGGGTGTACTAGACATTTAAGATGTGATAGGCTTCGTACCAGCAGACACACTAATGTCCCTGTCTATCACTTTGTACTTGGAATGTACAAAGCGACGGAAATAAATTCTCTTGGGCCACAAGTTGACATCGTTGAATAACGGGAGTTTATCTCTGTTTACATACAACTTGAATGCGTTGTGATCTGAGTCATCACCCTGTATGTCAATTTGTCGTAAATAGACTTTTTCTTGCGTCTTCCTGAAGATGTAGTCCGCAATATTCTTTGTCTTCGTATCTTTGTGAACATTGGTAATAAACAAAGGAACCTTGGGATCGGCTGCCTTAAACAAACCGTCGGGTTCTACATTTGCTTGCCCCGCCTGACCCAGGAAACGGTTTTTGGACCTCGACTTGGATTTCTTCTTCTTCACCACCTGCTTCCATCCTTCATCAGGCGGATACGAATTGACAGCGGCGACCTCCGCAAACGTAGCAACCCGTACCACAGCCGCAGGGCAATCAGCTGATGGGCCTGTTGTCTGAAGCGGCGAACTGGTTTGAATATCCGCCGACTCACTGCTGTCTATGTGTGCGTGCGGCACAGCGCTGGCGGCAGGCTCGTGGCGGCGCGGCGGCGATGACGAAACCAACGTCTCGCCGTTTGGCGAGCTATTTGAGGGTAGAACGTTATTTGCCTTGGCTTTGTTGGTTTTTTCAACATTTTGAAAAAACGGGGACGCCGTGGGATATGAAATCGATCGCCAAGTCGGTTGCAAAAGTCCACCTTCATCGTCCGTGGACAAACACTGGTTTGACAGCAAACCCATGGGGCCGCTGTCTAAATAGGAAGGAGCACCCCGATGACGAGTATTGACAAAATCCGTGTTCACTAGGGAATCCGACCTGAGATGCTGAAGATTCTCACGTATTTCACTAATCTCTGTTTTAGTGGCATAGTTCTCCTTTATGAGATTTAAGTCTTGCTTCATCTTGAGCAGATCCTTTAATAGCGGAGTCACATCCACATGATCAAACAACACGGGGGGCAATTTCTCCAGCTTGTGGGCAACAAAAAGCGGCACCTCGTCTGTCTTCGTGACCCTCAACACGGAAATAATATCCTGTAGGTCGCGGTGGTGCTTGTTGTCTCCTTTACGATTGATTTTTCTCTTGTCCGTTGGCAAGGATTCAAAAAGCAACGTCTTCGAGCGCACTATTTCCTCGGCCGAAAACGACGAGGTACAAATCTGGATGAGGCTGTTTTCATCCATAACATCCTGTTTATTTTGTATGAAAGACAGGAGTTCGTCGATGACAATATTGCAATTCGCGCACTTCACTATGCTCGGCGACGACATCGTTATCGCGATAACAGACAACCGCACACTGTGACGCGCGCGCGCTGACTGACTATGACTATGACTCTTGAGTGACTAGTTACTCGGTACAGTTACTCAGGGTGTAGTACAGTTATTCAATGTGTAGTACAGTTACTCAGGGTGAAGTATAGTTACTCAGGGTGTAGTACAGATACTCATTCATGTTGTAGTAGTACAGTTACTCAGGGTGTAGTACAGTAACTCAGGGTGTAGTACAGTTAATCAGGGTGTAGTACAGTTACTCAGGGTGTAGTACAGTTTCTCAGGGTGTAGTACAGTTACTTAGGGTGTAGTACAGTTACTCAATGTGTAGTACAGTTACTCAGGGTGTAGTACAGTAACTCAGGGTGTAGTACAGTTACTCAGCGTGTAGTACAGTTACTCAGGGTGTAGTACAGTTACTCAGGGTGTAGTACAGTTACTCAGGGTGTAGTACAGTAACTCAGGGTGTAGTACAGTAACTCAGGGTGTATTACAGTTACTCAGGGTGTAGTACAGTTACTCAGGGTGTAGTACAGTTACTCACTGCTCTTGCTTCGGCATCTTGAACGGCACTGGCACCGTGGCTCTTTGCTCTGACTTTGATTTTCTTTTTTCAGTCGCCGCTTTCACTTTTCCTGTACTCGGAGCTGGAATTTGTGTTTCAATTCGAACTGTCTTCATAGGTAACGGGTTAATTATCTGGAATATGAAACAAAGACTTATAGCATCAGGCTTGACCCTATTGCCTGAAGTCAATCTCAATTCTCTTGTAGCTAATGCTAGATATCTAGATAATAAATGATCGCAACGTTTGCAGACTACTGAATGTTTTTAGGGTTCCGTACCCAAAGGGTGCCAAACGGGACCCTATTACTGAGACTTCACTGTCCGTCTGTCTGTCTGTCTGTCACCAGGCTGTATCTCATGAACCGTGGTAGCTAGACAGTTGAAATTTTCACAGATGATGTATTTCTGTTGCCGCTATAACAACAAATACTAAAAAAACAAAATAAATTGAATATTAAGGGGGGCTCCCATACAACTAACGTGATTTTTTTTGCGGTTTTTTATAGATAACAGTACGGAACCCTTCGTGCGCGTGTTCGACTCGCACTTGGCCGGTTAATTTTTAGTGACTTACTTGGTTTGTCAATCAAAACACGCGGTGCACTAATATGTCACATACGTTACCATTATTACTATGTCTAGGATTAATTGCCAACTTTATGTTTACAAGTATAGTGCATTCGCATTCTTAGGAGGCAGGTAATATTCTTTCACTTACCATAGTCGGTTGGTTAGAACGAGCGACCATCGTGTCACTCGTCGAAGGTCCAGCAAGCATTGGAACCTGCTGAACCCCGGCTACCGTCGAAGGGGCTGCCGTGTCTTGCGGGTCTTCTGCGGGTCTCATGGGCTCGTTCGGCACGTCCTGACCCAGACCTGACCCATAGGGCTCGGCATGTTCTATTAGCACATTGAGTGGGTCGATGGGTTTGATATCGTCGTCTGACCCTGGTTCGTGCTTGATCCTGTTATAGAAAAAAAAACTTTTATTAGGAGAGAAAGTTTGGTCTTTAAATACAAATTACTTGTCATAATTGAAACAAAAAGTAAACTTTAGAAAAAACCGACTTCCACAAACCTTATTTGATTAGATTGAGTTTAATACAAACTGTAACCCCTTATCCCCCCCCCCCCTTGGGGAATTAATTTTGTCAAATCCCATATCAGTGCTACCCCACGCTACTAAGGAACCCCTGTACAAAGTTTCATGGCTCTAGGTCCACCGGTTTAGGCTATGCGTTGCCTGCCCGTCAGCCACGCATTGTATTTGTACCTAGTATTGAGCAGATCTGGTGGCCATATGTGGTCTTCATCAGCAATTCCGCATCACAATATTATGCTTACCATGTCATTTGCACGAGTTATTATGAAAAACACAAAAATCACTATAGGTCTGCCTATAATATTTGAAGAGTTCCCTCGATTTCTCCAGGATCCCATCATCAGATCCTGACCTGGTGTCAATGGGACCAATGGGAAGGTAAAAACTTTCAAACAAAAAAATAATTTTCCAAATCGGTCCATCCGTTTAGGCGCTATCGGGGTGCAGACATAAAAAAAATAAAAAAAAATATCCGGACGAATTGTAAACCTCCTGCTTTGGGAAGTCGGTTAAAAACTAATGAAGCGAGACCCAAACTCGATGGGGTTGTGACATTTTATTAGATAGTTCCACCATCAGTGTAGGTAGCAAGATAAATTTCGCATAGAAAACATATTTGAACTGTCCCAAGCTCTAATAGTGTTGCAGGCTGGTGTAGAACTCACTCCACTTCGCACTCAGAAGACACAGCTCTTCTCTGCAGCGCCGCGCGAATATCCGCCATCACCGCTGTGAACTCCGCCTGCAAATACAGAGCACTGCTGTTACTGGGCGGTCTCCACAGCAGCGCCGATGGGGCAGCCACCTGTCACGCCAAATTAGATTGCAGAGCTGGTTGCACATAGTGTTCGGGCCCTCAGGTCACACACACACACACACACACCCTCTCACATACACACACACACACACCCTCACACACAAACACACACACACTCCCTTACCTGTGGCCTGGGTCCCGGCACACGCAGCATGTAGTGGTGGTCATGTTCCCGCATCGCCTCGCATCGCGCGCACAGATCGAAGTTGACACATTCCACGCACGAGTACCGGAAGCTGGGGACATGCACAATGTACAGATATGTAGTATACATATAGTAACTTATATATAGATATGTAGGTGCTGCTATACTGTGTTTATTCATTTTATAGAGACGGGGGTGAAGAGCGCATGCATGTAGTATTCGTTTGTCTGTCAGTCTGTCGGCGGGCTCTTATGTCATAATAAGGTATGTATATTCTACAGACAGAGACAGACCATAGCCCCAAGGCAGAGAGTTGTGTTGTGTGTGATTTGATTACTGCTTATTACAAATTATTTATTTAAAATAGCACAGTTATAGTAGGTACAGTTTAACATTATAGGTGAGTACATTCTTACTTAAATAATATACCATTTTCTTAGCTATTTTGGCGGAATTTACAGTTTGTATTACTTTCGGTCCTAACACTAGGCAAGCCTGTATCGTGAGTGACCATTTAACGATTTCTAGCATATTTTGCCATCACTTGAGGTTTGATTAATGAAGCCTTTGTGTGCGAGTCCGTCTTGCACATGCACAGATTTTTGATTGTTAATATTCTACTGTGTCAGACGCCTATACAATCATCACGCTGAGTCAATGTGATGCAGTATGGCTCAATCATACTTGAATCCTGTTAAAAGCCACCTCGGCATACACACAAATGGGCATTTACAGGGATTAATATGGTGTCTCACTCACCCCAGGATAGCTCCGTAGCATGAGTTGCATGTGAATCCGACATGGTTGCCCAGATTTTGTGACTGCTGAGCTGAAATTAGGATTAATTTATTAATAAGGTACCCTATATGTATACCTAATTAATGTGGCGAGGTTACCAGGAACAGAAAACCACAGGCGAGAGAGCCTGTTTATTATGCTGTAAAATTGTGGATTTTTGTAGTACTTGCAAGGGATTCAAAACCTTCAGGGCTAGTTAGGGTCCTCCCACTGACATAGTGTTTTATCAACTTACCCTTTTCCGGGGCACCAGATGATGATGTGGTCGCTGTGGCAGTCACTTTGTGGTGTGACTTGCTTTTTTTAAGTGCAACTTTATCAGCCACAACCTGGTCATCATCATTCCCTGTCAAAAAAAGCACTTTTAGTGAACATGTACCATTAGACATCAATAAATAATGCACTTATTTTAGCCTCCAGTTGCTAAAATAAGCTAGAACATGACCAAATAAGTAGAATAGATAGTTGGATACATACATTCATTTATTTAGGTAAGACATAATGATTTTTTTATTAGTTTAAAATGAAGTAAGTATTGAATAAAATTAACAGTGAAATTATTGCCATAATTATTAAAATACAGTGATACTAGTTGGCCAGGCATGTGCGTGCACTGTTTGAACTAAGTTTTGAGACAGAGCTACACTACCTTCTTGATGTGTAGCCTCATGCCATTTGGAAGGCTCTGGATGCCACTCCACCTCTATAGACTCAGTTATTTTGTTATTGATTTCTGTTTTATTCTCAATAGACTCTTCGCTATAACCTTTCGCAACTGTGGTTTGTATGCACCTGTCTAGTGTGATAGGGGTAATGTTTGCAGCAGCATCCCCAAAAATACCAGTCCTGCGGAGACTATGCCCAGTGTATAGCTCAGAATCTGGTAGGTTCAAGTAAGTCGCCACTTCTCTAGGGACTAATGCTAGTTTGTTTTTTCCCATTATCTGGCGAATGCATTGACCATTTCGAAATCCTAAAAAAAAGTGCTTTCCGTCAAAATCCGTGGGTCGCAATTCTATGTATTTTTTGACAATTTTGACGAAATCATTATCATTTATGACAAATGATCTGTGTTTTTGATGAAATGATGATTGATCCACAATTTTTTTGTTGCTCTTCAGTGTTACTTCAATCACATTACGGGCCATTGTGATTTCTTCTTGTTTAAGACTTTTAAGTTCATGGCTTTTGAGAGCCCCACAGACTCCCATTATCAAGGCTACCTAAAACAAAATATCTAAGTAGACCAATGTAATAAAAACAAAATTACAATAGAATAAATTACAATTATTGCACAAGAAAAGTACATAGGGTTACCTTTGTCGCTAAAAACTTTTCGTCAGGAGCGTTTTTGAGGAAGGTTCGTATATCTTGTGAACTGAATACTTTTGCTTTTTGGGTTATATAGCCCAAAGACTGTTTTTTGAGGAATGCACTTAGTTTTGCATACTTCTCTATTTTTACATCCTGTTTCTTATTTAAAGTTGCTTTGAGCATAGAGTAAGTACTCCACAGTGTTGATGGTTTGTAAGTTTGAGAGAGTTGACTGAAATACACAAGCAATCCACTTTCTGAGAAAGATTTTATTCCTTTTTCTGCACGCCATTTATTGAAATCTTCATATGCTTTTAGGTATCGGTCTCGGGATTTGTTCGGTAAAGAGAACTCATGCGTGTAGGCCAGTTCTTCATCGGATGAAGTACTTGACATGATGAATCTATGAACCTAACCTAACAAAAACTTGTGTAGGAGGTATAAGTCGTCCGTCGTCGCTCCGCTGCCGCCTCGGTTACCGGTTAGTGGTGGTTAATATAACGTAAAGCCGTTAAAAGCAGCACGTTATTTACTTGTAACGAAAAACGCGTGCTATTAGTCGCGTCAGATAAGAGCTATGTTATAATAACGAAACGGACCGACGCTTTGCGCGCTGCTAACGCCAGAGGGCTTTTTGTAGTGTTACGTTAAAAATAGCACAGCGCGGCATGATCAGTCGACCGGTTGCTCGCGACCGCGCTGGATGTTGCGTGATTTCGCGCGCTTTCTCGACGAATCAACAATGCGTTCGTTTCGTTATAACTTAGCGTGTAAATTAGCATGCTAAATAAAAGCATATTCCATTTAGCATGTTAACAAAATATAGCCGTTATGACCACCACTAATTGCGGTCTACCGTAATCTGTCTGAGTGAGTGAGTAATCTAAGTACTTTGATTCAAAGGTGTGGGTCGTTACGAGATTTTTGTGAAACGTAACGTAACCTGTTACCACAGAAGAGATAATAGTACTCCGTACAGAACGGCCACTCCCTTCCCCGCGCTGATTCAGATACCGCACCCCACCCCTGGCGTCTAGGAACTGGTTGAAATATCAATAGACGCGGTTGAACGCCTGACGAGTGACCGCGCGTATACGGTGAATAATAACCGGTAATATAATATGGTGAAGTTTTGTGCATTATTTGTGTGTCTGTCGTCAACTAGAAACAGCAAAGACAGGAGATTCTTTCGGTTCCCGACTGATGAAAGAAGGTAAGCAACAGCAGCTCTATTGTTGTTCTTTTGAGAAATAAAAATTCTAATACTTACCTTAACTCCCGGAATGTAACTTGGTCAGCGTTTGCTGTGTGTGTCTCGCTCTCTCACAAGGACAGACTTTGTGCGAGACAGAGACAGAGTTATATGTTTGTAGTACTTACTAGCTACTGACTACGATAATTGATAATAAGTCAGTGTCGTAATATTTTATTTTTAACCGACTTCAAAAAAGGAAAGGTTCTCTAAAGGTTCTCTTTCATATTTTATTTTCTAAGATACCTAGTACTAAACCTTCCGTAATACATAATTATATAATTATCAATAAAGTACATTTATTATAGGTATTCATTTCGTGCTATCCGTTGTTGGTGCGATTCAACAACGCGAACGAAGCACTTCGAGTTGAAAAGTAGGTAGTAGGTGGGTCAATCAACTATTTTAGCCACACTTTGCTGTCCCCGACCATTTATTATTAAAATACGCTAAATGGTTAAATTTACACATTTTACGAATATAACAATAGTATCTAAGCTAGCAGGCACTACGGGGAACTTGATTACGTTCTCGAAGATCTTCGTTTGTGTTTTTTTTTGCTCACATGGCGCGGTATGGTGTCCTTTGATAGTGCCGTTGAGCTGCTAGTCCTCGAAGAACTTTCAGAGAGAGTGCGTGCGTTGACAGAAAAGTGTGGGTTAAGTTGATTGACCCAAGTACGCACGCACTAACTTTGTCGCGGCGGCGGCGCGCCGCCATTAGCTGGGTCCACATATAGCGAGCTTCGGCCGGGTCTCGCTCGAACCCTGTAGTGGTTTGGTTGTTTTGAATCTCTCAGAGACTAGGTACCTACTTAACATAAAATTCGAATATTGTACAATCCTAACGATGTTTTTACATAGGTAGGTACCTACCTACAGTTCACGCCAAGTGTCTCTTACCTACTTCAGAATAAGTAATAGTAGGTAACAACAACATAACATAGCTTCACGCCTTTTCCCATAAGAGGTGGCAAAGGCACTGTGCCCACTTTTAGACAGTTATTCGATACCTACCTACTCTATTTTTGTAACTTAATGTATGAAGGATCAAAGTGAACATTAACATTTTTTAGGATTTCAATGAGAACCCGACTAGGTATGTTTAAACGGCAGCGCCCCTACAAAGTCACTTCATAATAATGCAAACGCTTGTGTTCGGGACAGTTCGGGTCGCGCCGTCGTCGTTCGGTTCGCCCGACGCAAATCGCTGCATTTGCCGCGCTACCAGCCCTAGCAATATTTACGCACACATTTGCACGTATACAAACATCATTTAGTCATGTAGTAGTAATAGGTGCTTATTTTACGAGCGTTCTATGGAGTGTCCGAGGTGTGCTGTTACGTCGAAGTCGTAATCTGTTTCAAAACTAGCTATTTTTGTAACGCGTTATTTTTCATCAACCGGTGATGTTATAGGCAAGTTGTTTCTCTAAAGTATTACATTTACGAAACGAAAATATAACGTGACTAGTGACTTCGTTATGTACTTACTCCAAGCTTTACTTATTCCCAAAAAAAACATAACTTTTTTATTTTTGACTTCTTAGAAAAAAGAAAAAATATACAATATAATTTACAATATATAGATTTTTTATATTGTATGAAATAAAAATATAAAAACCGCACAAAAAAACGTAGGTAGTTGTTTGTCACTTTTCTCCAAAACTATTTACTTTTTTTTTCAAATTATCCATCAGAAACTCAATACGCATGTTTTGACACCCTAAATTTTCCCGTAGTCCTAAAACGTAGTACTATAATTTACGATGATGTATTCAAATCTCATAGGCGAATTTAAGCATAATGTTGTAAAACACGATAAAAGGTTACGACATAAAAGGTCGTCGTTCGACATAAAACGTTTCGTTTCGTGTCACTCTTTGTATTCAGTCTACGCAGGTTAAACACGTTATAAAAATAACTAGTTTAACGTATAACTTGAAACTAGTTATTCGGCTACATGCCCCGAAGCTAGTTTTTGTAATAGGCCTATTACACTACGCTGTTTTTCAAGCCCGATTGGCAGGACAGGGTAGGTGTAATAAGAAACAGGGAGGCAGGATCCCTAAACAGGGTGATCGTGTGTACCCGATCTCTTATCTACCTGCCGCCCTGCCGATTGTGCAGTGTAATAAGAAACAGGGAGGCAGGGAGCTCAGTCGCTCCGGCGAGTAGTGCGGAAAGCCTGTCCTGTAAAGGAACGGACATGGAACGAGACATTTTCGGTTCGGACATAGTTTCTTTAATATTTCCGCGGCGATGGGCTAGCCCCCTGTCACGCAAAATGGAGTATTGAATCATTGGCTGAAAGTGGGAACATTGGTGCCTCTGGGTGGCAGAGAAAATGGGAAAAGGTGTGACGCTGTGTGTGTGTATAGTCCATGGAGTATTATACCTATACTACGACCGTTTCCGTTCCGCTGAGTATACTCTGACTCCGGGAGTCGGGGATTTTAATGAACCTGTCTAGTTCCTCGGAGTATACCTAGTCGTTCGTACTCGGAGTATAGTGTTTTATTTTAAAATGTCCGTTTAGATTGCCTTTTGTCCCTGCAGAGTATGAGATCGTAGCGGAGCAATAATTGCACTTTCCTTTTTTCCCAGCGCTGATTTTCAGACCATCACTTACACTAAAACTAACAGAATTAGCTCACGCACTTATTTCTCAAGCGAGAGTACCCTATATAGTCTGTGAGCGAGAGACAGTGACCGCGTGACTTAGAGTGTCACTTTCATTGCTTAACTAGGCTATGCATCGAATCCTGTGTAGTGTATGCACACCCGAACCCTACTTACATCTATAAATAGCATGTATTACTTGATTCGGCGCGCATTACACGACTGTCAATTGAACCCGAGACTTGTCTTATTCCACACCAATAGGCCCATCCTTTACATACACCTGCGTTCCGAAAGACGCTTACTAAACTCCGCTCACTACGCGGTCTTTTATCGTTCCATACTCCACCAGTACCGCGGTCCTTCATCGTTCCATACTCCTGACAGTCAACCTGACGACTTTTCATTCATCTGACTGTTTTATTTCATTCTTTTAATCAATTCAAAAACACACGTCACTATGATTCAGAAGCGAGCAACATTACTTCGCTCAGTGACATTTTGACCTGCCAAATCAGTTTGATCAATTACCACTCAATTACAGAATAGGGTAAAGATAGATAGCGCATACAAAATTTAGCTTTATATTCGTTCCGCAACGCAAAAGAACCAGTTGTTGTGATTTGTTCGTAGTGTAGGTGTACTGTAGTTTTATTTGAATACAGGAACAAGTAAACTGTAAAGTGATTTGGAGATGGAATAGTACCTACTTTTAAATTGTCATCACGGAGAAAAACTAGCACACTGTGGAACCATTTTATAGAAGAAACAGGTAAAAAAGGAAAGTGCAATAATTGCTCCGTTATAATTTCATTCACTGCAGGGACATAAGGCAATCTAAACTAAACAGCCATTTAAAATAAAATACTATACTTACTTCGAGTCCGAATGACAAGTATACTCCAAGGAACTAGGTAGACAAGTTCATTGAAATCCCCGACTGCCGGAGTATGTCTTTATTAACGGAACTGTGTCCGGACCAACGATGTCTCGTTCCATGTCCGTTCCTTTACATTTGCACACGTCTATAGACAGGGAGTCAGAGAGGGAACGATTTCTCGCGTAGGTGTAATAACTCGGCATCCTGCCTGGGAGACAGGAACCCGGGAGGCAGGGCACGATAGACAGCGTAGTCTAATAGGCCCATAAATAGTGACGTGAAATAACGCCCACACCTTTGAGTTTAACTAGGTTTACAGGCAATCTGAGTTTGTTTGTTGTGTTTTGAGACAAAAAGTTTTGTTTTTTTTTTCTATCTTCTTCCTTGGAAAGGCAAGGGCAATTAAAGCCGTACAGCCATGTCTTCAGTTGTAAAAAGTTTTGTTTATACTGACAGTGACAGGGACAGGTAAACTTTAGGTTCTGAGCAAAGAGTTTATAAACTTACTCGGGAGTCGGGAGGGTAAACGCAACGGGCAACGCACAACGGTAAACTTTTTTTTTGTGTAAATGAGCCTATTAGACTACGCTGTCGGCAGGGCCCTGTCTGACTCACTGTCTTTTTCTAGTCGTACCTACCATCAGAGTGAGACGTCTATACAAATCGTGCCCTGCCGACAGCGTAATGTAATAAGCGCTTAAAAGATACTATCGGCGCGTTTCGATAGTAAGTATCGAAGTTGCGAGAGACTAGAACTCGAGGTGGTTCCATAATATTATACAGGTGAAATTCAATTAGCTCAATTAGTAGTAAAAGATAATTTTAAGTGTAAAGAACGAAAGAATAGTTTCTCTAGTGAGATGAATGCTGAAGTCTCGTGTGTTGAGATTAGAGATGGGCAGAGGGTTTAAACCCAACTGGGCGGAAAGGGCATAAACTGGGCAAATAGGGCAAAAACGAATTTATGCCCAAATAAATGCCCAGTTACAGGGCAGAAACCATAATTTCACAAAACTTAGAATTATCAAGACGTAATCGTTAAATAGTGATAAGGTTTACGTATTTATACCAAAATATATTATTTAGGAATAAAGTGTTGCCCAATTTTTTTTATTTGTACGATTTTATTAAATAAAACAAGTACCTATTCAAGTAATAGTGTTACTTACTGTAATTTTCTATATTTATACGTCATCTATAATCTATAATATCACTAATTCTTTATTTATTATGTGCATCGGTCATTCATACATAATGAAGCGCAAAACTGCCAATTTCTCACGCTAGGTGGCGCATCTGGGACGACACCCTAAAATTTGACGGAAACTATCAAATTGTATCTAGTTTTTTGTAAAAGAAGTTTTGAAACTTTTCAACAGTAACTACCTCAATGCAGTGCTTATAATTGTAATAAATTAAAATTAATTTTCTTCTTTTTAGGGAATGAAATAAAAGCTTAATTTAAAAATGTTTTTTTTTTTACTTTTTATTTATTTTTAACTTTTTAGTCTTTATCATGACAGGACAAAACATTTTATCTACAATAAGAGTGTTTGTCAAGATGAATCAAATGAGCCCAAACACAATAGGATTGCGCCGTTTGGTAACAAAAATCCCATGGCCAATTGGCCACCTTCCGGCTCCAGCATCGTACTTGTCAAGACAAATCAAATGAGCCCAACCATAATTTCATACTTCATTATTTCTTTACATCATCCTAGCTCAAGAAAAGGAGGTTTTGCTGCTGTCAAAAGAGTCCGTGAAAGTTCGCGTTTCCAAAGCCGGGCAATGAAAACTAGAAATCGTTCCATTTTCAAGCTCATTACACACTCTGATGTATAAATGGTTCATGTCATGACGACTACCACTCACTATGCTTGACAGTGTGGCGATACGTACGACTTAGTGACGTACGACTGGCTGAACTGGAAGCGGCGGAGAAATTATCGGCGCTGAAAAAGCAAGAGCTGGAGCCAGAAGCCGAACTCGTGAAGAAGCGACTAGCTGCTCAAGTCTCCGCGATACAAGATAACCAGAAGAGTCTTCATGGGGACCCTATTCCGCCCGCTGCCCGACGACAATGGATAGACGACTGGCTGTTGACAACGCCTCTCAACGAACCACGAGAGGAAGCGGTCACCACGGAACGAATGCGACCAAGGCAGCTACAGTTCCAGCCACAGCGAGGAAGATCACCGAATCCTGCCCGATCGAGGAGAGGTGTGGAAGAATTGGCCGAAGCCCTGCAGAAGATGACAAGACCGAGACTGCGTTATGTCGACCTGCCATCGTTCACCGGATAGGCGAATGAGTGGCCACCCTTCAAGGCCTCCATGCGGGGCTCCACCAAGATGTACAACATCACCGATGCCGAGAACATCCAGCGATTGAGGAGCTGTCTGAAAAAGCAAGAGCTGGAGCTAGAAGCCGAACTCGTGAAGAAGCGACTAGCTGCTCAAGTCTCCGCGATACAAGACGACCAGAAGAGTCTTCATGGGGACCCTATTCCGCCCGCTGCCCGACGACAATGGATATACGACTGGCTGTTGACAACGCCTCTCAACGAACGACGAGAGGAAGCGGTCACCACGGAACGAATGCGACCAAGGCAGCTACAGTTCCAGCCACAGCGAGGAAGATCACCGAATCCTGCCCGATCGAGGAGAGGTGTGGAAGAATTGGCCGAAGCCCTGCAGAAGATGACAAGACCGAGGCTGCGTTATGTCGACCTGCCATCGTTCACCGGATCGGCGAATGAGTGGCCACCCTTCAAGGCCTCCATGCGGGGCTCCACCAAGAGGTACAACATCACCGACGCCGAGAACATCCAGCGATTGAGGAGCTGTCTCAAGGGAGAGGCACGAGACGCCGTGGCTGCGCTACTACACACGGCCACCGATCCGGACGTGATTATGAAGACTTTGGAGCAGTGCTTTGGTCACCCGGAGCTCATCATTGACCGAACTGTGGATGAGCTGAAGAAGTTGCCAAAGCCCGGGACATCAGCGACGGAGTTGAACAACTTCGCCATCAAACTGCAAAACACAGTCTGCGTGCTGACATCGATTGACCGGCGTGGATACCTGAACAACCCCATGCTGACCCGAGAGGTGCTAGACAAGCTCAGCCCGCATATCCGCTCGCGCTGGTGCGACTACGCGGAACAAGAAGAGGGAACCATGGAGCCAGAGATCGTCGTCCTTTCTCGCTTTCTCATGCGCGAGGCGGACAAAGCTTTACGCCACACAAACGCGCCAGCTACGAGCACGACTATGGCGGTGAAGAGAGAGCTGAAGCCTACTGCGGCCCCAAAGAAGAAAGAAGAAAGAAAGAGCCCAGTATACAGCGTCGTCGATGAAAAGCAGGCAGAACCATGCCCGAGCTGTGGACAAGCCCACACGCTTCCGCATTCTCATAAATTGTTAGGGGAACCGCGTTTTTCCGTTTTTTAACACGCCCCGGCCCGGCACCGGCACCGGTTTAGTGAGTAAAAGCTCATGCACACGAGACGGTTTTTCTTGACCTCGAGGTCAGTGAACTTTCAACAGCTTTTTCGATATAAAATCAGCCATTTTTGTCTTCTTCCACCCTAATACTTCCACATTTCCACGTGTCCCGAATGCTTGAAATGGCGGATATTAAAAATATAACTCTAAAACTACTGATTTCCGACGGTTCCCATATTTTGATATCGTCTATAAATACACTAATCTACATTTAAAAACCATCATGCATAACTGCTTATGCATCTGCGACCGCAGTCGTTCTAAGTCTTTCCGTTTAATTTACCTCGCTCGAATGATGTAAAGTATTATTAGTATTACGGGTGTAAGTAGCTATTTCACCCTCGAACTATATTCACCCTCGCTCGCTTCGCTCGCTCTGGCGTCTAAATATCTCGGGTAGGCCCGATCCTTAGCGCCCTTTGCGAGCTGCGCTCGCACGGGCTCCAAATTGGACCTTCGTCCGAAATAGCTCTCTTTCAACAGTTACATAGGACAATAAAAACATAGAAAACTTGTACAAAGGCGAGCTTATCTCTAATAAGAGATCTCTTCCAGCAAACCAAATAGGGAACCATCGACAATACAGACACGTACGACATACGATCATAAATTAAAACTATCGTAAATAGGAATGGATGTCCGACGATGAACGAATATTAGGATCGATTGAAAACAAATGGTTGTTTTAGAAACCAAGTACCTACTTATAGCGCGAATTAAAGTTTTACTTTACATTAAAACAACTCTAGAAATAATTTTATCAAAGCATTAAGTAACAATTTGTGATAATTAGCAAATAAAGTAAATGCCCTGTGATCGGGCGTTTATTGGGCATAAACGGACGTTTATTGGGCGTTTATTCAATACGTCCGTAAATGTCCGGGCAAAAACCCATCACTAGTTGAGATGGAAATATAATATAATTATTAGTGTGTGTAGCCGGGGCGAAGGAGACTTTGAAATCTTTGAGACAGTCGTGGAACGAGTACCTAGGTACTTCAACTAGTCTTCACAAAATAAAAGGCAAAAAAACTGTCAAAACGGCAGTTCACGCCCATGAAGTATTAACCCCTAACGCGTAGGTAATAGAAGCGGTTTTCCTAGGTGCAACTTGTACGCTTTGCTTGTACAGGGGTGCCGATTGGCGTGGTGATGTCTGGAGAACTACTTTTACGACGGAATTTCGGGAGGGGAAATAAAAGCGTAGTTGTAAAATACATCGAAAGTTTTGTGGTGCATGGAGAACAAATTGTCAAGACGGGGGGGTTATGTATGATAGAGATTTATGTGTAGTTGAAAAAATATACCAAGTGGCTTTGTGGCACTCGAAGAACGATGGATGACGGGGGCTTAGGGTCAGAGCAAGTTATGATTTAACTGTTCGATTTATTTTTTCATCCAATGAATTTTCAACGTGGCCAGACGTGGGCGAAGCCGCGGGAAAAAGCAAGTATTTATTATTATACTAATACAGATAGACCACCTAGAACTAAATATGACACTGGCGGCGTAAACTGAGATGTTACGGAAGCTTCTTTAGTTCGAGGCCATTATCGCTTGGTGCAGCACCATCGAAAAATTGCAAAATACCACAAGATGGCGCTAAGATATATGTATAGGATTTATTCTAAGATTAGCGCCACCTAGAAGTATGTTAACTGAAACCATGGCGTTTAGTACAAATCTTACTCCTCACGCCATCTCTTTTTTACGTAGGTATGGGATGAGCAGTGAGCACCCTGTGCTATTTATTAGACATACATAACATAACTATGGTGTACCTAATACCTAGGTAGTTTACTATTCCGCGGACTTGTTTAATAAATAATAACTCAAAGTAGGTAACATAGCAGCTAGAACTTGCCTAATGCTGTACAATACTGTATATATCGACCAACGACTAGTAAATAATCAAACTCTTTGCATCAAAGTGGATGCTCTAGCTTGCAAAGCCGATGGTGACGACTTGACGAGACGCGCCGCGCGGGCTACAAAGCGGATTTTGCGCTCTCGCTATTGTCACCGCCATGCCATACCACAGATTACTAAATAGTTACTACGTAACATATACTTCACTCAGTAGGAAATTTCCAATACCTACTGCTATAATAGCCTACTCCGTCGCGTCAGCAACCGCTGCATGCTAAAATGTGCCTAAATGCTCAAGCGTACAGTTGTGATCGCCTCGCACCGCGCGATCTCACACTAATCGCAGGGCTGGCAGACATCATCGCAGATACTCGTACGATACGAACACAGTTCAAAACGTGCGTGCGCTTGGCTTGCGACAACCATACTGACGTTGGGCGCCGGGCCATAGCCGGGCGCTCCGAGAGCTCGGGCGGGCGGTAGGTAATTATAGCGCGCGAGTACATTCAGTGACGGAGGCCTGGCCATACCTGTACGCGACTCGCGGCTCAGCAGTTCTGTCATGCATGATGTTATTGTCTTAATGTTATTGTCTGCACAGATTAATAAAGAGTTAGGAACAGATCGGACATCGTTCAACTAAAAAGCGACCCTTGCTACAACGCAACAAAGTACAATTCATGCTGTGTAGCGCGGCGCCCGCACTTCGATTACTTGCCTAAAAGTTGCCTCTCTTTCTGTCGCGTAACTCTATCCTCGGCGCTCGGCAACGGCAACCTACTGAGTCGGGCCGTACCAGCGGGGCCGCGGATCTACTTGTGGCTTTGCAGGTAAAGAGCGGAGTGTCATACGCCTGTTGTCTGTTTACCTTCATCATCGTCGTCATGGTCGCTGGATTCGTCTGCCAACGAGTCCTGGTCAGAGTAGTTTTGTGACAGCACCTGCCCTGCAGACTCACCCTCTGGAGCTCCCTGGAACAGAAATAGATAGGTTAGTTACCGTAAGCTGGGGTGGGGGTTACTTTGATCTATAAATTGAAATTGTTTAGTCTCCAACTTGTAAATATAATTGAGGTATTAAGCATTGAAATAAACCTATGGAAAAGACATCGCGAACAAATGCATGTGAAGCAAGCGCGGTAGTGGGGGCGCGCGGGGGCGGCTAATCAGTCATAGATGGGATGTAACCGTCATAGAGGTGACATACCTTGTTTATATTCTGCCCAAATTTATCTCTAGGGGGACAGGTCGAAAGAATAATTAAATATTGTGGAATGGTCGCGTGGGTAGGTACCTCAAAAAGTTGCATGTACAGGGTGTAACAGAAAGGGGGGCGACATGTCGAAACCATGCTGTATGATCAGGGTAACTTAATTTTTCTCGTCTCAGTACATTTCAGGCCGGTTTTTTTTAAAGATAGTGAAAAATTAAGTTTTTCTGATCAAGTAGTGAATTGAAAGATTACATTAAAGACAAAGGAATTAAATGTTATAAAAAAAGTAAAAAGCCGTATAATAATTGTAGTATTTATTTGTAGTGTCAATGCGAACTTCCTCATTGCAGGTGTATATTTGAGAGCATTTAGATACTGTTTATTCTTTTTTATAGCCTCTTGTGTATTTCTACCAGTTCTGCTTTAGCTAGCAAATTATTTTCGGCTATTCCATCAATTGAAAATTTTGTTTTAAGTGATTTTACAAGAAGGGTCAGAGATACACATTTCTTTTTTAGTCTTCGGTTTTGGCGTTGGACTTTTTTAATTTTATCTGATAATTTATTTTTAGCAATTATTATATCCTGTATTTTTCGCTTGAGAACAATTTTTCTTGGGGTCAAAAATAGATTCGGAGTCGCTGACAGGCTCCGAAATTGGCTCCGGAGTTCCAGTACTTCTGTGACGCTCCGTCGGCTAAAACAAACAACATAATATCGGTGAAGACTAATATTTTTTCTTATCCTGACAGGACATAAGGCAAAAAGCTGTGGGAGCCGTCCCACAAGATAAGTTACATCGAGCAATCAACTAACACGTCATCTATAAATACCATCATTAAGCGGTGGATATATCTTACACTGCACTCGATACGGACTCGCCGTGATACAATCGACTGTGGGACTTATCAAGACCTTTCAAATCCCATTATTAAGTGATACACCATGTTTGACATCTGGGGATGAACCCGCCCATTGTGCCTTGCAAAACTATACTATTTTGAAAAAAAAAATTCTTTATTTTATTTTATTGGTTAAGGTCCGCCAACGGACAATACATGTTTACGTAATAGTTACATTTTGTACTAATTGTAGATGTTTGTACTCTTATAGGCAAACACAGCATGCATCAAATTACAGTTCTTACATCAATACAAGGTAAAGCACATTTCTTCAGGAAACGCCTTCCTGCTTTTGTGGTGTATATGTCCTCTTCGCGAAAATGCAATGAACATACATAAGTATGAGCAGATGGTAACCAGAACTCTTCACTGCGGTTATGTTGGACAAATTTTATCCATTTTTCCCTGTTTTCACAGCCCAGACGTGGAAACCTTGAATAAAAAAGTGTAACAAATTATCTCTAAATAACTTTAAATAGCATTAATCATATAACTATTTGTCTATTTTTATCGTATTATGCTGTAAACTCTGTAAACAGTAAATAAAAAAATAATTTTGAAGCAAATCGGACCAGTAACTAAAAAGTTCAAAATGGCGGCCACTTTTTCAAAATCTGACTTCGGAATCATGATTGGACTCCAACCGAAACCCCAGATATCAATTTAGAAGCAAATCGGACCAGTAACTAAAAAGTTCACAATGGCGGCCACTTTTTCAAAATCTGACTTCGGAATCATGATTGGACTCCGACCGGATCCCCAGATATCAATTTAGAAGCAAATCGGACCAGTAACTTAACATTTCAAAATGGCGGCCACTTTTTCAAAATCTGACTTCGGAATCATGATTGGACTCCGACCGGATCCCCAGATATAAATTTAGAAGCAAATCGGACCTGTAACTAAAAAGTTCCCATGTAAGGTACCATAATAAGAGTTGTTCAGAATGATGTCCCTAACAAGGTCCTTTTTGTTACACCTGTATGTGTAATATTATTATTTTCCGCTTTAAACAGAAACTTCATATAATTCTACCATAAGCAAAATACTCTCGAGATGCTACCCGCACTTTTTACATATACACATGACAGATGACACATCTTAACTTTTAATCTATGACAAATGCCGCGACATGCCGTCTCCGCGTGTCTCCGCAAAATGTTTTGCTCGAATTAAGTTTTTTTTTTATATGATTTATCGAGATACTCACCGATGGAAAGATATTCCTTTGCACCTCCCTGTATTGCTTGAATTATTGGTGCAGTAACGTAACACACACGAGGGCATTTTCTCGGAGTTTGCACCTTTTTTCGATTTCTCTACACATGTCTACGACGACGCTTGGGAGCTAGCAAGCGACCTGAGTGGCGTGCGGCCAGGTCGCTTAAGCGAGGCGCGCGACCTTCGAAAGTATACCTAGAACTTGCCTCTCTGTCTATCGCGTAACTGTATCTCTTCTGAGGCGGCGCGCGTCACGCAAAAGTTGTCGTCTTGTGTTTTGAGTTTGTGACGAATAAATAGATTGTCTCCATATTTTAAACTAGTTACCTATTACCTATATTTCATTAATTTATAACTTGCCAAAAAGGTAAAACAGAAAACTGTCATTTTCCAATACAAAAAACATAATATGAATTCATGTCAAAGTTGTACTGGAAAATAACAGAGCGCTCTGTTCACCTTTTTGGCAAGTTATAATGAATGGAATACTGGATAGATGGGTAGGTAGGTAGGTAGGTGCCTTTGATTTGTGTGGATGTGCCTTTAATAAGTGTGGATGTGCCTCTTTGCCTTTAATTTGTGTGGGCGTGCCTTTGCCTTTAATTTGTGTGGGTGTGCCTTTGTCTTTGATTTGTGCGGATGTAGACTGTGCTTCTAAATAAGATGAGTCATGGTGTATTATTTTATTCGACAATATAGTCACTTTGTCATTGATTTTAGCGGATTTAGACTGTGCTTCTGAACTAGATGATAGAACTCCTTGAGTATGGTTGAGGTAATTCATAGTTGGAACAGCATTTTCTTTCAGCATTCTCTTTACTTTTATTGATCTATCTTCGAAATGGGCAGAACAAACTGCATAGCTTCTCCAATTTAAATCTCCTTTTTGTAATAAGTCTTCTCTATCGACTAATGTCAACCATTTCCGGCGCCTGGAAAAAGCAAATAGTAAATTTTAAAATTTTGCTTCAAAACTTCATATAGTATGGGATTCATGGGCGGACTTGCGTCATTCAGAGTTAATATGTTAACCCAGAGTTACACGAAAAAACTTAAATTTTAAGTTATGGTTAAACTAATTTAATCACCAGAATCCATTGTGTTATGGAGATCGGAATAGGCTGACTATAATTACCTAAACTTCAGAGTACGGACGGAGAGAGAAAATGGAGACATCCAGACGACTCTTTTAAGATAGGTAAAGGCTATTTTAACTAAATTTGAAATTCCAAAAATACAAAATTTTCGAGAATTTCTCGAAATAGAAATTCGGGAAAAGTCTAAAATAAGTTGAAAATAAGCTTTATTTATTAAAGATGGTGTACCCAGTTTAGTTAAAAATAACCTTTACCCATCTTAAATAAAGCTTTTTTTCACTTATTTAAGATTTAACCAGAATTACGATTTACGGGAAATTCCGAGAAAAAAGATGCTTCTTCAGTCTATCATACATATAACACCTACCAAATACGAAAATACTTAAATGCATATTAAATACCTACGTAACAAAGCTAAACTTGATCTAGTAGGTACATTCCTAAAGCCACCCACTATAAACAGAACTTGTAGCTGGGTAAATATGGGAAATATTGTATTATTCCAACTGTGTACAACAACAACAGTTAGTTTTCACATTAAAGTCTTATTCGAGAAACATGAATTAAGATTTTCCGGTGACGGCTCCCGAACTACAAGGTGATATTTAATTAGCTGACCATATTTTGGGGAATGATAGTACCCATCATTATGAACAACTTTCCCTATGAAACATATAATCACAAATGAAATAAATATTTCGTCCCCCAGTACATTGCCCCGATCAGCTAATATCAAGTTTCTATGGGAGACCCAAATATTTTTTTCGTTTGCGACCATTTGTTCCTCAGGGAAAGTTGTTCATAATGATGGGTAGGTACTATCATTCCCCAAAATATGGTCAGCTAATTAAATGTCACCCTGTATACTCGTCCCATCCCATCGCCGCTAGGTATTCAAAATCCCATCGCTATTAATATTCTATACCTACCTCTTTATTAATCTGTGTACCTACTACCTAGGTACCTAGGAAATGACGGGAAACTTTAGTAATGAAAATTAAGTAAACATTTGGTAGTACCTATCTATTGCTAACTATCGATCGGTAGAAGTTTAGAAGGACGTTTACTTACCTTTCGGTGTCCTTCGGAAGTGAGAAAAACGAAAGGTTCGTATGTTTGTTATTATTCAGGCAGCCAAATGCGATGCAGTATGTCTTCGCCTTCATTTTAGTAAGAATCTACACGTGGGGTGCGCGGGGCTAGATAGAACGGCACGTGCAACCACCCGGGCGTCGTCGCTCGGCAACCAACCAACTGAGTCAGGGGGGGCCGCGGATCTACTTGTGGCTTTGCAGGTAAAGAGCGGAGTGTCACACGCCTGCATAGGTGTAGAAATCGTATATCGAATGCGCGAGAATCGTGCCACTGCTTGTCTTTTATGGAAGCACTCTCACAGACTCATTTCTCACGTCTCGCCTTTTAGAGTAAAATTTAGACTGACTACCCATAACCAGCAGTTTGCAATGTAGGTATGTTCAAAGTAATATATTTTCCATTAAACATGTCCTGAATATTGTAACCCCTGTCCGCAAGAATGCTGTCCCCTGGCCATCCATCCCCTGGCACACACTTCTTTAAGTTATATGCTTTTAATTTTTTCATTCAGTGCAATATAATATTTATGTAATTTTATTGAATTTTTGTTTAAATTTAGGCGGAATGCGTCACCACGTCAGTTTAGTTACATTTTATCCCATCACATATAGGTCTGACACAAAAATGTAACCATACCTCAGAACAATAACTAAAGCATAGAAGGAGCTCTAGAATATAAAGTAATATTGAATAGACGTGCTCGTCACTCTTACGAAACTTATGTGTGGTAGAAAGAGACATCTATAGTGTATTTCTACAATCTAAATTGTCTATCGTACCAGGGTGGCAAAATAGCCAATATCTTGAGGGAAGACACAAATGCGATAAAAATGTCGATATTATTATTTTATTGAAATCGAATTGAATTCTCTAACTGAATTATCTCAGAAAGGTTCACTCTTTACGTTTTGTCAAAGAGTATGTTGTTGTATGTAATTAAAGTTTTAACCTTAAATTAATTATAAAAATATCTATCATCTGCTGGTCAACCTAAATAAATAAATAAAATAAAATAAATTCGCGATCATGTGTTTCATAGAGGTGAACATGAAGAAGTGAAATTTTAAGGTATTAAATTTAAGGTAAGAAATTAAAAGTACCTTTGAGGATATAGTTGTGCAGTGTACCTATTGAATTTATTTTATGTCTTTTTTTGTATCATTTTACTTTAAAATCATATGTTGCAGTACATGAAATATGTCGATTTCCATGGAGTTCGGAAGCTGAAAATAGTGTTAAAAGTACCTTTGAGGATATAGTTGTTCAGTGTATTGAATTTATTTTGATTTTTTGTATCATTTAACTTTAAAATCTTACCAAAGAGCGTTCTAGGCATAGGCGTAGAGAAGGTACGGCACTTGGCTTCAACCTACGGTACTTATAATCTTTATTTATAAAACAGTCATCTTCAAAATGTTTACTGCATATTCGTCGTGATCTTTGCCAAGACCAATATCTTCGTGAAACAGCTTCTTTCCATCTTTGTTGAATCAAGCTATCGTTGGGTAACCTAAAATAGATAATTATGAAATAAAACAAAATATAATATGTAGGTACTTTAATATCTAGGTACCTATCGATATCTTTTTCACTGAGAAACAGACAATCGCCCATTCCTATTAACCACAACAAACGTGTTACATGCTTTAATTTCACAACAATCATGATTTCTAGACTTCAAAACAGTAGTTTTTAATGGTATTATAGTTATTTATCAATTCCAGTAGCTCACAAATGAAACCCTAGGGAAAAAATCTGCTAATTATATGCTAATTATATACAAAATTGAGACTTACCGATGGAAACTGATCAATGTAGTTTCGTTTTCTTTTCGGGAGGAATGGGATTTACATCCCATCACCACACAAGCCATGCCGATGTATTTCACTTAGTCTAGGTGCCACGATAACCACACGATACTTCAAATTATCCAAAATAAATACAAAAAACCACAAGCTTCTGCAAATCAATGCACATCCAAACTTCATGTCCATGTCAACTGTCAAGCATACTGTCAAATAGTCTTGTGTCGGTCATGTACGAAGAACGATTAGGAAACGTTACCGTGCAATGAACGAAAAGAAACGTTTCCCTACGCTAGTCGCTAATCGGACATTCGGCCTATTACCCCAATCGAGGAGGCATTTGACTACCGACTAATTTCCCGGCGTTTGAAATTTGGCATGTGAGTAAGTTAGGTAATAAATATTATAGATGTAAAATAATCCAGGTATTTTTTTTTCGAGAAATCATGTTTTTTCACCTAAATAGGGAAATCGTGTATAACTCTCTGTGAATATGGCCTCGGCCTGAAATACTTTCTGTATACTTACGTTTGTATCATTTAACATAGGTATATAAAAAAATCCAGCTTTTTTTCCATTTTGAATATACCTAAAATTACCTTTTTAATATTTTTCACTCTAGCTTCTACAGATAATGAGCTCTTTAATTTATTTACTTTTAATATGTTTTTATATCCTAAAATACATAATTTCATTTTGTAATCCAGGCGATTTTCCTTTTTAAACATCGTGATTTTGTTTTTTCTGAAATACTGAGTGTGAACTAAAGCTCTTCCGAATTTTATTCCTTTTTTAGTTATGATTCGCTGTATTACAATAGATTTTCCAATAATCCAGGGGAAAATCGGCTTTATACCAAAGAATTTCCAATCCAATCAAGGCCAGCTATAAGGCCCCGTTCAGACAACGACGGGAGCCACGCGGTTTGAGAATCGTGCTGGCACCACGCGGGTCTATTTTCTTAGGAATGTATGTAATCGTACAAACACAACCGCGCGGTTAGTTCACCCATTGTTTTTTGGCAGTTGTCTGGCGGGAGCCACGCAGTTGTGTCTGAACGATACATTCCTAAGGAAATAGACCCGCACGGTGCCCGCACAATTTTCAAACCGCGCGGCTCCCGCCGCCGCTAGTCTGAACAAGTGGCTAAAGTCCATTCACACAAACAACACACTGAAGTACAGTACGGGGCGTTTGATTTGGGATGTCGGGTCTCATCTCACTCTCTCTCTCTCTCTCCCTCGCCAATTCAAACGCCGAGTATCAATACTTGTCGCACTTCGGTAGCTCTAGCAGGAATATTTGACAGCGCGAAAAAGTGTTCGAGCTTACATGAAATGAACCTAATGGCATTGTACATAAGAGTCACTGACATTTAAATTAGAAAACTTCCTCGACGCGTAAGTTTTCCTGCTCCCTACACGGGTCTCATCCCCGAGACGTGCCAAATCAAACGCCGGATACTGCACGTCACACTTCGAAGCACACCCACACACACACACACACACAGGGCCGTATTCCTAATACTCTTGCTCAACGGGTTCTACACTCCGTAGACAGTTATTTTACCTTCAGGTACACCTTTGCCTCTCTTTCTAGCTGTACGGAATCCTGACAGCTAGAAAGAGAGGCACAGATATATGTGGAGGTAAAATAACTGTGAACGGAGTGTACCTGAAAAGCGGATGTAATTTTGTATAACATGCCATTATACTGCTTATTACCAAGAGCTTATAGCCTAGAATTGTAGAAACATATTATACTAACATAATATATTATTTTAGAATGAATTAACACAGTCAGTGCAGCCTTAGATGAATGCAATAAATTAAGCGCAATAAAGTAATACGCCTTTTTCCATACATACTTATAATACTCATACTCATACTCATATACTCATACAATAACATAATATACGTATGTATAGAAAAAGGCGTACTGCTTTGCATAATTTTACCCGGATTCCGTCAAAAACTTGTATGCAACTGTTTATAGTTATAAACCAATTATGTATGCTGTTTATAGTATTATCAATATCATTACTACATAATAACTAAGAACTCCGTGGTGTAGTGTGAAAGTTTCATGCTTGCCCCTCACGCAGAAGATGCAGGTTCGAATCCCGGTGGTGACCATAATGAGATAAGTCATTTATCTTAAGTAAGTTATACGGACTTTCTAATGGTGATGGAAAACATCGTGAGGAAACCTTCATTGCTTCATAGCTGCGGTGATAGGCTAGCCCCCTGTTAGGAAAAATGGAGTATTGAATCACTGGCTGAAAGTGGGTACAGTTGTGCCTGTGCCACTCCGTATGGGAAAAAGTGTGACGCTTTGTTTAATATACCTATATAATTTTACGTTTTGTTTAGACCATGCAAGTCATTTGTTGCGTCAATTTAATTGTATGCAAAACATAACATAGCGTCACGCCATTTCCCATACGGGATGGCAGAGGCACAACTGTGCCCACTTTCAGCCAATGATTCATTATTCCACTCTAGTTGTATGCAACAAGCAAGAAAATGGCAGCGTGTAATTAATTTCTTTATAATATACTTAGCAATAATCGCCAAATCGTGATTGATCATGCCCTAACTTAAACAATAAATTTACCCTCTCGCTCGCACATCTATTGTTCATATTGTTAGTTTGGCCCGCCCGCCCGCGTAACCAAACCAACATAGTTAGGTATTTAGTTAACCTAGGCATCGTGATGTGATGACGCAACGCGGGTGAGGCAGCGGCGGTGGCGGCGGCGTTGTGGCGGCGCGGGGAGACAAGGGGACGGGGAGAGGGTGGCACAGCACAGCGCCTCGGGGCCGTAGGTATTTCAGTATCCAACCAATGCTGACTATCTATGCTCCTAATTAGTGCTGATTGATTATGATCAGGTAGCTAATCTGATCCGAAAATATACTATCACCGACTTAAAACAACTCCTGGTATAGAAAAAAAAAGCTCACTATAGAGTAATTATTTGATTAATAAACGGTCAAGTGCGAGTAGGACTAGCGCACCAAGGTTTCCGATTACACTTGGAGATTGTTACTTCGTAACTGGCCCCCGATTCTCGCGCTTTCAAGATTATCTCCCCAGTCGAGATATCGGTTTTGATACTGCCCAAATCCGTCGAAAACGATCTCGATTTAGATTTATTTCGATCGAAAACGGGTCGAGATATCTCAGTTGGTCGAAAGGCTAGTCGTAAGAATAGCTTTTTCTTGTTTTTGATAGAGATTTCGGTATCTCAAAATCGATATTTCAACCATGGAGATGATCTCGCTAGCGCCAGAATTGCCCCCTGATGTACTTAGGTTTCTACGTGAAAAAATAATAAAAATACCTTTCTATGATGTCATCCATGTAAACCAAAAACCATACATACGGGATGTTACAAAAAAGGGGTGTACAAGCCGAAATAGGGTTGTTAAGAACATCTTTCTGAACAACTTTCCCTATGGAACCGATTTTTACTCCACCACGCAGATCAGCTGAGCGCTAGGCCCGAAATGGACTACTGAGTTAATGAAAATAAAGTTGCTCTCAAACTTAAACTCCCAATTTCTCAAACCCTGTATCATGCATATAGTAGAACTTCTGTGTTAAAGATTTCTCAAAATAAAAGGCCCGTTTTGACAGTTCACGCCCATGAATTATGCAAATAAATAAATTATTATTAAAATTATTATTATTATTATTATGAAGTTTTAACCCCTAACGCGTAGGTAATAGAAGCGGTTTTCCTAGGTGCCACTTGTACGCTTTGCCTGTACGCAATAGTTGGCTTTTATTACCTATGCATTAGGGGTTACAATAGGGGGTAAAATATGTTCTCATAAGCCCCGCGGATTGGTAATGCGTAAAACTCCAAAGATCTGACAGTGTCATGAACAGTATGTCTATAGAAATAAGAGCTACGTTTTATCAAAATCCATCAAATGTATGGAACTGTCGGGGTCATTGTTATTCTGCGGGACTGATACTCTGAAAGCAAACATTTTGCTTTTTCGTGTACACTAAAATAAAACATATTCCCATTGATTGAAAACTCAGTTCAAAGAAGGCTTTTTGAGATAATTCAGTTTGAATACGGATAATACTGATTTGTACGGAGAAGTGAAAAACAAAGTTGCTACGATCAAATCGGTTTCATAATTAAGATTTCTCAGAATGATGTCCCTAACAAAGTAGTTACTTATTTAGCGTTGATTCATTTAAACATTCTATAAATAATTCATTAATTTATTTACACTGAATTATTTTAGAAAGCCTACCTTTTGCGACATTTAATCAAAATTTATTTCTTTTTTGTTATTAAATTCCCGATCGATGGACATCATTTTTTGTAGGTGTACGCGAGAAATGCGACATTTCATGGAATTTCAACTTAAGTTATAGTTATAAATATGATTTCACGTAGAGCTCGTCTAAGCTGAAATGACGCGCCCCACTCCTTGGTTTTGTATTTACTTGTCATACAAAACCAAGGAGCGGGGCGCGTCATTTTAGCTTAGACGAGCTCTAAAAAGAACGCTAGAGGCGGTGGAGCGGCGCACGGAAATAGCGTCTTTATGTGCACACTGGTGTGATTCTCGTTAAAGAGATGTGGTTTTATGCAAGGCGATAGCGTCCTTACGTGCATGGTCACACTGTCGTAAATTGCATACCACCGCTTAGCACTTCCAGCGTTCTTGCGTGAAGTATATTCCAGAGGAACGAATAATAGCGAACAATAGACGTGCGAGTGAGAGGGGATGACTGAAATAATAATGTTGTTATATCTCTATCTAGTACATCATTCATGTTAGTTACCTACTGCAGCTAGTTTATCTGTAGAATTTGCTAAAATGATTGTTTGCACATGCACGTGATGTATACCTACGTCTAACATATGGAAATGAAACAAAATAAAAATAATGTGATTATGGTTTTAAATAATTGTTTTATTTAGAAATAGTTAGTGAGTTGAGATTAGTGTAGGCATTGGTAGTATCAGTGGGAATTCCATAGCCCTCATTCTGCCACATTTATCTGTTTGTTCATGTATTTATTTGGGAACTGAGTTTATCCGATAGAGAGGTAAAATTTACGAGTACTAAGTAAGCATAGATTTTTGTACGTATTTGCAGTATCCTATAGAAAGAGTTTGATGACGTTCATGAGAAATAAGGGCCGGGAGTTGCATACGGAATTGCGTGCGGGGCGCAAAAATACCTGTTTTTACTTGTAAACGGTGTGTGCCGAGAGACGCGCCGCCGCGCCGCGCGCGCCTTAAACAAAACAATTTTGCGCTCTCGCTATAGACACTGCCAAGCCATACCCGTACTCGACTCGCCACGAAAGTCAAGCGAGGTCATTTCCAACCATAACTCGTTGAACATAATAGTCACTTAAAATTAGATTCGAATACTTTTTCGATACGTAGTTATTTGTGGCTTCACATATGCAATTCAGGCTTTCACCGCCTATGCTCCACTCTAACGTGGGCAAAGTCCACCTAATAAATAGTTTAATTAACGGTTCGGAGTACTATAGTTAAAGCTTACACGTATGAGAATATTTCTCAAGGTAGCCGGTGAATAAGCAAAATAGGATAAATACATGGTAGGTAGGTATTTAATTATTAATTTAAATTCGCGCTCGGGACCCGCTTTGCAGCAGGGTTCTGCTTAAAATAGGTAGATGGTTTGTCTGTATGATAGAGACGAATGGATCAGACGAAAACTCATGTGATGATAATTTTATTTGACTAATTAGTTTTCTAATGGTAAGAAAAATTATGGTCGCAAAGGTAGTGGGTACAAAATGTTTGATTAATGACCTTTGGTTGGTAAAATCAGCTGCTGAAAAAAAACCCTAAACATCGGTAATACCTAGGTACCTAACCAATTAATTGTTCGGACTCTCTTGACCGTTTTCTTAAATCGATATTTAGTGTGTATTAATATAAATTAAGAAAAGTATACTTTATTTAATTTAATTATTTGTAGTCGTAAGTTAGGTTAAGTTTTACATATTGTATTGAAATTATATCTAATCATTTAACCGCACTTGCAGAAGCATACCGCTCGAACGACCGAACAATGGCGAACTATTGTTATGTAAGATGTGTAGGCGAACCAGTTAATAAATGAAAACCGTTAATAAAAGTACTTATTGACTTTTGCATATTGTATAAATACGTGGCAGCGCGACGTGCAAGGCGGCAGCGGCGACGGGCCGGGCGCTTTGGCAAACCAGTTCTAGTAGGTATATGTCTCAGTCATGTGTGCGTGTGGCAGGGGCGGGGCGTGGCATGTGCTTACGCGGAACGGATTGGCTATGAGTGTGTTTCAGCATTAATCTTCGAATATATCACAAAAAGTAAATAAAAGTTGGAAAAGTGACTGGATTATTGGAAAATCTATTGTAATACAGCGAGTCATAACTAAAAAAGGAATAAAATTTGAAAGAGCTTTAGTTCACACTCAGTATTTCAGGAAAAACTTATTCACGATGTTTAAAAAGGAAAATCGCCTGGATTACAAAACGAAATTATGTATTTTAGGATATCAAAACATATTAAAAGTAAATAAATTAAAGAGCTCATTATCTGTAGAAGCTAGAGTGAAAAATATTAAAAAGGTAATTTTAGGTATATTCAAAATGGAAAAAAAGCTGGATTTTTTTATATACCTATGTTAAATGATACAAATGTAAGTATACAGAAATTATTTTAGGCCGAGGCCATATTCACAGAGAGTTATACAGGATTTCCCTATTTAGGTGAAAATACCTATCTTCTCGTAAAAAAAATACCTGGATTATTTTACATCTATAAATATTTATTACCTAACTTCATCACATACCAAATTTCAAACGCCGGGAAATTATTCGAATTTCTCCATACAACGAAACCCAGACAGAGTGGACTATATTAGGACATGACCGACCGACCGACCGAGCGAGAAGGAGAATGGCGGGGCGGGCGGGAGCCATTCTTTACATTACATTATTATTATACTTTTTAATAGAAGTGACATCTTGCTTGACTAGGATGACAGTCCTACGCCTGTTTAGGTATGAAGGAAAATCAAATATTATTTAACTTTTTATTTCTGCAATGCAAACTGACACATACAATTGTATAAATATGTTAATCTTAATACAGAGTATAATATTCCTGAAGTTTCTGCTCTGTACGAAAAGAAAGGTTAATCTAATAGCTCCATTTTTTATTTATCCAATCCAACGTTCTAATACTTAGTAGGTCCTAATAAAGCTGTTAGAGCTTACTGGTCCACCGACTGAAATGTCCTAGTACGGAGCGCTCTCTGAGGACCGAGCAGGCATATTGTTTTATTCATAAGATCCAATGTCCTAATAGTACTAATAGAACTGTTAGAGTGTACTAGTACACTGACTGAAATGTACTAGTACGGAGCACTCTCTCTGATGACCGAGAAGGCACAAGACTAGGCCATCCCCTGGCAAACACTTATTTAAGTTATATGCTTTTAATTTTTTCATCCAGTGCAATATAATATTTAAGTAATTTTATTGAATTTTTGTTTAAATTTCTGACACAAAAATGTAACCAAACCTCAGAACAATAACTAAAGCATAGAAGGATCCCTAGAATATAAAGTATTGAATAGACGTGCTCGTCACTCTTACGAAACTTATGTGTGGTAGAAAGAGACATCTATACTATAGTGTATTTATAATATATATGTACATCTATAATATATATAACAGTCTTATTCATAAAAATACCTTATAATAGGTTTAAAACGTTCAATAGTTAAAATGCTCTAAAGCTCCAATAAACGTATCATAAAATTCATTATTCATAAACGCTCAATAAACCTCTAATAGCTAACATGACTTTATAAGATACTTTGGCGTTATTATGTTGTCGTTATGACGAAACCAGTCAAATACGCTCTAAAAAATAAAAAATACGGCAATGGACAACATTTAAAAAAAAATAGCAGCTGGTTTTATTATCTCATACGAAAATAGATGGGAAACGATGGTACCCGTATTTTTGAAGTAAAACTTCTTAGGGCACGGGGGTAAAATTTATTTAACCTCTCAACTGTGGGTTATTCATATATTTGCTTTTCAATTGCTACTAGCCGGGTGCTATCACGAGTGGCTAAGAAATGTAACGGAAATTGGAATCGGTGACGTCAGGGTCGGCTGAAGACTTTTTCAATACGGTTTTTAACTAATCAGATAAGATAATAATACATTCGTACAATAAAGAATGTTAATTAGTGAGCGAAAAACCTGATGAAACGTTAACAAATAAAAATTATTTTAAGCATTCTTCCACGAGTTCTTGATTTCCGGTATGGCCAAGATGGCGCCGCCGCCGCCGCCGCCGCTGGCTGGGAGAAACAAAACCAACTAGCATGACTCAAACTACTTCGTTCAACCTCTTTGTTGGAACCGGAACTTATGTTTGACAGCTGTGCGATGCGATCCATACAGTTTGTAAGAAAAGAGTTTCATCAATGTCACACGGGTCGATATGGATTTCTAAAACAAGCAAAGCAATGCATACATTTGAGCGAGACGGCTTAAAGACGTGACGTCAGATGGTATATAATCTGAGCGAGATGCAAATAGTAGTGACACTATTGAATGAGTTAAGTATATCACCACGAGCGCGACAAATTGTAGATAAGGAATGGTGGGAAATAAATGACATGACGTATTAAAAGTAAGTACAAGTATAAAATAATTTCAAATAATCGGACGTCTGAAACTTAAAAGTAACTTGAAGCAGAGATTGGATCTCAAAATTGGAAATTTAAATCTCTTTTAGTATAGGTAGGTATAGGTGTATAGTATAGGTACCACTTAATGATCTAGCTACAGAAGTTTTACTTCTAACACGTGTACGGTGCTACACGCGTATCTTTTTTGAAGTAAAACTTCTTGGGGCACGGGGGTAAAATTTATTTAACCTCTCAACTGTGGGTTATTCATATATTTGCTTTTCAATTGCTACTAGCCGGGTGCTATCACGAGTGGCTAAGAAATGTAACGGAAATTGGAATCGGTGACGTCAGGGTCGGCTGAAGACTTTTAAAACCGCAACTATTTTCAATACGGTTTTAACTAATCAGATAAGATAATAATACATTCGTACAATAAAGAATGTTAATTAGTGAGAGAAAAACCTGATGAAACGTTAACAAATAAAAATTATTTTAAGCATTCTTCCACGAGTTCTTGATTTCCGGTATGGCCAAGATGGCGCTCACTCTCTTTCGCTAGATGGCGTTATTAGCCTAATATCTAGCATGACTCAAACTACTTCGTTCAACCTCTTTGTTGGAACCGGAACTTATGTTTGACAGCTGTGCGATGCGATCCATACAGTTTGTAAGAAAAGAGTTTCATCAATGTCACACGGGTCGATATGGATTTCTAAAACAAGCAAAGCAATGCATACATTTGAGCGAGACGGCTTAAAGACGTGACGTCAGATGGTATATAATCTGAGCGAGATGCAAATAGTAGTGACACTATTGAATGAGTTAAGTATATCACCACGAGCGCGACAAATTGTAGATAAGGAATGGTGGGAAATAAATGACATGACGTATTAAAAGTAAGTACAAGTATAAAATAATTTCAAATAATCGGACGTCTGAAACTTAAAAGTAACTTGAAGCAGAGATTGGATCTCAAAATTGGAAATTTAAATCTCTTTTAGTATAGGTAGGTATAGGTGTATAGTATAGGTACCACTTAATGATCTAGCTACAGAAGTTTTACTTCTAACACGTGTACGGTGCTACACGCGTTTTTTTTTATTTTAGTGTTTATTCTTATTTTTAAGTTATAATTCAATATTTATAGAGTTACTCATTCTAAAAGGGCGTAAGTACAATGTCAGGATTATAAAACGTTGAACTTTTGCCCGTCATTGCATCAATAAAAAATTAAAATGTCATTATTCTGTCATAATATAACCCCCTGTTCCGAGTCACGACAAAATAGATTACAGCGTCTACGAAGCCGTTCCATCCGAGTCAGTTTTGGATGTCGCGGAACGCACTGTCAATATATCAACTTCGTGACAAGTTGACAACCAGCAGTAAAAAAATTTAGATGACAAAGTGACTGACAGTTGCTTTTTTATTTATATCTAGCCTGTGGAACACATGCCATAAATCCTGACATTGATAATTTGGACAACTTTTCAGTTTTTATTATTTAACCTTATCTTATATTTATTTATCTTAAATTACTGATCTAAAAATTCTGAAAAAAATATCTAAGAGCTCAGAACACTTAAATCTCGAAATGGTTTTCTAATTTTAGTACCTCATCAAAATGAAAGGTTGTCCATTGCTGTCAAAACAAACAACAAGTGTGGTCTCAGATCCATGAAACTCTTTACTTTTTTACTCCTTGAGTGTGGTCATAAACGTCAAGTTCAACCAACCTAACCATGGAGTAAGAAAGTAAAGAGTTACATTGATCTGAGAACTTGACATGACAATCAGCTGTTCATAAAGTCGGCCATTTTACTCTCTATTAGAGGTTTATAGTAGGGCCCGGGGTCCGGCCTTCTATAACTTATGAAGTTTTTATTGAAGGTTTATAGAACGTTTTAGTGCTATTGATCGTTTATGAATAATGATTTTCATAATCAACCCTATAACAAGCCAATAAACCTCTCATAAGTTTTTATGAATAAGACTGATAATAATTTTATCTACATATTTGGTCTGTGTCGATACTTCCTTAGATTCTGGTTCAGCATTGGCACTTGAACTAGTTGGCATTGGTAGAGATGGCAGCAGTTGTGTAGGCCAAGCGTCAAGTCGTAATTGTGGTTTACGAACAAACGCCGACTTTTCAAAATGAAGACTACACACATAATAACTTTTTGGTTTGGTGTCTGGTCTTGCTAAATCGGGCCTGCCAATCAATTCAGTCCATGTTTTACGCCTGAAAATAATAAAAATAATAAAATAGGACAGGCCAAATGACCTTATGACGTTTCTATGTAACAATAATTGAATCAAAAAGTAAACTTTAGAAAAAACCGACTTCCACAAACCCTATTTGATTAGATTGAGTTTAATACTAACTGTAACCCCTTATCCCCCCCCCCCTTGGGGAATTAATTTTGTCAAATCCTATATCAGTGCTACCCCACGCGACTAAGGAACCCCTGTACAAAGTTTCATGGCTCTAGGTCCACTGGTTTAGGCTATGCGTTGCCTGCCCGTCAGCTACGCATTGTATTTGTACCTAGTATTGAGCAGATCTGGTGGCCATATGTGGTCTTCATCAGCAGTTCCGCATCACAATATTATGCTATGTGCAGTTGCACGAGTTATTATGAAAAACACAAAAATCACTATAGGTCTGCCTATAATATTTGAAGAGTTCTCTCGATTTCTCCAGGATCCCATCATCAGATCCTGACCTGGTGTCAATGGGACCACCCTTGAGGTATTACCTATACGCCGAAAAACGATTGGCGGAGTTATCGCGTAACAAACATAGAAAAAAAAAAACATACGGGTCGAATTGAGAACCTCCTCCTTTTTTTGAAGTCGGTTGAAAATATGTAAATCTGTGTCTGAAAGGCAAGCTAATGCTTAGTACCTCCTTACCTATCCTATACCTATTAAAAATAATTTTGAAACGACAAAAAATAGTAATAGTATCACTTACCTTTCTTCGTTGAAAGGTAAATGGAAAAAGGTGAGGTGTTTGTGCCTTCTGTTATTGGATGGGCACCCATCTACAGCACAAAAAGAAGGCATCGCAGATACTCGTACGATACGAACACAGTTCAAAACGTGCGTGCGCTTGGCTTGCGACAAACATACTGACTTGTAGTCTTGTGTCGGTCATGTACGAAGAACGATTAGGAAACGTTACCGTGCAATGAACGAAAAGAAACGTTTCCCTACGCTAGTCGCTAATCGGACATTCGTTCTATTAGGACATGACCGACCGACCGACCGAGCGAGAATCTCGCTCGGTCGGTCGGTCGGTCATGTACTAATAGAACGAATGTCCGATTAGCGACTCGCTCGGTCGGTCGGTCGGTCATGTCCTAATAGAACGAATGTCCGATTAGCGACTAGCGTAGGGAAACGTTTCAGCGAGAAGGAGAATGGCGGGGCGGGCGGGAGCCATTCATTACATTACATTATTATTATACTTTAATAGAAGTGACAAGTAGTCAAGAGACTAGAATGACAGTCCTAAGCCTGTTTAGGTATGAAGGAAAATCTAATATTATTTAACTTTTTATTTCTGCAATGCAAACTGACACGTACAATTGTATAAATATGTGAATACACTACAGAGTATAATATTCCTGAAGTTTCTGCTCTGCACGACAAGAAAGGTTAATCTAATAGCCCATTTTCAACCGACTTCAAAAAAGGAGGAGGTTCTCAATTCGACCCGTATGTTTTTTTTTTTTTTGTTTGTTACGCGATAACTCCGCCAATTATGAACCGATTTGAACAAATCTTTTTTCGCCGTATAGGTAATACCTCAAGGGTGGTCCCATTGACACCAGGTCAGGATCTGATGATGGGATCCTGGAGAAATCGAGGGAACTCTTCAAATATTATAGGCAGACCTATAGTGATTTTTGTGTTTTTCATAATAACTCGTGCAAATGCACATGGTAAGCATAATATTGTGATGCGGAACTGCTGATGAAGACCACATATGGCCACCAGAACTGCTCAATACTAGGTACAAATACAATGCGTGGCTGATTGGCAGGCAATGCATATCCTAAACCGGTGGACCTAGAGTCATGAAACTTTGTACAGAGGTTCCTTAGTAGCGTGGGGTAGCACTGAGATGGGATTTGACGAAATTAAGTCCCCAAGGGGGGGGGGGGTTATAAGGGGTAACAGTTTGTATTAAACTCAATCTAATCAAATAGGGTTTGTGGAAGTCGGTTTTTTCTAAAGTTTACTTTTTGTTTCAATTATTTATTCATCCAATCCAACGTCCTAATAGTACTAATAGAACTGTTAGAGTGTACTAGTACACTGACTGAAATGTACTAGTACGGAGCGCTCTCTCTGATGACCGAGCAGGCACAAGACTACTGACTTGACTTGGGTGGGCCTTGGGCAGGCAGGGCAGCCGCCACCGCCGCCGCCGGGCCATAGCCGGGCTGCCCGAGAGCAGGCCTCCGTCACTGAATGTACTGCGCGCTATTCCTTTTTTTACCTACTAAAAATTACCTACCGCCCGCCCGAGCTCTCGGGCAGCCCGGCCATACTATTACTTATTCTGTGCTATGGCCCGGCTCTCGTATCGTACGAGTATCTGCGATGCCTGCCAGCCCTGCGATTAGTGTGAGATCGCGCGGTGCGAGGCGATCACAACTGCACATTTTAGCATGCAGCGGTTGCTGACGCGACGGAGTAGGCTATTATAGCAGTAGGTATTGGAAATTTCCTACTGACTGAAGTATCTGTAGTAACTATTTAGTAATCTGTGCCGAGAGCTCGGGCGGGCGGTAGGTAATTATAGCGCGCGAGTACATTCAGTGACGGAGGCCCATTGACCTCTAAATACATGGACTGGGCAATTGGGCATACCTACAAAATGTGGGTGCCGTAAGGCGGGGCTTAAAATAAGGCATAAAATGCCTGCCTTCAGTAAAGAGAAACCCCTAGGCCAGAAATATCGATATCGATAAATCACTAGGTACCGCATACCGTGAAAAATATGTACAAGGCAAGGTACTTACTTCTCAAGTGCGGTTCGGGGATTTTTATTAGGATAGGATTTTAAATAGCGTTTGATGTTGAATTAAAAATTAATAATAGTAGTTTATGAAACTGTTGCATAATTAAGGGTATCAAAATACGAATGGGTGGGTTAATATTATTTATTCATTTCTAAATAATATAAGTTTATTTAAAAACGTTCTCTGAGATACCTTTTCATTCAGTTTCACCCCATGATTATCTAAACCTTATATCTAGATATACTTTGATCACACTTTTAATCAGTAGGAATCTATGATTCGCATTATGATCTGGATCATTGCTTATGCAAAAGATGTTATGGGTATTGTAAAATTATATAAGAAATCTAAATACATATAGATAATAGTTTTCCGGTTTAGTTTTGTCCCTCAGTAAAGGTTTTACTAATTTTTCAGTACGTTTTGTGATGTCCTGCACATCTTTTGCCGCATATTTGAGGCCACCTCTTGTCTTAAGCCAAATAAGACTATCAACATTTTTTTCTCCTGACAACAATGCCACACATTTCTCGCATTTATGCGACCGACACAGTTTTCTGGTCACAAATCCTGAAATATATTCTACAACGCTCTCAGAATATTCATCTAAGTCAGTTCCTATATATTCCACATAGGACTCGAATAGTTCACTATGGTCTTCGTCAATCTCGACCAAACTTTGTTTATCCGTCAATTTTTTGAAGTAAAACTTCTTGGGGCACGGGGGTAAAATTTATTTAACCTCTCAACTGTGGGTTATTCATATATTTGCTTTTCAATTGCTGCTAGACGGGTGCTATCACGAGTGGCTAAGAAATGTAACGGAAATTGGAATCGGTGACGTCAGGGTCGGCTGAAGACTTTTAAAACCGCAACTATTTTCAATACGGTTTTTAACTAATCAGATAATATAATAATACATTCGTACAATAAAGAATGTTAATTAGTGAGAGAAAAACCTGATGAAACGTTAAGAAATAAAAATTATTTTAAGCATTCTTCCACGAGGTCTTGATTTCCGGTATGGCCAAGATGGCGCCGCCGCCGCCGCCGCCGCTGGCTGGGATAAACAAAACCAGTGACGTGACCAAAAACTACTTCGTTCAACCTCTTTGTTGGAACCGGAACTTATGTTTGACAGCTGTGCGATGCGATCCATACAGTTTGTAAGAAAAGAGTTTCATCAATGTCACACGGGTCGATATGGATTTCTAAAACAAGCAAAGCAATGCATACATTTGAGCGAGACGGCTAAAAGACGTGACGTCAGATGGTATATAATCTGAGCGAGATGCAAATAGTAGTGACCTCAGAACAATAGTAGTGACACTATTGAATGAGTTAAGTATATCACCACGAGCGCGACAAATTGTAGATAAGGAATGGTGGGAAATAAATGACATGACGTATTAAAAGTAAGTACAAGTTTAAATAATTTCAAATAATCGGACGTCTGAAACTTAAAAGTAACTTGAAGCAGAGTTTGGATCTCAAAATTGGAAATTTAAATCTCTTTTAGTATAGGTAGGTATAGGTGTATAGTATAGGTACCACTTAATGATCTAGCTACAGAAGTTTTACTTCTAACACGTGTACGGTGCTACACGCGTATCTTTTTTTTTTTTGTGTATGAAAGTGAAATAAAATTGGAAATAAACTTCTGTCTCGTAACAATGTACAATTATTTTTGTAGTTATACGACAAATACTAAAAACAGAATAATATAAATGTTTAAGGGGGATCCCATGCAAGAAACATGATTTTGTTGCAGTTTATATAGATAATGGTACGGAACCCTTCGTGCGCGATTCATTTTCACTTATTTATTTTCATATTGATATTTTTACTTGCGCATCGTTTAGGGTGCCTTACGGCCATAATTTTATTCATGCCATAGTATGCTTTTCCTATGACCATTATTTACAGGTGATAGTAAGGTGCAACACTACACAATACTGGTATGAAGTATTTCGAGAAAACGTTTCAAAGTCCCTGAAATGATATATTTCTGGGTTATAAGGATGTTTTTACAATGAAAGTATGTATTTTGGAAACTCACCACAAGAGATTTTGAGGGGATTGCGTCATCACGCAATCTTACAACATCAAGAGTCCGGTTGAAGCTGCTTTCATCGAAATGAAGTGAGCAGACATAAGCGTTTTTGTGTCGCTCATTTATATTTTGTACACCAATAATATTTATCCATTTCTTTTTCAAAAATTCCCTCCTGGGAAATCTGAAACAAAAATATATTTTTCATAATAAGGTTCTATGGATATAGTAAAATGGTATATTTATGTCATCATGTGTATGTTTACCCTAGGACTATTATGATGGCAAAGAGCAGCACTACACGATTACGGAGTAACGAACATTCAAAAAAATATTTTTGCAAAATTTCTCTAGTCGTTGAAAGCGGTGGTATTGTTGTAGGTGGGGCACGTTTCATATTGATGTTTTCACTTGCGCGTCGTGTAGGGTGCTTTGCGGCCATTATTTTATGTCGTATGCATGTTTTCCATTAGACCATTATTTACAGAGATGACAAACCTAATTATGACCTATTTTCAAAATCGGTGAGATGCACGAGGAAAAGGTATATGACTAAAAGTGATGGCAAAGAGCAGCATTACACGATTCCTAAGTAAAAAACTTAGTCAAAAAATAATATTCTTGCAAAAAAAAATCTCTTTTTTTAGTTGAAATTTTCTAAGTCTTTATTTCCCCCTTATCCACACATTGACCTAATAGTCAAAAAATAATTTCCACTAGTCACTGTACGGAACCAGCAGCGGGGCGGGCACATGGCACTTAAAAAAATATCGACACTGCACATCACTATCCCAACATGCGATTTGTTTACAAATATTTTGGATATAAAATTACGAAATAACGGCGTATACAGCGATAAGTATACTGTTGCATTCTTGCTGACACTTTATAATAATAGAAAAACTGGGTAGTAAGGCTTAAATCTAGCTGATCTTACAACTATTTCGTAAATAACCAGTACTAACCTATGAAAAGACAATTGCGGTTGATTTTTGTTTTTCCGCAAACCACAGTGCAGAATACTACAGCGGCTCATGCTTCGCTGTGTGTCCTCAGCATCCACACCAAGATTTATGTCCCAAATACTCTCTATAAACGCACAAATCACAAAAAACTCAGCACAAGGTAACCACTTGACAGTCAACGTACCACCGACTCACGCACGAACACAGAACACAATTCTCACGGCTAAAAATGGCGGCTCTGGCACTCTACCTATACTTCGCATTGCATTGTTGTCAAAATTTTACAAATGCAGAAATAATGACATCTCGTTCACTGTACGGAATATTCAACTTGTTAGAAAGAGACACGAATAATTTTAATAGTTCAACTCCTATTTACACTACATGTATAAATTCTATAGAAGAATACAGCGCCTCGGAGGCCTGGTACTACGATCCCGGAATAAGGAGACAAGATAACTATAGTTTTCTCTTTCTATCACGTTGCTAAATTGACGAGACAGACATACGGGATTTGTTCATTTTTTAACGCTCCTTCTATGCTTTAGTTATTGTTCTGAGAACCAAACCGAAGCATAAAGCTGGTTCAACATTGCGCTGCGGCGATGGGTCAGGCCCCTGTCAGGCAAAATGGATTATTTTCCTGAATCACTGGCTGAAAGTGGGCACTGTTGTGCCTGTGCCACCACGTATGACAAAAGACGTGATGCTATTTTTGTTTGTACATAGCATAGTTGCCAATTATCCAATAATCTATAGTTGATAATTATTTAAATCAAAATATAACTACTATTGTTTACCCACACGGGGTGGCAGAGGCAGAACTGTGCCCGCGCTTAGCGATTTATTTAACTAGTGGCTCTGTGAGCTGTAGACCTCGCGAGTATGTCGGTGGGAAAGCTAAACTGCTAAAACACATAAAAAAATAACCCAAATAATTTTCTTTCAATAACACATACAAACTTATGAATGTACCTGGTTACGTACATGCAGTATGAAAGTAGCCGCACCAATAACTTTGTAAACTACATTTCGCGATCTTTTATACAACCTATTGACTTTTTACTAAAATTATATAATCTGTTTCACTCTCATAGTCTTTACAAATCCAACGACACCTCATTTGTTAATATCCATCGAGCCGTTTGGGTTGTAGCGATTTTTTTACATTTTAAAACCCCATATCTCCGCCATTTTGAAAAAAATCAAAAAACTGGCTCGAGTAAAAAATTCTATTTATTTTTTCAACCTGCTCACAAAATTTCACGAGAATCGGTTCATAAATGCGACCTGTAGAGGAGAACAACCGGACATACAAAAGCATTTTTGCCCAAACCTGAAACGGAGACGCTTCGCTCGCTTCGCTCGCTCATCTGTTTCACTCTCATGGTCTTTACGAATCCAACGACACCTCATTTGTTAATATCCATCGAGCCGTTTGGGTTGTAGCGATTTTATCTCCGCCATTTTGAAAAAAATCAAAAAACTGGCTCGAGTAAAAAATTCTATTTATTTTTCCAACCTGCTCACAAAATTTCACGAGAATCGGTTCATAAATGCGACCTGTAGAGGAGAACAACCGGACATACGAAAGCATTTTTGCCCAAACCTGAAACGGAGACGCTTCGCTCGCTTCGCTCGCTCGGTCAATAATCCATTTTGGCATGGCAGGGGCTAGCCCATTTACGCAGCTATAAACATAAGTAATTTTAATTGTAACGGAATCTACGAACTCTATTTTGAGTTCAAAATTTTTGACCCACTTTCCGTGATCCGATTGAGCTGATGATAATAATATGGTGACTAAGGGCATGGAATACCGGAATGATTTTCATACTAGTATTGATACCGGTATGAAAATTTCAATTACCGGTATACCGAATTTTCGGTAATTTATCGGTATTTTTTAAATGCTGCTTAAATAAATCCAAGAACGATTAGTAGATCATTAAAGCAGTTTTCTACGCTAAGGCAAACACTCGAGCTAAGTATTTACGATAATAATAATAATAAATCTTTATTTCAGGTCACAATACCATCGATTTTATATACCCAAGACAAGATATCTCCTACAAATCTAAGTCTCAAATGTGTCCCATCCACAGATCACCCCCCATAGATACCGCATGATGTGACATTTGCACTGGACCGAACTCACCAAATTTGGTGGAAGGAAAGGGTGTGCGGGGAACAAACAAGCGGGCGTGTGAATGGCTAATTCAAGGTCGTGCTAGAAAGCACCGAAGATCTAGTGATGCGACATCGAAATTACTGAGATAGCCATTTATCGATACATACATACATTTTCAGGAGTCGTTTGAAGGATCACTATCTTTCTCTATCCTAGCTTAGAGCGATAATTTATGCATTAGTTTATTAATAACATATTTATTATTTAATATGCCATACATGTACTTGTTTATGTAGGTAAAGCGTATCTAGCATTTAGATTATATTAGTTATAGTGATATTTAAGTAAGTATATCTATTTACCCTTGCACTATTAGGTCTATCCTTATATAAAATTAAAATTATGCTCTCCACCCAGGGTTTGCTAGAAGAAATCTCTATTTAGAGATGCACAAGTTTTTTTCTGTTTTGTGTGTTCAATCTTTATACGTGCAATAAATATATACAAATATACATACGGTGTCAGTCAGTGACAGTGAATCAATTCAGACATAAGAACTGCAAATTTGAAAGATATTGGCTAATAATAATTATTTTATTTTTACAACTATAAGTACCGATATTGCAGACGAGCTCCCAGCTACTACTGTATCGGGTGTCTCTTGCTCTTGGTTGATGTCAACGGTTGATGTTCGATGTGCCTGAAAGAGATAGTTAACTGTTTTTCATACATAATATTTGAATAGGTATTGGATACGTGGTATCACGAGAATCGGTTGAGAAATGCGACCTGTAAAGAAGAACAGACGTCCGGACATACGAAAGCATTGTTGCCCAAGCTGAAACGGAAAGGCTTTGCTTGCTGGGCTCGCTCGGTCAAAAACCCTTTATTTTGACACCCCACTAGATAGGTTTCGAGGGGGGAAAAAAGCCACAATTAAGACAAATGTCACTCTCATAAATAAGACAAATCAAACGACTCCTTGCGAGCTAAAATCTATCGAGCCGTTTAGGCTACAGAGCGTGCTAAAGACATCCACATATATGTATACATACATACATTTATACATACTTACATACAGTCAAAAAGCATAACTTTCCTGGGGCAGTCGGGTAAAAATTACTCTGTAGGTATTTTACTAAATAGTTATATGTTACTTACCACAACAGGCAAGTATAAGGTTGGCACTGCTGTATCCATTAACCGCCTACGGTTTTTCAAAGGGTAGAAACTGTCTTCACAAAAATGCTTTGAGCAAATTACGCTGTACTTGGAGGGAAACCAATCGTCGCCACGATGTACTGTATCTATCCATTTACTTTTTCTACCAGGACATTGCGGAAACCTAAAACATAAACATTTACATAGAGGCACATACCTTTCTTCTGGCCCCACACTACGATACCCTGTATCGTGGGCGTAGCAGAAAATGCGAGGTCACACACATATAAACAGCCAAGCGCCTTAGAGGAAGTAATAAAAGAAACGAATACAATTGTTTCGCATTAATCTAGCACTTTAAATCTAAGCAAATTTGCTTAGGGAAATCCCAACATCATTTGTATAAAATATCGATAAAAACTTGAGCGCGATGCACTACACATCACTAGTAATATCGCATGATTTTGCTAAAAAAGGACAACTAATACTCATCACCGCAGGTGAGAGAGAGACATTTTCAAAAGACATCAACGGGTTACGCAATTTCTTTTAATTATTGAATATTAAGAACCATTGTATCTTGAGCTTTGCTTCACTGGCATAACAAAATTCTTTTTTGAGGAATTTACTTACCGGTGGAATGTGATCCCATCTTTTTGGAAGTTCGAAGTCTTGGAAGACTTCCCACACCACTTAACACAACAAAATGGCATTAAAATATCTGTTTTCTTTGGAAAATAATTTTGGAAGATTAAAATTATGAACAATACGCGCGGGTCTGACACTTGGTCGTTACTGAAGGAGCGCATTCAAACTTTGTTTCTTATAATACCTATTGAGCTAATGCGTGGTGCGCGTCGCTTGCCTTGTATACGGTATCTATGGGGGGTGATCTGTGGTCCCATCGCTAAGTTACATGGGTGTGCGTTTACTAAGGCAAATCTAAAACGCATAATGTACTTAAGAACATTTAAATTTTCCTTTTATGCAACCTTATATCAATAGAATTAAGGTGGGATTTCGATTGCGCGCGATGGGCTGTTATGACATTACAAAATTAGACCATCGCGCAAGTCGTAAAATTTTATTGCTGTCAGCCGTAGGTAAGATTATTTTAAACAATACTATTCCTTAAATCAATGACTATTAAGTAGAATTCAGTTTACGCAGCGTGACAATCGTAACAAATGTTTACTTTGGAACAGAGGAATAATGGAGTGGTCTTGAAACTGTACTCAGTACTAAACTAACTCGGTTCATTAAAATAATAAAACAAGTTGAGGTGGTTAAAATTAACTTATTTTTAAAAGCTTTTATTTAACTTGCACTGTATGTATATATGTGGGTGGGTGTGTATCATGGTTCGCGTCAAAAATGTCGGCTTGAATTTGACCCACTTTCCGTTATCCGATTGAGCCGAAATTTTGCATACGTATGTAAGTTGGATGACAATGCAATATTTTTTTGACTTGGAGCTGATCTGATGATGGAGACACATCACATAACACATCACAAGCCCGTCGAATTTGGGCCCGTTACATTCGTCTTGACAAAAACTTTGGCCTTAAAATATTTTTTATGACATGGAGCTGATCTGATGCTGAAGCCGGAAGGTGGACAGGGGAACTCTGTAATAAAATGACGCAACCCCATCATATTTGGGCTAGTTCGATTTGTTTTGACGAATACTATGGTCCTACAATATTTTTTGATGCTGATCTGATGCTGAATACGGAAGGTGGAAATATTTTTTTACTTTTAATATATTATTTTATTTATTTGGAAAGCAAACAAAAAAAAGTGAATAGACACAAATACAGACTAAGGACATTCATTTATTTCCTTAACAGGTGTCACTAAAACATCTAGGTATGAAAGAAATATACCTAAATACTTAATTAACTAACACTAGATGCTAAGCTCATCATCTTACATTTCTATGTACGCCGAAAAAGGTTTAGTTTATTGTACACTTGCCGTTTTGAACTGATTTTTTGTCAATATTTTCTTTTTTGCAAATGTAATGCAAACGCACATCTACATACTTCCTTACTGTAGCTTTAGTCAGTTCATACATGTGATTGATTGAACTGGGCCCTAATGCTGCTCTGAGAATTTCACTTATATTTCATTACTATTCCATTGCAAACACCCAATCAAGGAGGATAAGGAGGATAATAATTTAGGAGAATACCAAATGACGCCATTTTGGGCGTTTGCAATGGAATAGTAATGAAATATAAGTGAAATTCTCAGAGCAGCATTAGGCCCCTGATTCCTTGTGTGAGCATCTATGTTTGTTATCTGAAAAAGATTGATAGGTACTAACATGTGTACGTATGTTGTGTACTCACTAGATCACAATACTTTATGTAAAAACTTACTGCAATACATGGTATGACCCCTTTCTTAACTTTCCGAAAGCCTTTCTTCGTATAATACATGTCATTTTCTGAGAAGTGACAAGAGCAAACCACACTAGAATCATTTGGCTTAAAAAAATCTTCACTCCTCTCATTAGCTACAATTTTCCGCCATTTTTCCCTTTCAATTTCATTTTTAGGAAATCTGGAATAATAAATTATAACATATTTAACTATAATAGAAAACACCAATCACCATTCGAATAAATTTTGTCCTTCTCTGGACCGGCTATAGACCTAAATATACCCTATTTAATATTAATTCCATATTATTGATATACCGCAGAAAGAAAAAAAAAAACAATAAGCGACTCTATTCATTTAGTATTTGACTTTGTTCCACTTCATACTGCGTTGGGTCAAATGAAGAGACATTGAAATAAAAAAAAACAATTATGTTTTTAATGATTTTGAAGGCGTATTTTGCCACAAATTCACTTCATTATAAAAATATTATCTAGTACTTACCGAAAATACGATATGCCATCCTTTTTCAACGTGGTTAAGGTATTATTTTTGCACTTTTTCACGGAGCACTTTGGCATGTTCACCCGACAACGAAGCGCGCGTTACTGAGAGCGCAACTGTGCTTAGAAGTATAAGCACAGTTTTATCGAGACACCTTTCAAGCGTTGAACGTTGTATCTTGGGTCGCGTCGTCCGTCACTCGTCCGGCGTTCTGCCCCGTCTATTGATCCTTTTGACGCTAGGGGTGGGGTGCGGTATCTGAATCAGCGCGGGGAAGGGAGTGGCCGTTCTGTACGGAGTACTATTATCTCTTATGCGGTATGGGTCACGATATGGGCCAAATCTATAAATAGGTACCTTAAGGTGATTGTCCAGCTCAAATGCCCAACTAAAAAAGTTATTCCAGCAGATTGAGACACTTTTTGAATCCAGAAAAAATATATTTTATAAAATAGTCCCTTTCCTAAAAATTTTGTGTTTGAAAAGATCATAATTTCATCAGGAATATATGAAAAAAAATAAAAACGAATAGTCGTTTTTTACCTAAATCGAGTTATTCCAGCAGTTCTACAAGGAATATTGGTTTGATTCTTGTGTCTAAAAATAGGTAGGTAATCGAAATATCTTAAAGTTTAGTGTTTGACATTTTAGAATTAATCGGCGATTTCGAATAAATCTTCATTTTATCACTTGCGCTGAAATAAATTGCATGCGGGTATGCGCGAAGGCGACGGGAGGCATTACCACAGAACAATTTTTACTCTAGGGAGAAGAAGAACAACTCAATAGAAAAAAAAGTGCAACAGTTAATGTAGCGGACGCCCTCTATTGATAGCCCCTGGCGGCGAATTTCTGCCTTTAGAGCGGGAAATTTAAATTTACCTAGCGCGCGAAATTCAAACCAGCCTCTGATCCTCCGAAGGATTGTGAGTCACACAGTAGGACAAAGCTGTTCGCGACATAGTGTAATATTTGTTAGTTTAATATTGTGTTTGTAATATTTTAAGTCGTCTACTATGTCTTTGCTATGGTTTAAGTCTTGTAAATAGCCCTGTAAATATTTCATAATAAAAATTCACTTGTTTGTGTGTTTTCTTGGCGCGGTCAAGTAGAGAGAGAGAGAGAGACAGATAGAGAAAAGCGTTCCATCCCGCTCGCTGCTATTTCCTCGCCGCCACAGCCACGCACAGTGTGCGCCAGGTAATCTTCGAGTGTGTTCTCGAAGATCACCTGGCACAGTGTGCGCCCGCGAGTATAAATACGGGCGCACAGCAAGCGGCGACACAGTCCACTTCAGTCCGGCGGAGAGTTAACAACTCAGTCCACTTCAGTCCGGCGGAGAGTTAACAACTCAGTCCACTTCAGTCCGGCGGAGAGTTAACAACTCAGTCCAATACAGTCCGCCAGAGAGGAAACAACTAGAAGCAGCTAGCGGGAAGCCGGGAGCACTGTCCACTCTCTCCCTACCGCCGAGCCAAGGAAGCTGCAACCTGCCTACTGAAATTCTGCGTGTTATTTATCCACGTCCGGACCAGCCACCATCGCCGCAATAGGTGTGGGTCGTCGAAGGGGCCCACATTTTCTGGTCCTTCGAGCCGGATCTGGATAAAAATGGTTGTTACACGCAGTCAGAAGGGAGACTCGCCCACATCGCCTACGGATACGGGCGAGACTGCGACCACGTCCGATGGCACTACGGGTTCGTCCGCCACGGAGACCACAGGAACGACGGGCACCACGACAACGACGGAGTCTACACTGCCGCGGACGCCGTCAAGAGTCGAAGTCGTGGCAGCCGCCCCACCGCCCCTTACGTCTCCCCGCGAACCTGCCGCCGCCGCCATCGCCGTCGCCGCCACCGCAGTCGCCGCCGCCGCTGCCGCCACCTCTACCGCCGAATACACTGCAAGCCGCCGTTCCGTCGCTCGCTCTACTGCCGTTCGCTCCAAAGCCGCGAGCAAGCGTCATCGAGATTTAATGCGAGCGCGGGAAGAATTACTGCAGAAAGAGGTGGAGTTAGCCCGAACTCGCGTCGCAATGCTGGAGACAGCGTCATCCGAGGACGAGTCATCTCAAGAAGAAGTCGACACCATCAGAGACCAGCAAACGACCGAGTGGGTCAGGAAGTCGGTACTTGCCCTTAAAGACAACCCCTTCCTGCCGTCTGCTGAAGAGTGCGTCAGGCCTAAGAGACCACTGCCGTGTCTCGACGCACCTCCGCCACACGCCCAAGCCGTGGTTTACGCCGAGAGACAAGAAGCACCGCCGCCGCAGCAACTGCAACTGCCACCGCCTCTGTCACAAGAACCACTGCTACCGACGCCGCAACAGTTCCAACCGCTGCCGCCTGCAGCGCCACCGTCGCGCGTTCGCACTGATCTCAGCGAACTTGCAGCCGCTATCACACTGGCTTCAAGAACAGCAGTGCACCCACGCACACTGGAGCTGCCGCCTTTCAATGGAGCGTCAAATGATTGGCTGCCATTTAAAGCAGCCTACGAAGAGACAGCAAGCCGCTTAACAGAACAAGAGAACCTGTCACGTCTACGCCGCTGCCTTCGAGGAGCAGCCAAGGAAGCTGTTCAATGTCTCTTCATCGGATCAACAACACCCGCTGCCGTTATGAAGATGCTGCAGACTAGATTCGGCCGCCCAGACGCACTTGTGGCCGTAGAACTCAATAAACTACGGGCCCTGCCGAAGCTTCAAGAGAACCCAAGAGACATCTGCATCTACGCGTCAAAGGTCCTCAACACAGTCAGCACCATACAGGCGTTGGGCAAGCCGCACTATCTATACAACGCAGAAGTAGTGCGCGGCATAGTCGAGAAGCTTCCGGCAGCGCTGCGATACAAGTACTACGACTACGATGCTGAGCAACCAGAGGAGCAGCCGGACCTATTGAAGCTGTCACACTTCCTGTCCGCCGCGGCAGAAAGATGTGGCACTTTCGCCCCAGCGGAGAACATCGCACCTGAAGACCGGCGGGAGCCACCCGCCAAGAAAGTCGTCCGCACCTACGTTGCTGATGACACGCCGCCGTTGAAGAAACGCACGCCGCAATGCCGCCTTTGCGAAGCCGATCACAAGCCGGCAGACTGCGATGTTATGAAGAAGGCCACGGTATCAGAGCGGTGGGAACTCGCCAAGAAGCATAGACTGTGCTTCCGTTGCCTGTGCACCAGGAAGATACGGCACGTCTGCAAAACTACCCAGTGCAACATCAATGGATGCACATACCGCCATCACAGACTGCTGCATCAAGATGAGCCGGAAGCCCAGCTGCACCATTGCGAAGAGATACCAACCACCTTCGTCGCGTCGTCACAAACATCAATGTCAGCTGCATTGAAGATCATCCCAGTACAAGTCAGCGGGCCAAATGGAAGCGTGGACACGTACGCTTTGATGGATGATGGATCGACCTGCACGATAATCAACGCCGCCACAGCTGAGAGCATCGGTGCTACGGGACAAGCAGAGCCATTTCACATTGAGGGTGTCGCCGGAGTGAAGATTGACAATCCACAATCTCGACGCGTCAACTTCAGCATCAAAGGAAGAAATCAAGAGCGAAGCTTCGACATTTCAGCGAGAACAATGGAAGATCTTCATATATCATCACAGACGGTGTCGCGACAACTCATCGCAGAATGTAAACATCTGAGGGATCTCGAAGACCAACTCGTCTACGACAAGGGGCAGCCAACGATACTTCTGGGGCAGGACAACTTCCACTTGTTGTTCTCCATGGTGACACGCTTCGGAGCCCGCAACCAGCCTGTCGCGTCACTGACTGAGCTGGGTTGGGTCTTGCACGGGCACTTTCCTCGGCAAGCGCTAGTACATCGTGTTAACCATGTCGTCGTCAGCGCTCCAGAAGAAGAGTCAATGGAGGCTCTTATGAAAGAACACTTCGCCCTGGAGTCCTTGGGGGTGCAGCCACGCAACTCAGTCACCCCGGACGAGAGCCGAGCGCTGAGTATCCTGAAGAAGACAACGCGACGCACTCCGGATGGCCGCTACGAGTCCGGTTTGCTGTGGAGACACGACGATTTCACTCCACCTGACAGTTACGACGCCGCCTATCGCCGACTCCTCATGATCGAGAAGAAACTCGACAAGGACAAGAATCTCAAGATGCGATACGAGACACAGATGGCAGCGTTCCTGAGCAGCGACTTCGCGGAAGAAGCGCCGACTACCAAATCAACGAAGACTTGGTACCTTCCGCATTTCGCAGTCATCAACCCACAGAAGCCAGAGAAGCTGCGCATCGTTCACGACGCCGCCGCCAAGTCCAGAGGGGTCAGCCTCAATGACCTACTGCTGTCGGGACCGGACTTACTCCAATCACTCCCTGGGATCCTGATGCGGTTCCGCCAGCGACCAATAGCCGTCACCGGGGACATCAAGGACATGTTCCTACGGATCTACATGCGAGAAGAAGACAGAGACATGCAGCGCTTCCTGTGGAGAGGAAGCCGACGCGAGGGCCCGCCAACAGAATACCGAATGAAGAGTGTCATCTTCGGTGCGAAGTCGTCACCATGCACGGCGATCTTTGTGAAGAATGCGAACGCCGAACGCCACGCCGAAGAACATCCAAAGGCCGTCGATGCGATACTACGCAACCACTACATGGACGACTACCTGGCAAGCTTCAACACAGAAGAAGAGGCGCTCGAGATCTCCACAGAAGTAGCTAACATCCACAAAGAGGGAAGCTTTCATTTACATAAATGGGCGTCCAACTCAGCGCGAGTCAGACTTGAATTGGAACCGGAGTCAATCAAGAACGTCGTCGAACTTGCGCCGGAGAAGATCCTCGGGATGATCTGGGACACCAAAGCCGACACGCTTGGCTTCAACACCAATTTGACGAAGGTCCCAGCAGCCATCATCATGGGCGAGAGAACACCGACGAAGAGGGAGGCGCTCAGGGTAGTCATGTCGATATATGATCCCCTGGGCCTAGCAACGCCGGTCACCGTACAAGCCAAGAGAATCCTGCAAGACACTTGGCGTTCAGGAACGGGATGGGACGACAAGCTGCAACCGAGCGAAGCTGAGGCCTGGAACATATGGGCCAACAACATTAAGAGAATGGGACAGCTGTCTATCCCGCGCTGCCACCCATACTTGGCACGGGAACGAGCAGCCGAGATGCACATCTTCGTCGACGCCAGCTCAACCGCCTATGCCGCTGCCGTCTACTGGAGAACTACAGATGAAGAGGGGCTGCCGCAAGTCTCATTGATCATCGCCAAGGGACGCGTCGCTCCACTGAAGACAGTCTCCATCCCACGCCTGGAGCTTCAAGCGGCTGTACTGGGCTGCCGCCTAGCTCAGACAGCCGTTGAAGAACATGACTTCAAGCCCACACGCCGGGTCTTCTGGTCAGACTCAAGCACTGTGCTGACGTGGCTGCGCACAGGTCCGCGCAGCTACAAGCCGTTCGTCGCACATCGGGTCGCAGAGATCGCCGAGACCACCAGAACCAATGAATGGCGGTGGGTCCCCACCAAACTCAACGTGGCGGATGACGCCACAAGAATGATGCCGCATGACTTCGACTCAAACCACAGATGGTTTGCCGGACCCGACTTCCTACGTCAGCCGGAAGAAGATTGGCCGCAGCAAGAGTTCGCCGACAAGTTGGAAACCGGGGAAGAGCGCGTGAACGTGGCAACCACGCCACCACGCTTTGCCAAAGCTCTCCCAGATGTCGCACGGTTCTCCAGCTGGTTACGACTGATGAGATCCACTGCCAGAGTTCTTCAGTTCATCACTCTGCTGCGCACCAAAGAGGCGGAACACACTATTAACAGCCGCCCGCTGACCCATATCTCCATGTCACCGGAGGACGACGAGCCACTCACGCCGAATCACTTCCTCATGGGAGGGCCGTCCAGAGTGCCGCTGCCAGGCGCTTTCGTCGAAGGAGACGACATCAGCCACAAGACTTGGATCGCTAGCCAGCGACTCGCCGACGTCTTCTGGGCCAGATGGGTACGCGAGTACCTGCCGGAGCTGCAGCACCGGCGGGAGCCCCACGCAAGAGGCGCCATAAAGATCGGAGACTTAGTCCTCATCGTCGACGGGACACTGCCTCGCAACGTTTGGCCGAGGGGACAAGTCGTAGCTGTCTTCCCAGGACCAGACGGAGAGATACGCGCTGTAGACGTCAGGACGGCGCGTGGAATCCTGCGACGTCCCACGAAGAAGCTGATCATCCTGCCTGTGAACCGCGAACCGCAAGAATTACAGCTCAAGGAGACTGCGGCGGGAGAAGATGTTCGCGACATAGTGTAATATTTGTTAGTTTAATATTGTGTTTGTAATATTTTAAGTCGTCTACTATGTCTTTGCTATGGTTTAAGTCTTGTAAATAGCCCTGTAAATATTTCATAATAAAAATTCACTTGTTTGTGTGTTTTCTTGGCGCGGTCAAGTAGAGAGAGAGAGAGAGACAGATAGAGAAAAGCGTTCCATCCCGCTCGCTGCTATTTCCTCGCCGCCACAGCCACGCACAGTGTGCGCCAGGTAATCTTCGAGTGTGTTCTCGAAGATCACCTGGCACAGTGTGCGCCCGCGAGTATAAATACGGGCGCACAGCAAGCGGCGACACAGTCCACTTCAGTCCGGCGGAGAGTTAACAACTCAGTCCACTTCAGTCCGGCGGAGAGTTAACAACTCAGTCCACTTCAGTCCGGCGGAGAGTTAACAACTCAGTCCAATACAGTCCGCCAGAGAGGAAACAACTAGAAGCAGCTAGCGGGAAGCCGGGAGCACTGTCCACTCTCTCCCTACCGCCGAGCCAAGGAAGCTGCAACCTGCCTACTGAAATTCTGCGTGTTATTTATCCACGTCCGGACCAGCCACCATCGCCGCAATAGGTGTGGGTCGTCGAAGGGGCCCACAAAAGCTATGCGATAATCTCTAGAAAAGGACGATACCTGCTGACGCATAGCTCTGTCCCTCCTTTCCGACAGATGTCAAATGTGACCTGTTACAATGGCCCTACTTTTAGCTAAGAGCGTTGGATTCCATACAAAATGTATTGAAGCCAGCGTTCCGTTTGCGTGACAGGAATATATATACTAGTCGATCAATCTCGATAATTATGCAATTATTGCTAAAAACCAAGATAGATAGATAAGTTAGTAACGTAGCATACGTCTGATGAACGAGATTTATGAAAAATAAAACATGTATGTAAATACATAATTTAATAATATCTTAATTTCACCAAAGAGACTCATTTATGTTTTATATATTATTTTTTTCTTCAGTGCCTGTATGCTAGCTTGTGTTGCAAACTCACGATTACGAAGTGTACAAAATCGTTTTACACAAATCGATATTCATAACTGATGTGCTTGTAAAAGAACTCCTTGGTCTGATGGTTTCACGCTCGCTGCTCATCTAGGAGATGTGGGTTCGATTTCTGACCATGTACCAATGAGGTCTGTAATTTATCTTAAGTACATTTTTCGGACATTCAAACAGTGATAGATAACATCGTGAGAAAACCTTCACTCTGTATAGCTGCGGCGATGGGCTAGCCCCATGTCACACAAAAATAGAGCATTGAATAAAATGGAGAATTGAAAATGAGTAAACGTGGGCACAATTTTGCCTCTGCCACCCAGTATGGGAAAAGGCGTGACGCATTATTATTATAAGAAGCTTGTGCCTTCTTTTGCTTATACTAACTTCTTTCTTTTCATTCCCTAACTGTAACAAAAAAAAATACATGCCTCATTACATTCTGCTTGTGGAGCAGCATGTCTGTGTAGCTTCTTTTCATCAAAGTTGATGAAAGAATTTTTATGAAAATGTTTACTGCAAAGCATCAAATGATCCATATGAAGCTTTCTTTGGAATTCGGATGAAGACCATGCTTTATCTGGAAAGCACCACTTTGCCCACAATTCACAACTGAAAAATAATAAATGGTTTGTTTAGTTTACAATACACTTCTACAATCTAAGGAATCAATAGCTGCAGCGATGGGCTAGCCCCTGTCGCAAAACCGAGTATTGAATAACTGGCTAAAAGTGGGAACAACTGACACCCGTGGCGCCCTGCCCCAATGTAGGTCAGGCCATCTTAGTAGCTGACAATCTATTGTAGCTGAACTACGTACTTACCGCAGAACATTCCTTACTCCTGGCCTTGGATAACGATATAGTTTAATACTGTCTCTAGCTGGCGATAAACCACACTTCCAACATTTACGCTCATTTTCCTTCATTGTTTCCAAGAATGGCACTATGCGAGTCCTGTCTCAATAACACTGGAGTCCAAAGTCTGGAGCACAATATTCAACTGAATGTAATAAAAAGGGCTTTTGTGTGAGTCCTGTCTCAAAACACTGGGGAGATGGCACTATGTGAGTCCTGTCTCAATAACACTGGAGTCCAAAGTCTGGAGCACAAAATTCAACTGAATGTTATAAAATGGGCTTTTGTGCGAGTCCTGTCTCAAAACACTGGGATAGCAACTTGCACTTGTCTGTACGGAGGATAATAATCAACTCAACGTACAAAGCAGCATGAAAACTACGTGAAAGAAAGTTTAAGTTAAGTTTTTAATCAAAACTAAACAGACATTTGAGACAACTCCGTCATTTCGTAAAAATTGTTCTGTGGTCATTTCCGTTCCGCCATTTTTCTGTTGGCGGTTTTGGTGTGGACACAGTAAAAAATTAATTAATGTATATTTTGTTTAGTGGTATCACCGCTCGGGACCCCCGTTAGGTGTTGCACTCTCTCCATACAACAGTTGGACGGGGCTGGAACACAATTCTCACGGCTAAAAATGGCGGCTCTGGCACCCTACCTATGCTTCGCATTGCATTGTTGTCAAAATTTTACAAACGCAGAAATAATGACATCTCGTTCACTGTACGGAATATTCAACTTGTTAGAAAGAGACACGAATAATTTTAATAGTTCAACTCCTATTTACACTACATGCATAAATTCTATAGAAGAATACAGCGCCTCGGATCGGAGGCCTGATACTACGATCCCGGAATAAGGAGACAAGACATAACTATAGTTTTCTCTTTCTATCACGTTGCTAAATTGATTGCTAAATTGACGAGACAGCCATACGGGATTTGTTCATTTTTTAACGCTCCTTCTATGCTTTAGTTATTGTTCTGAGTACTTCTGAGAACCAAACCGAAGCATAAAGCTAGGACAACATTGCGCTGCGGCGATGGGTCAGGCCCCTGTCAGCCAAATGGATTATTTTCCTGAATCACTGGCTGAAAGTGGGCACTGTTGTGCCTGTGCCACCACGTATGACAAAAGACGTGATGCTATTTTTGTTTGTACATAGCATAGTTGCCAATTATCCAATAATCTATAGTTGATAATTATTTAAATCAAAATATAACTACTATTGTTTACCCACACGGGGTGGCAGAGGCAGAACTGTGCCCGCGCTTAGCGATTTATTTAATAATCCATTTTGGCATGGCAGGGGCTAGCCCATTGGCGCAGCTATAAACATAAGTAATTTTAATTGTAACGGAATCTCTATTTTGAGTTCAAAATGTTTGACCTACTTTCCGTGATCCGATTGAGCTGATGATATGGTGACTAGGGCATGGAATACCGGAATGATTTTCATACCAGTATTGATACCGGTATGAAAATTTCAATTACCGGTATACCGAATTTTCGGTAATTTTTCGGTATTTTTTAAATGCTGCTTAAATAAATCCAAGAACGATTAGTAGATCATTAAAGCAGTTTTCTACGCTAAGGCAAACACTCGAGCTAAGTATTTACGATAATAATAATAATAAATCTTTATTTCAGGTCACAATACCATCGATTTTATATACCCAAGACAAGATATCTCCTACAAATCTAAGTCTCAAATGTGTCCCATCGCTAAGTTACATGTGTGTGCGTTTACTAAGGCAAATCTAAAACGCATAATGTACTTAAGAACATTTAAATTTTCCTTTTATGCAACCTTATATCAATAGAATTAAGGTGGGATTTCGATTGCGCGCGATGGGCTGTTATGACATTACAAAATTAGACCATCGCGCAAGTCGTAAAATTTTATTGCTGTCAGCCGTAGGTAAGATTATTTTAAACAATACTATTCCTTAAATCAATGACTATTAAGTGGAATTCAGTTTACGCAGCGTGACAATCGTAACAAATGTTTACTTTGGAACAGAGGAATAATGGAGTGGTCTTGAAACTGTACTCAGTACTAAACTAACTCGGTTCATTAAAATAATAAAACAAGTTGAGGTGGTTAAAATTAACTTATTTTTAAAAGCTTTTATTTAACTTGCACTGTATGTATATATGTGGGTGGGTGTGTATCATGGTTCGCGTCAAAAATGTCGGCTTGAATTTGACCCACTTTCCGTTATCCGATTGAGCCGAAATTTTGCATACGTATGTAAGTTGGATGACAATGCAATATTTTTTTGACTTGGAGCTGATCTGATGATGGAGACACATCACATAACACATCACAAGCCCGTCGAATTTGGGCCCGTTACATTATGTGGTTCTCCCTGGCACGACCATGGCCTGTTTTTTCAATTTCTTTGCGGTACATATTCATAAATAAATGTGTACTTAATTGTACTGATTAATTTATAAATAGTACTCCCTTCGCTTTGAAGTTCTCGTGGTCGTGCTGGGTAGGTCACTTTCTAGCACGACCACGCTATGTTTTGACTCTTTTGAAATACCGAGATCGAAAAAATAGGTACAAACTAAACAAGAAATATGTACTACCTTTTGGTTGTATTTTGGGTGGTCTATATGCTGGTTATTTTTTATTTCAACTTGAATTTGTATCTCTATACAAACAAATTATGAACGCCTGCATATTTGTTGTAGGCAAAGTCACACGCGGTGTTGTGGATATTTTTTTTTTTTTTTTTTTTGGGGTTTTTAGGCACAGATTAATAAAAGACTTTAGGTATAGATTTTCCCCCGTTATCACTTATTTATACTATGTTATCACCTCCAAAATCCGCTGCGGTTTGTTAGATGGGTGACCCAAACCTATTTTGTACTAGTTCGCCTTTTGACACATTCGCATTTTGCCCCGAACCTGTTTATGTCATATGTACTTTATGTCCGATCGTATTTTCTCCTTTGAGTAATTTGCCACAAATAAGGTGGCCTTGTTTTTTTTTTGTCCCACTAACAATTTGCATTACAGGGTTTTTTGTTAATCGATGCACAAAATATAGCAAAGCAAGTTAAGACCATTTTAAACCATTTCAGTCTCATCTCATGGCGATGTCTTACCGTTATTTTTTGGTGATTTATAGTTTTTGATAATAATTGCGAAATTAAACTATAACGGATATACAATAAATTATTATTCTATGAAGAAGCGCCATTGTCTAGTGGGTTTCATGCTGCCTCTAACGCAGGAGGTGCAGGTTCGAATCCAGGTGCTGACAATGTACCAATAGGTTAAGTCATTTATCATAAGAACGTTATACGGACACACTAACGGTGTTGGAAAACATCGTGAGGAAACCTTCATTACTCCATAGCTGCGGCGACGGGCTAGCCCCATGTCACGCAAAATGGAGTATTGAAGCACTGGCTGAAAGTGGGCACAGTTGTGCCTTTGTTATCCCGTATGGGAAAAGGCGTGATGCTACGTTATACATACATAAGTCTTTTATTAATCTGTGCCTGAAAACTCCTGAAAAAAATAAAAATAATAAAAATATCCACAACACCGCGTGTGACTTTGCCTACCACAAATATGCAGGCGTTCATAATTTGTTTGTATAGAGATACAAACTTTGGCCTTGACAAAACGTCTTGACAAAAACTTTGGCCTTAAAATATTTTTTATGACATGGAGCTGATCTGATGCTGAAGCCGGAAGGTGGACAGGGGAACTCTGTAATAAAATGACGCAACCCCATCATATTTGGGCTAGTTCGATTTGTTTTGACGAATACTATGGTCCTACAATATTTTTTGATGCTGATCTGATGCTGAATACGGAAGGTGGAAATATTTTTCTTACTTTTAATTTATTATTTTATTTATTTGGAAAGCCAACAAAAAAAGTGAATAGACACAAATACAGACTAAGGACATTCATTTATTTCCTTAACAGGTGTCACTAAAACATCTAGGTATGACAGAAATATACTGCACTTAACTACGTACTCTTAAGGTACTAAATACTTAATTAACTAACACTAGATGCTAAGCTCATCATCTTACATTTCTATGTACGCTGAAAAAGGTTTAGTTTATTGTACACTTGCCGTTTTGAACTGATTTTTTTGTCAATATTTTCTTTTTTGCAAATGTAATGCAAACGCACATCTACATGCTTCCTTACTGTAGCTATAGTCAGTTCATACATGTGATTGATTGAACTGGGCCCTAATGCTGCTCTGAGAATTTCATTTATATTTCATTACTATTTCATTACTATTCCATTGCAAACACCCAATCAAGGAGGATAAGGAGGATAATAATTTAGGAGAATACCAAATGACGCCATTTTGGGTGTTTGCAATGGAATAGTAATGAAATATTAGTGAAATTCTCAGAGCAGCATTAGGCCCCTGATTCGTTGTGTGAGCATCTATGTTTGTTATCTGAAAAAGATTGATAGGTACTAACATGTGTACGTATGTTGTGTACTCACTAGATCACAATACTTTATGTAAAAACTTACTGCAATACATGGTATGACCCCTTTCTTAACTTTCCGAAAGCCTTTCTTCGTATAATACATATCATTTTCTGAGAAGTGACAAGAGCAAACCACACTAGAATCATTTGGCTTAAAAAAATCTTCACTCCTCTCATTAGCTATAATTTTCCGCCATTTTTCCCTTTCAATTTCATTTTTAGGAAATCTGGAATAATAAATAAAAACATATTTAACTATAATAGAAAACACCAATCACCATTCGAATAAATTTTGTCCTTCTCTGGACCGGCTATAGTTATTTAATATTAATACCGCAGAAAGAAAAAAAAACAATAAGCGACTCTATTCATTTAGTATTTGACTTTGTTCCACTTCATACTGCGTTGGGTCAAATGAAGAGAGAGACGTTGAAATAAATTTAAAACAATTATGTTTTTAATGATTTTGAAGGCGTATTTTGCCACAAATTCACTTCATTATAAAAATATTATCTAGTACTTACCGAAAATACGATATGCCATCCGTTTTCAACGTGGTTAAGGTATTATTTTTGCACTTTTTCACGGAGCACTTTGGCATGTTCACCCGACAACGAAGCGCGCGTTACTGAGAGCGCAACTGTGCTTAGATAGAAGGTATAAGCACAGTTTTAAGGTCTATTCACACACATCAGGGCTCCCGCCGGGACGTGGCAGGGCCGGGACCGGGCCGTGTCAGTGCAAAATATTCTTTCATACTTTCTCTATGAGAGTAGTCACACTTGTCAGTGTCCGGGACGGCTCAGTGCTGTCAGTGTCCGGGGCGACACCGGGAAGCCCGGACGCATTGGTTCCCGCCGATATTTTTCACGGACACGGACGCATCCCGGACGCCGGGAAAACCAAAAATGTCAAAGGACGAAAGGTTAATCGAATAGTGCGGGAACATACGGCATTGTATGATCTAAATTACTGGGTACCTATTATGACTGTTACAAGTCAAATCATGCAAAGTACATGTACACTAAATATAAAAACAATTTGTACAATGTTACGAATTCTCCTTGAGCGTAGTCGGTCTGCGACAAAATTGAGAAATAGGTATTTGTACAAACTATTGCCGTCGCGTTGCGCCCAAGCGACCGCGCTATCAATGTGCGTGTGAGTAGTCTGTGTTCGTGTGCGTGCGTAGATACCACTCCCGCGCCCGGCCGCTTTTCATTCTGCGGTCTTTCAGTTGCATTTGCTATCGGCATCGGTCGGCGTTTGCAGTGTTTGGCATTTACGAGCTACTTACTCGATCAAATTATTGTGTTAGACGTTTTTTATTGTTTACAGTCTATGCTTTACTGAACTGACTTGGCTTGTGTATCGGATTTTGAGTAATTATATTTACGACTAAAGAAAAAACGTAAGTACCCACCTATTAATTTTAAATATTTTACCTACTTCAAATAGATAAACGAAATGCAATACATACATATTATGTTTATCTAAAATACTATACCTACTTATTGATAAATAACAATTTACAAATGTGGAGCTATAAGTACCTAATCATGGTAATTGTTGTTTCAGATAAACCTTCTTTGTGATGGGTAAAAGAAATAGTAGATTGTTTACCAAGGGAGTAAAGAACTATTTTTAGGGCGAGAGTGTTTTTTGAATCTTGAGCGACCGAGGGATTCTAGAGTTGAGTCCCGAGTGTAACGAGGGACTCAAAAGTAGAATCCTGAGGGAGCGAGGGAATCAAAGTACATCACTCGAGCCAAAAATAGTTTTTACTCCTGAGGTGGACACTCTACTTTTCATCACCCTCTATGAGAAAAGTAGTAAGTAATCAATAAAATAACATACATGTACTTATACACGGTGTCACAGAAAGGGGTGTACATGCGGAAAGAGGGACATCATTCTGAACATCTTTCACTATGGGATCGACTTGATCAGAGCAACTTAATTTTTAACTCAGCACTAATTATTTTTACAACTAACTAATTTTTATCGGTGTCAATCGATTCGGTCGATCGGATTATCTAATCTGTGTCGAGTACGCATTTTAGTACAAACTTTTTTTTTATTGGCACTTTTTTTTATATAAATACACATATTCAATTATTCATTGATCGATATTGTTTTGTTTTATTTAAAACTAGCTGCCCGTCGCGACTTCGTTCGCGTGATTCCCTAACCCTGCTTGATAACTACCCTTACCCTACCACTATCCCTACCCCTACCCTACCCCTACCCTACTCTACTCCTACCGTACCCCTACCCTTACCCTTTCTCTACCCCTACCCCTACTCTACCACTACTCTACCACTACCCTACCTATTTTCCCTTAAGATGTTTTTTTGTTATTTTCTTATTCTGGACGGAGACAAATGCAACAAATCAAAAACCTTGAAAATCGGTCCAGCCGTTCTCGAGTTATAAGTGTTCGAACAAACAAACACGACTTACTTTTATATATATATAGATAGCCAATCTTCTTTTGTGTTCTGATTCCAAAAAAGATAAAAAAAAAAAAATTTGCTTTTGGAGAATAAAATTAAAAGCTTCAATTCTGTAAAATAAATAGGCGGTTCAAAGGATTTTTCCGTGGAAACGGCATACAGATACCAAACTCTGTACAAATAATATCGATAATGACGGAAATCACTACATTATCGATAAAAAAATCGACAGTTGTCACTTCCCTATTTGTATACGTATTAGTCTGACCCCCCCTTACCCTTGATCTTTCCCCGTAATGTGCGATAGGGACAACCGCAGCTCAGACCGATTTTCACTACAAAATCTTGACAAGATCGATGCTTTGTATTCCCCTGTTTTCTCCGCCAAACCTGCGCCGATTCAAATATGTTTGGTGTTCAAATTTAGAGGAAGAGTAGATCTATGTTTCTATTATTTTGTTTTAACGTAAAAACTTTTCATATTTGTCTGGTAGTCATCTGAATATGACAGTAAAAATGAGGTATTTTTTAGGTTTTCGAAAATTCGTATCTGTTTTGGTAATTATTTTTTGGGAAAAAGTAAATGACAGGGACATACATACAGTACACCTAGATTTTATAAAAAAAAAACGAGTCCTCTAGAGGGATAAACCAGGAAGGAAATAGGGGAATACGTTTGTATGGAAAAATGCTGATAGGATACCCTCTTAATTGCCATGCTTCATGCACCCACTTTCTCTTCTTTCTTTGATGTTGCTCTTCTTCTTCGTCTAAAGCAATAGCTATCATTGCTAGCTCCGTGTTATTAAAAAGCGCCATAGTAACAATCACGACGTACGTACGACGGACAACCCGGACACCACACTGAGCGGAGCCCCTGATATGTGTGAATAGTCGATTCTAAAATCACTGACGGAACACTGAAGCACTGACACGGCCCGGTCCCGGCCCTGAAACGTCCCGGTGGCATCCCTGATGTGTGTGAATCAATAGAGAGTACTAACTACGTAATAGAGGCGCTGCGCTGTCTCAAACAAAATGCGTGTCGCTACTTGATCACGTGGGAAGCGGGGGGCGGGGTGCGGGCGGGCGGGGCGAGCGCACGTATAGATTGTACAACGCAGAAGTGACACTGCTTTAGTACCTAAATCACATCATTTGAGTGCAGTTTATTACAAAATGTAATAAAATAACCTACCTAAGTAAGAAAATGGTTAGGTAGATAACTATTGCGCTTTCGCATTTAGGTGTGACGTCACGGTCTGGGCCGGAATTTTAAATTTTGGCTGTTTTCTCAACTTTGTGATTAAACCTTGTGACGTTTTATCAATTTGACGAATGTGACGATGTGTTGTGTGTTGGCGAATATGAACACTGTTTTACGTATCTCGTATATCCTAAAATAAGGCAATAATTTTTACACACTTGTCGAAATTCATGTTAAAATGAATTTAAACAAGTACACTATACAATTGAATGCTTTATTTTAAGATATGGATACACATAAAGACGTGTAATAAATAATAGTTGAGATATAATTAGTCCCACCGATTTTGGAGTAGTTGATTTTGAATCGCTACCGTCGTATGGTACTGCGCATTTCTTGAGATATGTTCGACCAGTCTTTGTAGTGTATTTATCTTCATTTTTAAAATGATCTGAACATATGACTGTAGCGTCACTCGGTAGCCATGTATCTTCCTTGCGATTTATTTGGACAAAACTTATCCATGCTTCTCTTTTCTCATGACCAGGGCGGAGAAACCTATAAGAAAACATTCACTTTTAAAACTATAATCTGTCATGGCCGACATCATCAAATACAAAAGAGACCCTAAATTCGTTACCGGCACCCAATAAAACTTTAAAACCATACTCATAATTATCATTATGGCGAATATAGTTCGAGGGTGAAATAGCTACAGCCGAAACATCCATGTAGTTGTACTAAACCGATTTGCTTCAAAATCGATATCTGAGGACCCGGTTGGAGTTCAATCATGATTCTGAAGTCAGATTTTGAAAAAGTCGCCACCGTCTTGAACTTTTTAGTTACTGCACCGATTTACTGCAAAATCAATATCTGAGGATCCGGTTGGAGTTCAATCATGATTCTGAAGTCAGATTTTGAAAATAATAAAATACTAAAAAGTTTAAGATAGCGGCAACTTTTCAAAATCTGACTTCAGAATCGTGATTGGACTCCAACCGGATCCTCAGATATCGATTGTGAATCCAATCGGTCTAGTTACTAAAAAATTCAAGAAGGCGGCGACTTTTTCAAAATCTGACTTCACAATCGTGATTGGACTCCAACCGGATCCTCAGATATCGATTTTGAAGCCAATCGGTCTAGTCACTAAAAATTTCAAGATGGCGGCGACTTTTTCAAAATCTGACTTCAGAATCGTGATTGGACTCCAACCGGATCCTCAGATATCGATTTTGAAGCTAATCGGTCAAGTTACTAAAAATTTCAAGATGGCGGCGACTTTTTTAAAATCTGACTTCAGAATCGTGATTGGACTCCAACCGGATCTTAAGATATCGATTTTGAAGTCAATCGGTCAAGGTACTAAAAATTTCAAGATGGCGGCAACTTTTTCAAAATCTGACTTCAGAATCGTGATTGGACTCCAACCGGATCCTCAGATATAAATTTTGAAGCAAATCGGTTTAGTCACTAAAAAGTAAGACGTGATTCTTTCATACAGTTGAACCCACGTAGTTGAAACGTTTTTACCCTCGAAAAATCCCATTTTGTATTGTTTCCTGGAATTATTCCGCGTTTTTTCCCACAATGGAATTATTCCTGGGTAGAATCCCATCACTAGCCCCATTCCGAATTCCGATGTGTGAAGTACTCACTCGTACCTCCATTAGTACCTACTTGTATCTTATCTGTATACGGTTCACTTTTATAATCTATGGTTTTTAAACAGAAGTCGGGTGCAGTAGAAAAATGTAGAAAATTAGTTTTGGGTTGGATTTGGTTGATATTTTGAGATATTTTGCTTACTTACCGATGATAAGTGACACCACTATCTTTTTTCTTCGATTTTGTTGAATTGTGACAGTATCGTAGCACGCAAGTTGGCATTTTTTATATTTTCCCGCCGTGTCGACGTGCGTTCCATAGGAGAGGCGGCGAGCAACTAAACGCGTTGAGGTTCAGTTCATGAACCTCAACGCCGCCGCATGGCGCAAAAAATTTGTTCGCGATGTTGGTTCCATAGGCTAGTAATAGTAGTTCAATGGTCGAGCTCGACATTCATGACGAGATCGGAAATTCCGTTTATTCCCAGTCGTCCACACGCCGCCGCGCCCGCCCGCCCCGTCCACACCACGTCCACACTGTAGAGTAGAGGAATGGGGGAAAAAGTCCCAAACGTTAACAGTGCACACAATCGAAACTTTTTATTTCCCATACGTTCCGTTGCTACTTAGTTCATTGCGTGTCGTAAGTACTACATGGTTGAAAATTGAAAAATAAACATAACCTTTTACTACCATCACTTATTAGCAGTGATAGGAATAGGTACCTAGGGCTTATTAACCTAAACTTCGAGAGATATAGAGAAGGTACAGACACTTCTTTACCGTTTAATCCCAGTAGTCCCAACCCCACCGCCGTCCCCATTGGGGACGTATAGAAAAAAACCCATACGTCCTTAGTGGTGATAATCGAAACTTTTTATTTCCCAGTAGTTCCGTTGGATGCAGTTCATTGCGTGTTGTCGTATTCAGTGTTAAAACTGCCATAATATCTCGGAAAGCCCATTGGTGCTGCCGCGAACTCTGTGCAGTAGTGAGGCCACGCGTTTTCTTATTATTGCATGAAACCCGTCCGTGCGGGCTTCTGCAAACATGCCTGACGCACTACAGAATCGCTGCAACCCCAACAGCAACCTAAATCCGTTATTGTACTGGACTCGGAGGACGTTTAAGGACTTTTGAGTATAGCTGACCCACAGGCTGCTCGTGTAAAAGGATCGTGTAAATTTGAGAAATAGTTTAACGTATTCTGTTAATCGGATTTATACACTGTTTACGCAGGTTCCTGGTCTGTTTACCAGGGTTCCTCTTCAACCAATTTAAAAATATTTTTAAGTAATTTGAATAAGAACCTTGGTATACGACCAGGAACCTGCGTAAACATTGTATTAATCCGATTAACAGTCTAAATGCTTTGAACTAGTTCTCAAATTCAAATCATTTTGGTATTACGTTTGTATGGGAAATTCACGCGGTCGCCGGTCTCTTAAACAAGGTAATTTTTACTTGCTGAGTACAACGAGCAAACCTGCGCGCCAGCATGTTCGCCCTCATCGCCAACGCCGCCGTCCGTTCCCTATCAATATCCAGGTCGACTCTCAGGTTACAATGTGTCCAGATATTAAAACAAAAATACATACGTTTAAGCTAGGAATAGCATCAGTTTTTAGAAATCGACGACCAGTTTTCAACAGACTTCAAAAAAAGGAGGAGGTTCTCAATTCGACCCGTATGTTTTTTTTTTTTTTTTTTTTTTTTCTATGTTTGTTACGCGATTGCTCCGCCAATTATGAACCGATTTGAACAAATCTTTTTTCGGCGTATAGGTAATACCTCAAGGGTGGTCCCATTGACACCAGGTCAGGATCTGATGATGGGATCCTGGAGAAATCGAGAGAACTCTTCAAATATTATAGGCAGACCTATAGTAATTCTTGTGTTTTTCATAATAACTCGTGCAAATGCACATGGTAAGCATAATATTGTGATGCGGAACTGCTGATGAAGACCACATATGGCCACCAGATCTGCTCAATACTAGGTAGGTACAAATACAATGCGTGGCTGACGGGCAGGCAACGCATAGCCTAAACCGGTGGACCTAGAGCCATGAAACATTGTACAGGGGTTCCTTAGTCGCGTGGGGTAGCACTGATATAGCATTTGACAAAATTAATTCCCCAAGGGAGGGGGGGATAAGGGGTTACAGTTAGTATTAAACTCAATCTAATCAAATAGGGTTTGTGGAAGTCGGTTTTTTCTAAAGTTTACTTTTTGTTTCAATTATCTTTAGAGTAAAGTCGTCCTCTGAAAAATGCAAGGAACAAATCCTTGCATATGGTGTCACTTTATAATTGGTTTCGTTACGATGCGATGCTAATATGCGACGCCATATTTCACGTCGCTTAGGGTCCCGGGGAAAACTGAAAAAAAATAACTTAAAAGTTACCATCTTACCTACCATCTTCCTCGTTTCTACTTTTGCTCAATTAATTTTATTTGAAACCCGATAACGAGGCCGCTGTGAAAGTAAAACTAATTTTTTCCTAAGGTTAAGATGCAATATCAGCAATTGGATTAATTTGGCTCGATCATAAAAAATCCTGAACATTATAATTTTTGAAGTAAAACTTCTTGGGGCACGGGGGTAAAATTTATTTAACCTCTCAACTGTGGGTTATTCATATATTTGCTTTTCAACTGCTACTAGCCGGGTGCTATCACGAGTGGCTAAGAAATGTAACGGAAATTGGAATCGGTGACGTCAGGGTCGGCTGAAGACTTTTAAAACCGCAACTATTTTCAATACGGTTTTTAACTAATCAGATAAGATAATAATACATTCGTACAATAAAGAATGTTAATTAGTGAGAGAAAAACCTGATGAAACGTTAACAAATAAAAATTATTTTAAGCATTCTTCCACGAGTACTTGATTTCCGGTATGGCCAAAACCAGTGACGTGACCAAAAACTACTTCGTTCAACCTCTTTGTTGGAACCGGAACTTATGTTTGACAGTTGTGCGATGCGATCCATACAGTTTGTAAGAAAAGAGTTTCATCAATGTCACACGGGTCGATATGGATTTCTAAAATGATGAACGAATCGTTTTGTGGCCGGTAACTATGGAATAGGTACCTAAAACGCGCTTCGTAGTCGCGCAACGGGCAGCTAGTAATCGCATAAAGTCACTTAGAATCATCCAAATGTGATATTTAGTTTTCAAGCAAATTCCGATGTGATGGATGGCTGCATTAAGACTTCTTGAAAACAATAAGTAGGTACCTAGAACTGTTCTAAAGCCACTTTTTATTATATAGTGCAGTTCAAGTCACAAATTAGCAGTTTAGCTACTAAGTACGTGTTATACCTACCTATTTAATGTTTATCTGTAGTAAACGGCCAAAGCGAGGTCTACAGCTTACAGAGCCATAAGTTTAATGGCTTATTGTTTCGCTTATTTGTTTGTATGTAATTTTTGTAATACATATTTTAAAGTTGAATTGTTGTTATAACTGTTGAAATTATACGATTTTGATTTTAATAAGCTTTTGTAATTTTAAAGTTAATGCTTCATGCCAGTCAATAATGTTGAAGTAAAATATCAAAATCGAGGTATGTCGTATGGCGGACTAAGGAAATGTCAAGAATAAAATTAAATAAGAGTTACGTCATCGCTTCGCGATGAAGTAACCCTAAAAAATCCTAGCAAAGTAGGTATGTATAGGTTAGCGGGGGTAGCATAAGGCACGCCAGTCACCCCAGCCACGCATTTTGTCACAATTTAATGTCATATCATAATGAATGCGCGCTATTTTATGGAGAAACATCATTGAGACGCGAAAGGAGTTGGCAATTTGGCAAAATGACTGCCCCAGACATGTACAAAGACTTCTCAACAGCCAATTAATAGCCTCATAAATTACTGCGTCTTTAGTTAGTTTGTAGAACTTGAAGGAAATGATTAAATAATTAAGAGTTGTCACTTCATACTCTATGATTCCGCCATTGATTAGGTAGTGACTTTTGCCATCGTTAAAAATAACATGCAACATAATTGCCAACTAGCAAAACTGTTGAAAACAGGAGGTTTCCAGAGGAGTGGCTAGATGGCGTTATGTTGCATGTTATTGCAAAATGGTGCTTATTTCTAGCGACGGCAAAGGTCACGGAATCATATTGGAATCACGGAGTATTGAGTAACAACTCTTATTTGCCTATATTTAATTATTTTTTTCTTCAAGTTCTACAAACTAAATTTAATTTATGAATGAATATTTAAATGCTATTGGCTGTTGAGAAGTCTTTGTACATGTCTGGGGCAGTCGTCCATATATTGATTTAGCCATCTTCTTTGTCATTTATCTGCGCGACTGAGGTGAGTGGCAAGCCTTATGGTAGCCCCGCAGGTACACATTAACTTGGAATAGTTGAAAATACGTACTCGATCAATTAAATAAAGGGACTGGGCACAGAGACAAGCAAAGCAATGCATACATTTGAGCGAGACGGCTTAAAGACGTGACGTCAGATGGTATATAATCTGAGCGAGATGCAAATAGTAGTGACACTATTGAATGAGTTAAGTATATCACCACGAGCGCGACAAATTGTAGATAAGGAATGGTGGGAAATAAATGACATGACGTATTAAAAGTAAGTACAAGTATAAAATAATTTCGAATAATCGGACGTCTGAAACTTAAAAGTAACTTGAAGCAGAGACAGGGGCCAATTCTCTAGGGCACACGCACTAAAATTACTTGACAATATTAGCTCCGACGCTCTTACGCGGTTGCCATAGATTTCATTTTCGAACTCACTTTTGAATTAGTTCATCAGTAAGTACATTAAAATAATTCAAAAGTAAGTTTGAAAATGGAATCTATGGCGACCGCATAAGAGCTGTTGGACTTAATATTGTCAACTAATTTTAGTGAGTGTAACCTAGAGAATCGGCCACATTGGATCTCAAAATTGGAAATTTAAATCTCTTTTAGTATAGGTAGGTATCGGTGTATAGTATAGGTACCACTTAATGATCTAGCTACAGAAGTTTTACTTCTAACACGTGTACGGTGCTACACGCGTATATTTTTTTTTGTTGTTTTGCAGTCGTTTTAATATTAAATGAATGATTATTCTTATGATATGATGATACAATTTCTAAGTTTCATTTGTTTGTTTATTTGTTTATTTGGAAACTGAGTCTACAGCAAGATAAACATTAAAAAAAAACAAATAGTTGACGTCGCCGGGTGGCCCGACACATTTCCGCGCCACCCGCTACCCCGCCAGTTGTGCTTGAACGCTCTACTATGCCAATTTTTCTCCACCCGAAGCGGTTTACTCGAAACAACGAAAATGATAAATAAAAACAAGTACAAGAGATCTGACAGATTTTTGCAAATCTGACTACAGAATCATGATCAGTGATCGGATATTCAGATGCATATTTACCTAAAGTTTGTTTTTAGCTGTAAAAGTATGGAAGCGGCTTCATAATATAATTTATCTAAAAAAAAAACGGGTATAAAGTATCCCGATATTGTGTAACTTATCGGATGCATATTCATTTAGTGTTAATGTTTGATCCCTGATCCAATTATGTGTATGTAAGGGTACTAAGGGAACAATAGAGTGTGCTGTTTGAAAAAAAAAAACAATTTGAAAAAAAAAGTTTTATTAAATTATATTTGTATCTACCATTTTAACCACTGTCTATCATTATCATTTGGTCACTTAAGTCGGGAGTTTTCGTAAACAAAGTGCATTCCATATTAGCCAACACCTGAACTTTAGGTAAATATGCATCCGAATATCCGATCACTGATCATGATTGGAATCCAACCGGATCCTAAGAAAACGATTTTGAAGAAAATCGGTCTAATTAAGAAAAAGTTCAAGATTGCGGCGACTGTCTTAATATTTTACTTTAGAATCATGATTGGACTTTATCCAGATCCTCGGATATCGATTTTGAAACAAATCTTTGTAGCAACTAAAATGTTCAAGATGGCTGGCGGCGACATTTTCAAAATCTGACTTCAGAATCATAATTGGACTCCAACTTCATCCTTAGATATAGATTTTGAAGCAAATCGGTCCAGTAACTAAAAAGTTCAAGATGGCGGTGACTTTTTTCAAAATCTGACTTCAGAATCATGATTGGACTCCAACCGCATCCTTAGATATCGATTTTGAAGCAAATCGGTGTAGCTAAACATTTCAGATGGCGGTGACTTTTTCAAGGCGGCCAGTGCGGCCACAGTGTGGACGGCTGGGAATAAACGAAATTTCCGATCTCTATGTATAGGTTGGAGCGCTCTCGACCTTTTTCCCATCTCGAGTATTTTCCGAAAATTTTGATTCGCACTTGGCCGAGAAATCTGGTTCGGACTTGACTAGTTTTTCAAGAATAGGTATTTTAGCTCCCAAAATTCCGATCACTGGTAATTAATTACCTAAATGATGTATGTACCCATATTTTGTTAATTAGTGTAGGCATTAATGGATAACCAGAAAATAAATAGGTATGTGATTTGGGACAACTGGAAAGAAATCCTTACCTATTACTATTTATAAATTATCCCCTTCGCAGAAGCACACCGCTCGAACGACCGAACAATGGCGAACTACTGTTATATGTATAAGATGTGTCGGCGAACCAGTTACAAAGAAAACCAGTTATTAGAGCTATTTCTAGCAGTAGCAAGCGCGAATTCCACTACGCGCGCGCGGTGTCAATCTATCGTACATTTAAAACTCCCGCCAGCATAGGTAGGTACGCGGAATCCACGCGCCGAGGCGGGCGAATGTGGTGCCCCCCCCACCCACCTCACCACCTAGAGGGGTAGGCAGCGCGACAGAACTGAGCCTGAGCCATAAGCACACCTCGGACACTCCATAGAACGCTCGTAAAATAAGCACCTATTACTACTACATGACTAAATGATGTTTGTATACGAGCAAATGTGTGCGTAAATATTGCTAGGGCTGGTAGCGCGGCAAATGCAGCGATTTGCGTCGGGCGAACCGAACGACGACGGCGCGACCCGAACTGTCCCGAACACAAGCGTTTGCATTATTATGAAGTGACTTTGTAGGGGCGCTGCCGTTTAAACATACCTAGTCGGGTTCTCATTGAAATCCTAAAAAATGTTAATGTTCACTTTGATCCTTCATACATTAAGTTACAAAAATAGAGTAGGTAGGTATCGAATAACTGTCTAAAAGTGGGCACAGTGCCTTTGCCACCTCTTATGGGAAAAGGCGTGAAGCTATGTTATGTTGTTGTTACCTACTATTACTTATTCTGAAGTAGGTAAGAGACACTTGGCGTGAACTGTAGGTAGGTACCTACCTATGTAAAAACATCGTTAGGATTGTACAATATTCGAATTTTATGTTAAGTAGGTACCTAGTCTCTGAGAGATTCAAAACAACCAAACCACTACACTACAGGGTTCGAGCGAGACCCGGCCGAAGCTCGCTATATGTGGACCCAGCTAATGGCGGCGCGCCGCCGCCGCGACAAAGTTAGTGCGTGCGTACTTGGGTCAATCAACTTAACCCACACTTTTCTGTCAACGCACGCACTCTCTCTGAAAGTTCTTCGAGGACTGCAGCTCAACGGCACTATCAAAGGACACCATACCGCGCCATGTGAGCAAAAAAAAACACAAACGAAGATCTTCGAGAACGTAATCAAGTTCCCCGTAGTGCCTGCTAGCTTAGATACTATTGTTATATTCGTAAAATGTGTAAATTTAACCATTTAGCGTATTTTAATAATAAATGGTCGGGGACAGCAAAGTGTGGGTAAAATAGTTGATTGACCCACCTACTACCTACTTTTCAACTCGAAGTGCTTCGTTCGCGTTGTTGAATCGCACCAACAACGGATAGCACGAAATGAATACCTATAATAAATGTACTTTATTGATAATTATATAATTATGTATTACGGAAGGTTTAGTACTAGGTATCTTAGAAAATAAAATATGAAAGAGAACCTTTCCTTTTTTGAAGTCGGTTAAAAATAAAATATTACGACACTGACTTATTATCAATTATCGTAGTCAGTAGCTAGTAAGTACTACAAACATATAACTCTGTCTCTGTCTCGCACAAAGTCTGTCCTTGTGAGAGAGCGAGATACACACAGCAAACGCTGACCAAGTTACATTCCGGGAGTTAAGGTATTAGAATTTTTATTTCTCAAAAGAACAACAATAGAGTTGCTGTTGCTTACCTTCTTTCATCAGTCGGGAACCGAAAGAATCTCCTGTCTTTGCTGTTTCTAGTTGACGACAGACACACAAATAATGCACAAAACTTCACCATATTATATTACCGGTTATTATTCACCGTATACGCGCGGTCACTCGTCAGGCGTTCAACCGCGTCTATTGATATTTCAACCAGTTCCTAGACGCCAGGGGTGGGGTGCGGTATCTGAATCAGCGCGGGGAAGGGAGTGGCCGTTCTGTACGGAGTACTATTATCTCTTCTGTGCCATAAGTTTAGGTTAGGTTAGTTAGGTTACCAAAATCCTGTGAAATAAATAATACATCGATTTCGCTACAAAGTTACGTACGCCGGATGATAGATTTTCCTTAAGAGGGATTTTTCGAAAACAATATTTATAAGTTTAACTATTTGCAGCACTTGCAGCCAATAATAATTGTAAATTATATTACTTACCTATGATAAGTCACTCCTTGTTTTTTTGTATCGGTCCTCCCGCATGATTTACAGCCGTAAACACAGCAGGACACCATTTCACTCTGTCACACGGGCACGTCAATCGAATCCCAACAAAACATGCATATGCATATACAAAAACGCCAGTCTCGCAGCCTGCGCAGTTTATTCTACCGTAAAAAGTTGTGAGATCTAATTTTAAACCAAGTCGGTTAATTTAACCAGTATCTGTGTATGGTAGAATCTTTCCAACAACTTTATTATCGTATACTGTTAAGTACCTACCTAATTAGTTAACTAATAACATTTATAGTGATCGGATCAATATAAGACATCTTTATTTCTTCAATAATAATTAGAATGACTTGGCAATCGCACGTAGAAAAGTTGTCGACTATAGGACCGTGTGTGCAACGTAATGTACCTATTGCTCTCGCTCCGAAATAATTCGTTGTTTTCTTATTAGTTAAGTTTATCTTTATTTAGAGATATGTTGTGTTGAGTAATAATATTCATTTGTGCTCTGGGTGCTATAGAGTGGTCAGTTGAGCGCGATTGCCAAGTTATTCTAATTATTATTGAAGAAATAAAGATGTCTTATATTGATCCGATCACTATAAATGTTATTAGTTAACTAATTAGGTAGGTACTTAACAGTATACGATAATAAAGTTGTTGGAAAGATTCTACCATACACAGATACTGGTTAAATTAACCGACTTGGTTTAAAATTAGATCTCACAACTTTTTACGGTAGAATAAACTGCGCAGGCTGCGAGACTGGCATTTTTGTATATGCATATGCATGTTTTGTTGGGATCTCATTTCTTTTTGTAAGTAACTTTCCTTTTTTTCTTTTCGGGTACTATTTCTTGTGCGTTAGCTACCGACTTTCTCAAAGCCCACTCCCTATCTCTATGGGCTCTTCTCTGTGGCTTTGATGTTACGATTTGTGACAAGTCTGGTCGGTGAATTATATAAATATAAATCATACCTCAAACCAAACCATACCGCGATTCAGGAAATGCACACCTACACTCAGAGAAAAATCGGCTGACAAAGCGACAATAAATGCTTTGTTAGAAATTTATTGTTACCACACGTAAGTGCATCGTCGCTGCAGCTATAGGCCCATAGTGCCTGTGACATCTTTTTTATTGTTGAAATTGTTTTTTTATTTCAGCTAAAGACACGTAGATACGGTAACTATGTTAAAAATATTTAAACGGGATAACTACAGCACGTTGCCAACTTATCACCTATTATGAAGTGATGTTGTAGCAAAGTTTAATCTATCAAAATAGGCGTTGTTACTATGGCTAGTTGTGTTATTGATACGGCTAAGTGTGTTTTTGATGCGGCAGTAGCTCAAAGTACTTGTTCGTCGCAAGCGCAAACCTTTTCTCTGACTCTGCCAGTTTCAACGTGAATTTCGTGCAAAGAACACCTGTGTTTGTGCTCGTGCCGTCGTCGTGCGTGAAGAAATATGGATTTGCAGAAAATTTAAGCACCAAGCAGTCATCAGCTAATTTGTATGGAGAAGTGGAAAATAAAGATGCTCCGATCAAATCGGTTTCACAGTAAAAGTTGTCAGGATAATGTCTCCTACTCCCCAAAAAGTGTTTTCACTTGATACACCAAACACTCGGTATTAAATATTTTGTTCTTTGTTGTAATCCTAGTGTGACTCGAGTAGAGATTAATATACCATACTTTTGATAGAAATGTCTTCGTTTTTTCTTTTAGGATTCTCAAATACCGCTATCCTCTTTATCATATCTTGTGCTACCCGAGTAATGTAACATTGTAGGTTTTGATCCCTTCACTTTGTAAATGGTACACTGAAAAAATTATATATTCCCCGAAGCTTCTGTGCCTTTATTATTAGAGGTATGCGTACTTTGACCGGAGTTCTCTATGTATGCACCATACGCATGTATGGTGTTTGGTGTACAAAATAAGCATATTTCAGGGTACGCATGCTCCTGGAATAATAGGCAGTAGCTTCGTGGAGTATATAATTTTTGTTCATGGTGTACCATTAACAAAGTGCAGGTATCCAGATCAACAATGTTACTTTGCTAGAGTAGCAAAATACTTTGTCATCGGAACAAAGCAGATTTGATACTGTAGCTAAGGGAAATTAGACGTAGGGACAATATACTTTGATATGATAGTTAAAGGAATTTGTCATGGGAACAAAAGGACATGAAATCCTATTGTGACATGAACAATTTTAGCATTGTAATTTCAACAGTTGTTTTATTGCTGTTACATCAATGTTGGTAAATTTGTTGCATTAGCAATTGAAGAGTAACTATAAAAACGTTGTCTTCATTACTATGCACCTTTGACGACTGTCCAGCATCAAAGCTTTTTTGTAGCAATGGCAATATTTTTTTGAGAGTGTAGCGACATCTAATGGGGAATAGCGATATTAGACAATATTGTAACCGGTTTATTAGGGTTCCGTACCCGAAGGGTGCCAAACGGGACCCTATTACTGAGACTTCGCTGTCCGTCTGTCCGTCCGTCCGTCCGTCTGTCACCAGGCTGTATCTCATGAACCGTGGTAGCTAGACAGTTGAAATTTTCACAGATGATGTATTTCTGTTGCCGCTATAACAACAAATACTAAAAATCAAAAGAAATTTAATATTAAGGGGGGCTCCCATACAACAAACGTGATTTTTTTTTGCTCATTTTTGCTCGATATTGATAATGGTAGCAGGTAGACGCTTAAAGTGTTCACAATATATTGAGTATATTATTTATTTAAAAAATAAATAATTAAATTAAAATTAAATTAATATTTAGGGGGGCTCCCATACATTTTTTTTGCGGTTTTTTATAGATAATGGCACGGAACCCTTCGTGCGCGAGTCCGACTCGCACTTGGCCGGTTATTTAAATCATAGCTGGAACCAAACCATACCGCGATTCAAGATACACATAGCGACTAGCGACATCTAATGGGGAATAGCGATGAATCGAAGTAGTCGTGTACTGAGCTTATTGATAATTAATATATTATGAAATTGGGGCTAAAATTGCGCAATGTTTGAGTTTTCCTTGGCTTTGCAGGCTAAACTCTAACCATGCTCAAAATTTTAAGCTTGTGGGTTCGCTAGAAGTAACCTTTAGAGTTTTCATGATCGTGAATCAGTGAGTCAGTGAGTGTCAAAATTGAGGAACTTTGAATTGCTGTACCTTCAACTCTACTGGTTCAAATTTATTGAAATTTTGAGAATATGTCTTATGACATGGTGCCTTTTAGCCGCCGGGAATTCAGGTTTCTATCTTTATCCACAACGGAGTAACAGGTAGGTCAAATATGCTCTGAATGGCTTCCTGTAAAGGATGTTACTGCTGCGCCCGTATGTTTTGCTTTTTGCTCGACTTGGCTTGGGGGCGCTACCGCGCCCCCAGATGTCGCAGTCTGCGCACGACTGAGAGAGGTTCGTTTCGTTCGTGCTCAAATCCAGTTTGAGCACCATCTAATAGGCGACACTTTCGAGCACCTGGGGCCCGATAAAGCGATTTTATTAATTCAACATTTTTTTCCGGTCTTTGAGATGTTTTATGGACAGTAAGCGACAGTAGGTATAGTTTTGCCCCACTCATCCATTCTTCTACAAACATCTATATAATTTTCTCTGTTCATTGCTCGTTTAAAACCATAGCCGTGAGTTTTGGAGTCCAAGATGTCAAATAAGTCGTTTATGGCCATCAACAATTTGAAAGTTCCATTGATATCTTGGAATTCTTTAATTTTCAGTTCTGTATTACAAAACATCAGAGCAATTGCTACACTTCTAATAAAAATTTGCGTGGCCAATTTGACTTTCATAAACTTTTTTTGAAGTAAAACTTCTTGGGGCACGGGGGTAAAATTTATTTAACCTCTCAACTGTGGGTTATTCATATATTTGCTTTTCAATTGATACTAGCCGGGTGCTATCACGAGTGGCTAAGAAATGTAACGGAAATTGGAATCGGTGACGTCAGGGTCGGCTGAAGACTTTTAAAACCGCAACTATTTTCAATACGGTTTTTAACTAATCAGATAAGATAATAATACATTCGTACAATAAAGAATGTTAATTAGTGAGAGAAAAACCTGATGAAACGTTAACAAATAAAAATTATTTTAAGCATTCTTCCACGAGTTCTTGATTTCCGGTATGGCCAAGATGGCGCCGCCGCCGCCGCCGCCGCTGGCTGGGATAAACAAAACCAGTGACGTGACCAAAAACTACTTCGTTCAACCTCTTTGTTGGAACCGGAACTTATGTTTGACAGCTGTGCGATGCGATCCATACAGTTTGTAAGAAAAGAGTTTCATCAATGTCACACGGGTCGATATGGATTTCTAAAACAAGCAAAGCAATGCATACATTTGAGCGAGACGGCTTAAAGACGTGACGTCAGATGGTATATAATCTGAGCGAGATGCAAATAGTAGTGACACTATTGAATGAGTTAAGTATATCACCACGAGCGCGACAAATTTTAGATAAGGAATGGTGGGAAATAAATGACATGACGTATTAAAAGTAAGTACAAGTATAAAATAATTTCAAATAATCGGACGTCTGAAACTTAAAAGTAACTTGAAGCAGAGATTGGATCTCAAAATTGGAAATTTAAATCTCTTTTAGTATAGGTAGGTATAGGTGTATAGTATAGGTACCACTTAATGATCTAGCTACAGAAGTTTTACTTCTAACACGTGTACAGTGCTACACGCGTATCTTTTTTTTTTTGAAATTTAGATGAGCTGAACGGAGCTCTCTTTTTCTTGAATCTCGTGCAATTGCTCGATATGTTTCCTCTGTATAAGATTATTTTCACCGTCTTTTAAAATACCGTAAAATTGAAAACTATTCCTTGTAAGCTTCACCATGTGTACAGGATCTAATCTAAGAAAACCACTACTTCATTGCCGTCTACTGTGAAAGTTGTCTACATGTTATGAAGATCTAAATTACATCCGAGCTTTTTGACTGCTGTAGGATACCACTCCCCCTCTAAAAAGCCACTTTTACTCACGCAAAACAGTGAGTAAAGAGCACTTTTGCTCACTGGATTGAATTTGAATTAAGAACACCAAAACAGTGAGAAAAAGTACCAACCTATTCAACCTCCATATCAACGCATGCTACACAACCTTCATGCGCAAAAAGTACCTACTCAATACAAAGTCTACAAACTCTTTGTGCAAATATGTTCTCGAGATTTGATTGGCCGTTGACATTTCCGACAAGGATTTTAGAGGAAAAAATAAAAACATTAGAAAATTGGCGCTATTTTGAATAGGTTGTACGAAAACAAAGTTTAGTGATTACGACTGAAAATGCATTCAAGTGATGAAGAAGTGAAGAAGTGTTAACACCTGAGTTCATGAAAGAAAGGGCGGCTAATATAACAGAAAACTTGCTGCCCGTCAAATCACGGCTGTTTTTAACCGACTTCCCAAAGGAGGAGGTTTACAATAAACGGATAGACCGATTTGGAAAATTATTTTTTTGTTTGAAAGGGTTTACCTTCCCATTGGTCCCATTGACACCAGGTCAGGATCTGATGATGGGATCCTGGAGAAATCGAGGGAACTCTTCAAATATTATAGGCAGACCTATAGTGATCTTTGTGTTTTTCATAATAACTCGTGCAAATGCACATGGTAAGCATAATATTGTGATGCGGAACTGCTGATGAAGACCACATACTTATGGCCACCAGATCTGCTCAATACTAGGTACAAATACAATGCATGGCTGACGGGCAGGCAACGTATAGCCTAAACCGGTGGAGAGCCGTGAAACTTTGTACAGGGGTTCCTTAGTAGGGTGACAAAATTAATTCCCCAAGGGGGGGGGGGGGATAAGGGGTTACAGTTTGTATTAAACTCGATCTAATCAAATAGGGTTTGTGGAAGTCGGTTTTTTCTAAAGTTTACTTTTTGTTTGAATTATATATCAAAGCCTACGATGATTTTTGCAAATGGAAAAATGAAAATCAAGCTGCAGGCACATTTTCAGAGTCTGTTTTCCTAACGTATTTTGAAGAACTATCGAAGAAAAAGAAGTCATCGACACTTTGGAGCATATCTTCTATGCTACGCAGTACCACACCTCGGACACTCCATAGAACGCTCGTAAAATAATCACCTATTACTACTACATAGCCTAATGACATTTTTACACGTGCAAATGTGTGCGTAAACTCGTTCGTTTGTGAATGTGTTCGTTCAGCGCCAAACAAAGTGTCTCCCGAAGAGGCTCCCCGACTCCGGGGTGAGGTGCGGTATCTGAATCCGCGCGGGGAAGGGAGTGGCCGTTCTGTACGTAGTACTATTATCTCTTCTGTGGCAGTACTATAAAAGCAAGGCACGACATTGAAATAAAAACATACTCGAAATTGCAAGCCTACCTTAAAAGGCTATCAGAAGGCTACAAACCCAAAAAATCCTTGGTTTTTACCGCTGAAAATGTTGAGCGTTTTTTGAATGAAGCGCCAAACTCGCAATTTCTAGCAATAAAAGTAAGTAATCTTCAACACATTTTAATTAACCTTCTTGCCACAATGTAAAAGTAGTTTAGAAATATATAATTTCTTATTAATTACTATCGACATAAATGTTGTAACAGATTTTCTATTTTTGTTTACAGGTTGCGTTGATTATGGGCATTAGTGGAGCCTGTCGTGCAAATGAGCTACTGACTGTGGATGATGTGCAAACGATCTCTGACACCGCTTTGCTGGTTACTTTAAGGGAGACGAAAACGAAAATCGATCGAACCTTCGTAATCCGAGATGATTACATGAAAATCGTTTAAAAGTATCAAAGTGTTCGTCCTCCGAATGCAAACAACAATAGATTCTTTTTGTTCTATTCTAAAGGTAAATGTACAAAAAACCCGATTGGTATAAATACAATTGGTTCCATGCCAAAAGAAATTTCATCATTTCTGGAGCTACCAAATGCCGAGATGTATACAGGACATTCTTTCCGAAGGACCTCTGCAAAGTTATTAGCGAATACTGGTGCAGATATGACGGAATTAAAGCGACATGGCGGATGGAAGTCTACTACCGTCTATCGAAAATAAATCAGTACGCAGCCTTCAGATAGCAAGTAACATAACCTGAAGAAACCTGAAGACTCCACGCCCTTCAACGTCCAACGAAGCCCCAGAGTTTCCTACAGCTGAATTTTCTGACCATCGGCAAGAAATAAATATCGCGTCGCGTAAGTTGATCACCCCAATAATAACATTAAGAATATAACGCTTAATTTTAGTAATTGTTTAAATTTTAATGTACATATTTAATAATTTTACTTCCTTTATTTCATAATTAAATGTTCTTTCGCTTAATTCTTTCTTTTTCTCGTAATTATGGTATAAAGTAAAGTATACAACTCTTGAATAAAACGGATTTAAAGCGAGTGCCATGAATCACTCGCGTCGCTCAGGATTATAACACTTGAATCACTCGCTACGCTTGCGATTCAATCATCGTGAATCACTCCCTACGGTCGTGATTCAGTTGTAATAATCCTTCACTTGCTCGCGATTCATCTATGGCCCTCGCATTAAATCCGTCCTTTATTCACTAGTTGCATAATGTACTATTATTCATTGAATTTATTAGTTAAAAAGTAGTCAATTGGCACCTTGAAGGAAGCATTGAATGGCACTACCAAAAACATCAAAGCTTCGGAACATTTATCCATCGGAACATTTATCTATGTGCTGTCGGTGTCTAATTCGCCTCCAAAGTCAATATATTCGTTTGATCTATGGTTATGCGGGTTAAACTCAATATCATTATTGATAACTGACATTTCATCAAAAATCAATGTCCGAATAGTGGTGCGGCATTCATTTTGTTAGCTGTGCTAAGTACAAACACTACCACGTCACCTACCATTAATGTAACCTTGTATCTAGTAATGATCTAATGAATGTACTTATGTGTGAATAAATAAGCTATTTGATTTGAATAGTTTTTGTTTCAGTTGTTCTGATTTTAACTTATGTGCATTGAAAGCTTCTTTTGTAAAGCCACGGCGACCAGCGGCAGTTTGATACCATTTTGATAGCGTAAACATTTGTTAAATGTTTTCCTAACGTATTGGTAGGCTCTACTGGAGTAAAAATTTAATGTTAGTGCAAATGTTAGCAGTTGAGGAGAATATTTCGCTCGACTTATTTTACCTGACGTGGCATTTATCGGGGAGTACCTACCACACCACAATTCGAAATTTATTCTAAACTAGCTGACCCGGCAGACTTCGTGCTGCCTCAATTTAATATGAACTTTATTGAACAGCAATAAAGTTCAAATTGACTCTAGAAAACGATTGACTCTAGAAAACGTTTGTATGGGAAATAGAAAAGGGCTGTTTTTAGGGTTTTCCCGGAAATTATTCGATTTTTTCTCGCCTTTTAAACCTTCCCTAGACCTCCACGAACATTTCAAGACTAAGATAAGATAAATCCGTTCAGCCGTTCTCGAGTTTTAGTGAGACTAACGAACAGCAATTCATTTTTATATATATAGATAGTTCGTCTCCGTGTCCGTTTGAATATTGTATCTTGCAGTAGCTTGACTCGATGTAGAAGGAACTGCATGATCCGTTGTATAGGCTTGTACAATATTTTGCAAAAAATATAGATTGGGATATAAACATATTGTTTGAAAATATTAAAACACTTACCTCTGTTTCGATCACAGTTATAGCCGGTTTCGGGGAGCTTTGATGTTGCATTCCTTCGTGAGAGATCTAGAAAAATAAAATAAAATATTTAAGATGGAGCAGTTTTTGCTTTGATTAGCTTAATAATTAAGTGAGGAAGACAAAAAAAGTTCTAAAACGTGTAAGTTTCAATGTTATTTTGTAACTGTAATTAGTTGAAAATAATAAATAAATGAATGGAGCCCATTAATGTCCCCACCGATGGGCCTGTGCCCTTTACCCAGACACGAGTAAATAAACATAAACATTACTAGGATCCATGTGTTGCGGGAACCAGAAACAGAGTGATGTCACAAACATATTAAAATCCATGACCTGGGGATTTTTTCTTCCTCCCCAGCCGGGAGTTGAACCCGGGACCTCTCGCTTTGGAAACACAGCCTCAAGTGCAACGCCACAAAGGTCCTACCAAAGATTTAGTAATGCTCACAGAAATATATCTAGATAGAAGAAAAGGGTTCACCAATTTGTGGGAGACCGAGCGTGTAACATTTTGCGTAGGTACTTTGACGTCACGAGTGTAATTTAGAGATGGAAAACATAAGCCGCGCGAAAACAATTCAAAAGCATCGATTCACAGATCGATTAGATCACGGCACCGATTCTGTGTGGATGCATGCACCGCCACCCCACCGCACCGCGTCGCGGCTAGTGGTGGTCATAACAGCTAATTTTTGATAACAGGCTACATGGAATATGCTATTTTTTTGTAGCCTGCTCATTTACACGCTACGTTATCGAAACGAACGCGTCGATCGATCGTCGAATCACTCAACGTCCAGCGCGGTCGCGAGTGACCGGTCGACTGATCACGCTGCGCTGTGCTTTTTATAACGTAATGCTACAAAATGTCCGCTGGCGCTAGCAGCGCAGTGCGCTGTGCTTTTTTTAACGTAATGCTACAAAAAGTCCGCTGGCGCTAGCAGCGCAGCGCGTACAGCGTCGGTCCGTTTCGTTATGATAACGTAGCTCTATCTGATTCGATTAATAGCACACGCTTTTCGTTACAAGTGAATAACGTGCTGCTTTAAACGGCTTTACGTTATATTGACCACCACTAGTCGCGGCCCCCAAAAAAAACAGTCGGATTACAACATTAGAAGCGGGAGGTTGCGTGCGTGCTGTCCAAAACATCAAACATCAAACCACAGCATCGGACGTTCGAGTTGTGAAAAGAGGTAAGTACATACCTTTATTCGTGTGATGACAAACAATTTACTCGTACATCATTATCACTCAATTATATTAGGCCAGTTATTGTATGTAGGTTATTTTAATCGATTTAAAACTTGGATATGGATGGACAGAGGAAATGATAATTATTTTCGACAGAGGAAATGATAATTATTTTCAACAGAGGAAATGAGAAAGCTCAGAATTTTAAATCGAAAAATATAAATGTAGGTAGGTTACCTAACTTTATATTTTTGATTACCTACCTACTTGTTACTACTTACCACTAAACTGTGTTACATTTGTAGATACCTACTATAGCCGCTGCAGTTATCACCTACCTCTAAACGTGTAACATGTTTAGGGTTCCGTACCCAAAAGGTAAAACGGGACCTTACTACTAAGACTCCGCTGTCCGTCCGTCCGTCTGTCTGTCTGTTCGTCTGTCACCAGGCTGTTATTCATGAACCGTGATAGAAAGTTGAAATTTTCACAGATAATGTATTTCCGATGCCGCTTTAATAACAAATGCTAAAAAACAGAATAAAATAAATATTTAAGTGGGCTGCCATACAACAGATATGATTTTTGTTGCCGTTTTTATAGATAATGGTACGGAACCTTTCGTACGCGAGTCCGACTCGCAATTGGCTGGTTTTCCGAAGCGATGACGTAACTCTTACGTTCCCGCTTCGGTCAAAAAAGTGTGTCAAAACCCAGGATTTTGGGTCCACGGCTAAACGTAGAGACTTGAATTTTGGAAATGATGTAGACATCACCCCCTGCTAGAGATGTCTCAAAAAAACCACATTGAAATACGTCCTGTGGACGATGCTGTAGAGTAAAATGCCATTTTGAAATTTGTAAAAAAGAGGATTTTTTCGAGTTTTTAATACAATACGAAAGGGCATTACAGGACGCATCTGAAAACATGTTTATTGTGTAATTCTGATGCGTAGATAATGAGATAATCAGCAAAATACAAGTTTACAAGGGGTAAGTGATTGTAGTAATGTGTCATATTCTCTGTATACCTATTTCCGATAGAATATTTATTGTACATATTAAGAAAGACATGGCACTCGTAACTACATCATTACAATTAAGTTTACTGGTCTATTTTACTTACTGCAAGATAAATAAAATCATCGTTAAATAGTATAGCGTTTAACATTTGGTATAAGCATGCAGGAAAGACCGAAACGCCCAGCTTCAGAATACATGCGCAGAAGTCGAAGCACACGCAGACAAACATGAAGCCAGAGATCTCTATCAGAAAATACGCTGCATCACTAAGACCCTCACTTCAAAGACATGGGCCATCGAAAACGCTCAGGGTGAGACGATCACTGAAATAAAGGAGATATCCGAAACTTGGAAAGAATATTGCCAGTCACTATTTCAGGACTCAAACTCACAATGTTTCGCATCAACCGAACCTAGGGATGAAGAAACAGAGCCAGACATTCTCGAAAGCGAAGTGAGAGCTGCGATTAAACACCTGAAGAACGGGAAAGCCACCGGCAGTGATGCTATCCCGATAGAAACCATCAAAGCGTTAGGTGAACATGGTGTTCAGATTTTCAAAATCCTCTGCAACAAGATATGGCAGACAAAGACATGGCCGCAGGATTGGGCACACACTGTATTTATTCCTCTACACAAAAAAGGTTCGACGAAAACGTGTAGTAACTACCGTCTCATTGCCCTAATACCACACGCGAGCAAGATATTACTGCACATTCTCAACGAGCGCCTTAAGACCTTCTTATCCAAAGAGATTGCACCCGAACAAGCCGGCTTTGTGAAAGGCAAAGGAACCCGGGAACAAATCCTGACAGTGCGCCAGATCATCGAGAAAGCCAGAGAATTTAACAAGCCCACCTATATTTGCTTTGTTGATTTTTCAAAGGCGTTTGACTCTGTGAAATGGCCGAAACTTTGGAAGACTCTACTGGAGATGGGTACACCAACACACCTTGTGCACCTTTTGAGGCGCCTCTACGAGGATGGGACTGCGTCAGTGAGAGCAGACGAGACGCTCTCAAGTCACTTCCACCCTAGCGCGGGAGTCCGTCAAGGATGCATTATTTCTCCGCTTCTGTTCAACATCTACACAGAGCTCATAATGAGAATTGCCCTTGAAGACTGGACGGACGGTATCGCAATTGGGGGCCTGAGGATCTCGAACTTACGCTACGCAGATGACACCACCCTATTCGCAAGCAGTATGCGAGATATGGAAGAACTGCTGCATAAAATGGAAAGCGTCAGCTTGGAGTTTGGCAATCAACCGCAGTAAGACGAAGATGATGATTGTGGATCGTGCCAACAACAACTTGCCCGACGAAGTCACGAAAATTGCGAATTGCGATGTGGTCCAATCATACGTCTATCTGGGAGCGCTGATATCCAATAATGGCGGGTGCGTGGACGAAATAAAGCGACGTATGGCGATTACGAGGTCTTCTATGGACAGACTCAAGAAAATATGGAAGAACCGCAACATCACCAAAGCCACAAAGACCCGGCTAGTCAGAGCGCTTGTGTTCCCCATATTCCTTTATGCTGCAGAAACATGGACGCTTCGGGAAAACGAGAAAAAGAGGATAGATGCTCTCGAGATGTGGTGCTGGAGGAAAATGCTTGGGATATCTTGGACAGAGTTCCGTACCAATGACTCCATTCTCCAAGAACTAGGCATTAAGCAGCGCCTGTCATCTATAGTCCAAGCTCGTATCCTCACCTTCTTTGGACACGTATCTCGACGCGGCCGTATGTCCATTGAGCGACTGGTAGTACAGGGCAGAGTAGAGGGCACCCGAATGCGTGGTAGATCACCAATGAGATGGACGGACCAGATCAAGGCAGCACTGGATGACCCCCTGTACCAATGCACCAAAAAAGCAGCCCTCAGGGAGGAATGGCGACGAATTGTAAGGCGGGTCACTCGACCGAAATGACGACCACGACCACTCTGCCAAGAGTGATACGACTGAGAAGAAGAAGAAGATAAGCATTCTTCATCTGTCTAGAATAAAGTTCTTTAGTCGTAACATTTGTTGTTTTTAAGGTATCAACTTGTTCATCACTAATCAAGGTATTCTTTTTTAAGCACCCCAGTAATGCCACTAGGGTAAGTATTTATTTTTATTTTACGACGGTTTTGTTCCTTCAGGCGTTTAATTTGTTTGTCTTTCTGTTTTATCATTTGCCTTGCATTGTTCAGTTGGTTCAATATTTTTTTCTTCTTTGGCGTATGTAATGGAACCTCGTCTGATGTAGATGGTTCATTAGTATTCTGTAATGCACGTTGAAATATAATATCTAATATAAAAATGAAGATGACACAAATACAATTCTAAAAAAAAATATTTTCTGGGAATGTATGCTAATACTGACCATTTCGAGCTTTCTCTTCCTGGGCGTGTTGTTCTTAGTGTCCTTCTCTGATGAAGATTGACCTTTTATCTATTGCACAAATTGTAATATTAATAAACCTAGCAAGCTAACAACATAGCAAAATGGCGATGTTAATGTATGTCAACAGAATTTGAAAATTTGAAACCATTCTCGTGATAATTGTGGGACAGACGGACACAGTGAAACCAATAAGTGACTTTGCAAGCTTCGCCACTTAATAACACAAGATATACCACACACACACGAACGCAAGCATATTTTTTTAAAATAATATTTAGCTCTATGTAAATGTGTAACTTTTCATCATTTGACATCATCACCACTACATCAATAGTCGGATAAGCTGTACTGATTACTCGTCGGAACTTTAATGGGCCAGTAAAGGTGTCTTCGTGGAAATGTATGGAACAAATCCGGCTGTATTTTGTAGGAAACCAATTTTTACGCCCAGTTGCTTCAATCCATTTATTTTTAATATGTGGATCTTTCGGAAAACTGAAATAAAATTGCAATATAGAAGTAACCATAACCTGTTTGTTAATAATATTTGCTTTGCACTACGTACATTATATAGCTGCATAATAATATAAAAACGTAATTATCATTTCCTCTGTTTTCAAAACCGATTTTGATCGAGTAAGAAAATCGCAGTGTACAGCACTGTCGTACAGCACTATTCTTACTTTTGACAGAAAAAATGAGAAATCGACCTTGAACGTGACTCGACATTTTAAATAGCTTATTTTTAAATTGCTGGTTTTGAACGCACGCAAAGTCTGGCTCGTCAAACTAAAGGCGCAATGGAAAACTAGCGTTGGCACACAATCACCCGCTACTGTTTTGATAAAAATAGTGAAATAAATCGTTTATTTATTAACAACAGAGATTTAAGGACAAACAGTACTCACCGAAAAAAGGAAATACCTCGATTTACAGCTCCAACTTTATTGGAGTCGCTTGAACAATTGGTTATTGCGCAACAAACCATTTTGTGTTTAAAACCTGACGTCGCACGCAGACCGCGGTCGGTAGCAGACTGAAGTGCGCTGCGAGCAATGAAATGATGAGAAATTCTCATCGTTTCGCTACGCGAGGTACAATACACTCTTTCCTTCTATCTAGATATATTTCTGTGGTAATGCTCCACCACGCTGGCTCAGTGCAGGTGTCAACTGTCGCTGTCTTTATAGATACAAACTGGTTTAATGATACATAATGTTGGCGGCTGATCGTAGAAACGTGAAATATCTTGAAACGATAAAATCTCTTAAGGCAAATACTGCGGTAGCCTAGGTGAAGACTAAAGGGGCGAGGGCAGCGAAGCCCCCGAATAATCTTCGTATTCGTTTGACATGTATAACACAAAAAATATCACGTAGTGCTGAATAAAAATGCTTTTAAAAAGACATGTTTTCGTTAAAACCCGCCACATCATGATGTGCCCAGTAATTCCTTGGGCATATCGTGAAATGGCGGGGCACATGACGGCACATCATGATGTGCCCGATTCTACGATCGGCCACCGACACATACAAGAAAAAATACACGTTAGTTTACTCACCACGGTTGGCAGGTGAAGCGTAGGAACAGCATATGAATATAAAACTCGCAGTCTTGTTAATTTAAAATATTCTGATTTAAAGTGCCGAGAACATATGACACTGCTTCGGGAAGGGAACCAATCATGTGGTCTTTTTGTAGCATTAATCCATATTTCCTTCATGTTTGGACATTTAGGAAACCTTAAACAAAGGTTACCCATTTTAATTAACATGCGATGAGGGCTTTATAATGTTTTGTGGTTAGGTATCATATTAGCATAATGTTTGAGGTCATTTATCCCGTGTTGCAACGGGAAATCAGATCATAGATTATTTAGCAATGGTACAAAATGCTTTGCCAATATAAGAGGTATTATTTATGAATTATTTGCAATGTATGTATAGCACCTTCCGTGAGTTATCTTATCGATATAGTAAACGAACACAGTCATTATGGATGGACATCACTAGTTTGCACTAAGCAATGCCACGTATAATAATGATAGACAAGGAAGGAGCGATTATTTCGTGATTTCGTGCAACGTGACAGAAAGAGACTTTCTTAAAAGACATCAACGGGCGTGGGGAACTTTATTTACTCTACACGCTTGTAATTTTACTGAAATCTTAATAAATCTACTTACCTGTGAAATGATATACCATCTTTATGCACACCAGATGTTGAAGTCTTCTTGCCACACAATTTCACGCAACAATAATACATTTTGCACAACTAAAACCTCGTCAATTATTTTTTGAACTTGCGATGTCTTGGACATGTCCCTTGAGCGAACGCCGACCGCAGACTGAAGTTAGTAGAAAGGGCGTGTCTCATAGATAATGTCAATTGACAGTATCATTGGCAGAGGGAGGGGGCCGCTCGACTATTAGGCCCAGCCAGACCTTCATAACGTTATGAAATATAACGCTATTTTGTGTTATGTAACGTTATAATCATTTCGTTTTGTTACTATAACGTTATCATAGCGTTATGATAACAAAACGGAAGGAGAAACATAACTATATCAAAATAACGTTATGAATAAAGTTATTGCGTGGTTGCCGCCCCGTGCGGCCGTGCCGCGGCCGGCGCGGGTGGTGGGGGCGGGCGGCCCGCGCGCGTTGCCAGACTGACAGAATGAATGCGGGAATTCCACCCAGCCAAGCCAGGCTTATGGCCGTTCTACACTCTCGCCGAGACAACACGAGACATGCCGAGACGGAGAATGTAGAGGGTACCTCTCGCCGCGCTCGGGGTGTCTCGTGATGTCTCGCCTGCTCTCGCTCCGGCGGCGGTTTTTACCCGAGTCAAAGGGTCTCGGCATGTCTCGCGAGGAGCCCGAGAGCATTGCACTAGAAGCGGTGAGAGTGTCGAGGGTACCTCACGAGACCACTCGGCGAGAGTGTAGAACGGCCATTACATTACAACAACACAATTCACTGCACATTAATGCAGATGCAAAATAGTATGTATCCGTGCCTTTCATATTTATGAAAAAATTGTTCCGTGCTAAAGACTGTCATAAATAACTATACCTACTTGCTTATTTCGTACCTATTCTACTTCAATGGGGCGAAAGAAGAGAACGTTAAACGTTTGCTACGCGTAATCGTGGCACTTAGATTATATACAAACCATCGATATATACAAAGGATAGGCCCTCCCGTACTAAATTTCTTACCGTTTTGAGGCCAGACAGAATAGCGCCTCTGTTGGAATTTATCGGTACTATGTCGGTCGTCAGTCGAATGATTGATTTATCCTATTTTCAACCGACTTCAAAAAAAAGGAGGAGGTTCTCAATTCGACCCGTATGTTTTTTTTTTTTTTTTTTTTTTTTTTCTATGTTTGTTACGCGATTGCTCCGCCAATTATGAACCGATTTGAACAAATCTTTTTTCGGCGTATAGGTAATACCTCAAGGGTGGTCCCATTGACACCAGGTCAGGATCTGATGATGGGATCCTGGAGAAATCGAGAGAACTCTTCAAATATTATAGGCAGACCTATAGTGATTTTTGTGTTTTTCATGATAACTCGTGCAAATGCACATGGTAAGCATAATATTGTGATGCGGAACTGCTGATGAAGACCACATATGGCCACCAGATCTGCTCAATACTAGGTACAACTACAATGCGTGGCTGACGGGCAGGCAACGCATAGCCTAAACCGGTGGACCTAGAGCCATGAAACTTTGTACAGGGGTTCCTTAGTCGCGTGGGGTAGCACTGATATAGCATTTGACAAAATTAATTCCCCAAGGGAGGGGGGGATAAGGGGTTACAGTTAGTATTAAACTCAATCTAATCAAATAGGGTTTGTGGAAGTCGGTTTTTTCTAAAGTTTACTTTTTGTTTCAATTATTACCTTGAGGAATTTTTCCAGAACAATATTTTATGAATAATCAATTTACAGCCAATAGTATAGTAATTGTAAATTATATAACTTACTTGTGATACGATACTCCTTGTTTATGTTTATTGCGATTTCGGTATGATTTACACGTTTTTACCACGCAGGACACCATTTTTGTTGTGCTGCCGATACGTCACGCGGCTAGCACCGTCTAAGCACGACTGATTCAAATCAGTTCACTTTTCCCGTTTTGACTTCGTTTTGGTAGCGACGCTTTCAAGCGCCCCGTGCCTTGTCCCCTACTATTGAAGTCTGTGATACAAACACTAGATACCGCGTCCGTAGGTACTGAATGACAGCGCAACGGTGAAAACAGGCCAACTTTAGCATGCTAGTGCGTGTCGACATGTTGGAACGCTCGCGACCTGTTAATCTGTGTGCGTGTCAAATGTTGCCACATAAGCAATACTACCGGAAAAAGTAGGGAAACTGTACAAGTTGGTGGATTACCTTCGATCATTTATTTCGATATTTTCCTACAGTATAAATAAATAAATAAATAAACTTGGTAAATAAACTAAACTCATTAACCATATTATGTTAGCTGAATTTTGGTTAATGTTACTGTTTAAATTATTGTGTGCAATAAAGAATTGTAAATTGCGAATTGAAGTATTTTATGAATGTATCGCTTATGTAATCCTGTAGCTCTGACTACCCCTTTACGGGAATATAGACGTGCTGTAGATGTATGTATGTATGTAGTTGAAAAATGTCTATAAGCACGGGAAAACGGCAGAATATGGCGTAGATGGAGTAGATGGCTGTGCATCTTCTGTTAAGGAAAATTTCGATTCTTTAACCAGTGACTTCTGAAAATATTATTTATTGAATGAATGGAATGAAATCTTATGTAAGTGTATCGATTGTGTAATCCTGCAGCTCTAAATACCTCTTTATGGGAATATAGACTTGAGTATATGCAAATATGTATGCAATTGAAAACTATCTATAAAAACGGCAAAACGACAGAACAATTACCTTTAGTATTTCAGAATATTCTGTTATGGAAAATACCGACTCTTCAACCAGTGACTCCTGAAAATAATATTTCTTGAATGAATGGAAAGAAGTCTTAAAAAGTCGGTTAAAAAACATCACAATTACAAAATAATAAATTTACCTTGGCAGGCAGCCCTTTGTCTTCATCAGATATTTCACTTTCATCGGACTTCACTGATGATAGAAATAATGCCTGAAACCAAATCAGCCCTTTATTAACTGTATTGTGTTTATTGTTTAATATCAAACTACATAATAATAAGTGAAAAGTGTTTACCTATAAAACAAAATTTTACCTATTACACCAAAACGGTTAGACCAACAAAAATAAAGCAACCTTTTTTTACGGTGCGGTATAAATAGATATTTACAAAATAATAAAATACCTTGCAGGGTATTGCGTCTTTTTTCAATCTCGGAAGTGATTGCGTGCAGGCAAAATATTTGTCATTTTTGCGAAAATGATCAGAGCAAATGACTGTAGTTTTTGAAGGTTGCCACAGATCTTCCTTCCGGCTTTGCCTGATTGCGGCAATCCACCGACTTCTTATTACAGGGTCAGTAGGTATACTGTTCAAAGCAGAATAAGTTTTAACAAATCAAAATACATTATTTCATTAGATTCACGATTTCATCGATTTTGAAGTGAATCAGACCAGTAACCACGAAGTTCAAAATGGCGGCCACTTTTTCGAAATCAAACTTTATAATCATGGTTGGACTCCAACCGGATCCCCAGATATCGATTTTGAAGCATATCAGACCAGTAAATACGAAGATCAAAATAGCGGCCACTTTTTCAAAATCTGACTTTTTAAATCATGGTTGGACTCCAACTGGATCCCCAGATATCGATTTTGAAGCATAACAAACATTATTGCGAATAGGATTGATTGTCCGATCCGGTGTCACTGGGTAAACATTCACATGACATCAAATAGACCATGAAAAGCCCGGTAGACTGGGGTCGGATAGTCTGTCCTATTTATGGACTTGCATCTGTTTGCAATGTAATTTAAGTTAACTTATTTATAACTGTATATAAAAATGTACCTATGGATCTAAGATATCCGAAATAAAAATATTTGAATTGAATATCAGACCAGTAACTACGAAGTTCAAGATGGCGGCCCAAAATCTGTCTTCAGAATCATGGTTGGACTCCAACTGGATCCCCAGATATCGATTTTGAAGCATATCGGACCAGTAACTACGAAGTTCAAGATGGCGGCCACTTTTTCAAAATCTGATTTCAGAATCATGGTTGGACTCCAACCGGATTCCCGGTTATCGATTTTGAAGCATATCGGATCAGTTACTACAAAGTTCAAGATGGCGACCACTTTTTCAAAATCTGACATAAGAATCATGGTTGGACTCCAACCGGATCCCTAGATATCGATTTTGAAGCATATCGGACCAGTTCCTACAAAAATCAAGATGGCGGCCACATTTTCAATATCTGACATAAGAATCATGATTGTTTGGATTGGACCCCAGGCCCGGGATTCTACAAACGAATTGCATTTCAATTGCTTTAGCGAGAGCGCATAAACCAGTTTTGTTTGTAGCCGGCGGCGCGGCACGCCTCGGCATTCGTCGCCGAAAACGTGTTTCTGTGAAAGCAATTGGCATGCCATTCGTTTGTAGAATTTAGGGCCGGATCCCCAGATATCGATTTTCAAGCAAATCGGACCAGTAACTACGAAGTATGGCTGAATTTGGTCACGGCTGTGACTTGGCCACCCCGTATGGGAAAGTCGATGCTAGTTCAAAGTATCCCCATTTACCTAATAATAATAGCTTAGAACCTCGGTGCATGCATATAGTTGTAATTTGTGGGGAAATTTTATGTTGAAGAACTGGCAACACCAATAAAACGTAAAGTGTGAATCATGTAAAACCAACAAGAAAAATCTAGATTTTTTTTATTGTTTTACGAAATACAAAGTATTTAGGTTGACTTACCGATGATATGATGGCTTGTGGTTCGCTTTTAATCGTCCTTTGTAATTTCTGCACACTTTAATTGCACAGCAAGGCATTTTTTATCAACTTTCGTTGATCCGTGAAAGCGTTCAACACGTGCGGCTCCGATGTCAGCTCAAAGCAGACTGTTTGAATGGCGGCCTACGATTGTAGTTGATTGATTGTAGGTATATTATACGCCTTATTTTTCGACGCAACCGTGAATGTCACCCTCCGTCTATAGAGTAAATAGTCTAGTCTACCTTTAAGGTACGAGTTGGATCAGGTACCTTATTTTATTACTCAAAGTGTGGAAGTCGGATTTTTCTAAAGTTTACTTTTTGTTTCAATTATCCAGTTGTAGAATTCTTTCATTATCATTTATCAAACATGGCGATCGCCTGCTGTGTGTGAGTGAGTACCAGGGATCGGATCGAAGGTGTGAATTTACCTAAAGTTTGTAGGTAGTCGGACATGACAAGGAGCAGTTACAACCACTTGAGTTGAGTTGGAAAAATGACTGCACCTTTCAATTACAATCTGTATGAATGTTTTATTTACCTCGCTTGAATGATGTAAAGTACAGTCATTATTACGAAAAATTGAAAAATAAAAAGGTTATGATTTTTTTGGGAATCAGCAGTTTGAAAATGTTTATAGTTCGGTGTTTCAAATGTAAGGAACATGTAAAACTAATAAAAACAAAAATTAACTGGTTAGACAAAAACCCGAAATTTAACAGGTCAAATTCAAACCGGTTTAACTCAAGTACCTAGTTGTAACTGCTCCTTGTTATGTCCGACTACAAACTTTAGGTAAATTCACACCTTCGATCCGATCCCTGGTGAGTACACCCCAAGCACACACAGCAGGCGGCTCCAGTTTATCAACTTTTTAGGGTTCCGTACCCGAAGGGTGCCAAACGGGACCCTATTACTGAGACTTCGCTGTCCGTCCGTCCGTCCGTCCGTCCGTCCGTCCGTCCGTCCGTCCGTCCGTCCGTCTGTCACCGGGTCCGCCTGCACGAACCGTAATAGCTAGAGAGCTGAAATTTTCACAGAATGTGTATATCTGTTGCCGCACCAACCACAAATACTGAAATACGAGAGATATTACAAATTGAAAGTGGTCTCGGTACAAGATACGTCTTCACAACACGCTTGAAAAGTTTATACCAAGGCCATTTTGTTTTGGTAGGTAAGCCTTCTTTTAATGAAACTAAATTTAAATGATATGGCAATGTCGTCCCCGGACTTCTACAAAGACTTTAAATATTCATTGATGAATTACGAAGTCTCTATTTATTATGTAGAACTTTTAGAAAATAATTATAAAATTAATAGTTTTTAATTACTTTTGTTTTCATACAAATCTCAGCGCTCAGAAATTCATTTTTTCCTTTTGGCCACTTCAAGTTTGGCTGCCAGTGATGTTTTAATTAAATACTCTTTGGTGCGTTGAAATGATGTTTTGCAGTCTGCATGACATTGACATAATGAGTGAGTGAACCTCATTGTACGGAAATTGTAGATGGGTGTCTCACGTTTTCCAGTAGGTTGTAGACAGTGCTGCTTACGGCGGCGTTTAGTAGGTACTAAAGGCCCTAAAAGCGCGGCAAGCTTTGAATCAATTCAAATGTTATTTTTCAACTAGCTACAAAATTATTCTGACATAAGATGATAATTTGAACAAAACTTTTTGGGTATTTCATGAAAAATACAGTTACAGATCACACATATACAGGGTGGAACAAACGAATGGGCCCTGGAGGGAAAGTACCTTAAAATCTCAAGATATCCGTCCGTCCGTCTGTCACCAGGCCGTATCTCATGAACCGTGGTAGCTAGACAGTTGATATTTTCACAGATGTCGTATTTCTGTTCCCGCTATAACAACAAATACTAAAAACAAAATAAATTTAATATAAAGGGGCTCCCATACAATTAACGTTGTTTTTTTGCGGTTTTTTTAACCGACTTCCCAAAGGAGGAGGTTTACAATTCGTCCGGATGTTTGTTTTGTTTTTTATTTTTATTTTTATGTATGTGCCTCGATAGCGCCTAAACGGATGGACCGATTTGGAAAATTAGACCGATTAGACCTATAGTGATTTTTGTGTTTTTCATAATAACTCGTGCAAATGCACATGGTAAGCATAATATTGTGATGCGGAACTGCTGAAGAAGACCACATATGGCCACCAGATCTGCTCAATACTAGGTACAAATACAATGCGTGGCTGACGGGCAGGCAACGCATAGCCTAAACCGATGGACCTAGAGCCATGAAACTTTGTACAGGGGTTCCTTAGTAGCGTGGGGTAGCACTGATATGGGATTTGACAAAATTAATTCCCCTGGGGGGGGGGGGGGGATAAGGGGTTACAGTTTGTATTAAACTCAATCTAATCAAATAGGGTTTGTGGAAGTCGGTTTTTTCTAAAGTTTACTTTTTGTTCCAATTATATAGATAATGGTACGGAACCCTTCGTGCGCGAGTCTGACTCGCACTTGGCCGGTTTTATTACACCCTAGATCGCCACCGATATCATGTCGTGTTTAGCCCGCTCACTCAACTGATTCATCAACTCTCAAACAAAGCTATCATTCATCATCATCATCATCATCATCAACTTGATTGAGTTTTTGTGAAATGACTTCATTCAACTACCTACTATGCTTGCCAACTAAGAATAGGATCGCGCTTGTAGCCAACTTCACGTGATAAATGTCGAATTTGTAGGGCCAGCAAAAAAATTGTCATACAAAAAAATATATAAATTTTTACTTGTTTCCAAAAAGAAGAAAATTTCTTTCTAAAAAAACCGAAAATATTTCTTTATTGTTTCTAAGGTTTCGTACTAGTCGTAAAGACGTAATTTGTAAGTTATTTGTGAAAATTATAAATTACTTGCAATATTAGTACTGGATGATATAGTTTTAAGTGGCGTCGAAGAATTAGAATAATTTACGGCTTAGGTTTAAGCAATCACCAGATATAATGAAATATAACACCCAAAAAATCGTAAGTACTTACCAGAATTTAATCCCCATTTTAATATGAAATAATCACCAATAAACGTAAAGTCTGCTAACCTAAACAAGGCAAGTATCATTAGAATAATCACTGAGCTACCCAAAAAGGCCACGCATGCACCAAATATGTACTCGCATTTTATTTAAAAAAAAATATCCAAATATGTTACACAATTTTATCCTAATAAAGTAAATTAATATACAAAAATCATTGTGTACTCAAAAAATATAAATGAAGTTCTAAAGGTTCACCGATACTACCGTAAAATGTTTACTAAAGGCTGAGCTTCTTAGGCCGTCCGCTGCGTTAAGCGGGTGCACGGAACGGGCGCCCGCGCGGCGTGCTGTTTCTTTTAATCTCATAGATCAGCGCTGCGTGCAGCGGGTCCTCCGTCGCACGCGGCGCGGGCGGCGGTACCCGCCCCGCGGGCGACGGGTGTCCGTGTGACGGAGCACGCGAGCGGAGATGTTTCTAGAAAATCAGTGAGCGCCGTTTGGCAAGGTAGTAGGTATATTAACAAATTATCCATGATATCGACTGTACATCCACGCGATCGAAACTGTTCTGGGCGCTGCGAGAGGCGGGAGTCCGTCGCGGGCGTCCGCGATGGGTAAATTTGTCCGCGACGGAGCACGGCGCGGGTCTCCGCGACGGACACCCGCGCCTGACGCCCGCTTAACGCAGTGGACGGCCTTAGAGATTTCAATAAAATAACGGCCACAAAAAGAACATAAGTTTGCATTCATTTATTAAAGGCTACCATTTAAAGCGGCAGTTGTATATATAGTAGTTTTGGTAAGTAAAAAATTATAAAATGCATGTTTAATAACGATTTCGGCAGTTAAAACTTAGCTGTTAGCGGCGCGGCGCGTGCGGTGTAGCGACGGGTGGGAGGGGTGGGAATAAAGCCGCGACTTAATTTGCCATCAATATACACTATATATCACTTGGTTATATGCAAACATTTTATGGCAATATATATATATTTGGGTAGTAATGTCACAAAACTTTGCTAGATAAAAATTTGGTGCACGCGTGGCCTTTTTGGGTTATGAAAAGTTTTTGTAGTGTAGGCATGATTTAAATACCCCGAAAGATTTTGGTACAGGTTTCATTTATTTGTACATAGGTATATTATTTTTTTTGGATGAGGCTGTTTAGGGTGACGATTGATTTTTTGTTGGTCATTAAAAATAAGAAAAATAAACTATTAATAATTCCTGTTTTGTTTTTTTGCACACCTTACAATATGATAACAGGAATCTTATTAGAAACACATTAGAATGACCAAATACCTCATGAAAGATGTTTTTTTTGCTAGCATTTTTTTGCACACCATACAAATCATTACGATAAAGAAAGATATGTCTAGCTCTAGTTACTACCATTGACCTCTGAATACATGGACTGGGCATACCTACAAAATGTGGGTGCCGTAAGGCGGGGCTTAAAATAAGGCATAAAATGGCTGCCTTCAGTAAAGAGAAACCCCTAGGCCAGAAATATCGATATCGATAAATCACTAGGTACCGCATACCGTCAAAAATATGTGTGCAAGGTACTTACTTCTCAAGTGCGGTTCGGGGATTTTTATTAGGATAGGATTTTAAATAGCTTGACGTTTGATGTTGAATTAAAAATTAATAATAGTAGTTTATGAAACAAAATAAAATACATAAAAGTCTGTTATTTTCTTGTGGAAAATATTTTGATAACTTATGGTCAAGTGCCCAAATTCATTTCAACTTACTGCATCAGAAATTGAAGAGGGCAGACTTGTGTCCTGTTTTGATGTTGATGCATCACCCCAAGTATTAACGCTTCTTTTTTTCTGTGTCTGAAAGTGAAATAAAATTGGAAATAAACTTCTGTCTCGTAACAATGTACAATTATTTTTGTAGTTATACGACAAATACTAAAAACAGAATAATATAAATGTTTAAGGGGGATCCCATGCAAGAAACATGATTTTGTTGCAGTTTATATAGATAATGGTACGGAACCCATCGTGCGCGATTCATTTTCACTTATTTATTTTCATATTGATATTTTTACTTGCGCATCGTTTAGGGTGCCTTACGGCCATAATTTTATTCATGCCATAGTATGCTTTTCCTATGACCATTATTTACAGATGATAGTAAGGAGCAACACTACACAATACTGGAATGAAGTATTTCGAGAAAACGTTTCAAAGTCCCTGAAATGATATTTTTCTGGGTTATAAGGATGTTTTTACAATGAAAGTATGTATTTTGGAAACTCACCACAAGAGATTTTGAGGGGATTGCGTCATCACGCAATCTTACAACACCAAGAGTCCGGTTGAAGCTGCTTTCATCGAAATGAAGTGAGCAGACATAAGCGTTTTTGTGTCGCTTATTTATATTTTGTACACCAATAATATTTATCCATTTCTTTTTCAAAGATTCCCTCCTGGGAAATCTGAAACAAAAATATATTTTTCATAATAAGGTTCTATGGATATAGTAAAATGGTATATTTATGTCATCATGTGTATGTTTACCCTAGGACTATTATGATGGCAAAGAGCAGCACTACACGATTACGGAGTAACGAACATTAAAAAAAATATTTTTGCAAAATTTCTCTAGTCGTTGAAAGCGGTGGTATTATTGTAGGTGGGGCACGTTTCATATTGATGTTTTCACTTGCGCGTCGTGTAGGGTGCCTTGCGGCCATTATTTTATGTCGTATGCATGTTTTCCATTAGACCATTATTTACAGAGATGACAAACCTAATTATGACCTATATTTCAAAATCGGTGAGGTGCACGAGGAAAAGGTATATGACTAAAAGTGATGGCAAAGAGCAGCATTAGACGATTCCTAAGTAAAAAACTTAGTCAAAAAATAATATTCTTGCAAAAAAAAAACTGTCTTTTTTTAGTTGAAATTTTCTAAGTCTTTTTTTCCCCCCTTATCCACACATTGACCTAATAGTCAAAAAATAATTTCCACTAGTCACTGTATGGAACCAGCAGCGGGGCGGGCACATGGCACTTAACCGGTTGAATGGAGCCATTTTTTTAAATTTTTTTTTGTAAAAAAAAAAAATACATTAAAATTAGTTTGACAGTGGGTACCAACGTCAAAAATTAGACATTCATTGACGTCTTGGTACCCACTGTCAAAATAATTTTAATGTCATTTTTTTTTAATAATTTTAATGTCAATATTGTTCCAAGGACTCTTTTGTCCTTACGCTTCCCAGCGTGTTAAAAAAATATCGACACAGCACATCACTATCCCAACATGCGATTTGTTAACAAATATTTTGGATATAAAATTACGAAATAACGGCGTATACAGCGATAAGAATGCTGTTGTATTCTTGCTGACACTTTATAATAATAGAAAAACTGGGTACTAAGGCTTAAATCTACCTGATCTTACAACTATTTCGTAAATAACCAGTACTAACCTATGAAAAGACAATTGCGGTTGTTTTTCGTTTTTCCGCAAACCACAGTGCAGAATACTACAGCGGCTCATGCTTCGCTGTGTGTCCTCAGCATCCACACCAAGATTTATGTCCCAAATATTCTCTATAATCGCACAAATCACAAAAAACTCAGCACAAGGTAACCACTTGACAGTCAACGTACCACCGACTCACGACCACAGAACACAATTCTCACGGCTAAAAATGGCGGCTACTGGCACCCTACCTATACTTCACATTGCATTGTTGTCAAAATTTTACAAATGCAGAAATAATGACATCTCGTTCACTGTACGGAATATTCAACTTGTTAGAAAGAGACACGAATAATTTTAATAGTTCAACTCCTACTTACTCCTCCTACTCCTATTTACACTACATGTATAAATTCTATAGAAGAATACAGCGCCTCCATGTATTTATTATCTCAATGGTTACTACCAAGGCCCCTGGCTAAGGCTCTGTGGTTGTATACAAATTCAGTCCCTTTCTTTGATTTTGCAACCTTTTTATACGACTAAATATGAAAGTCAGCATTTTGGTTGCAATGACAATGCACGAGCCATCATGTGACTCCAGGAACCGTGTACTACTGAACTTGTTCACATAATGGTGTTTTGCAACCTTTTTATTCATTTGCCCGTAAGTGACGTATCGTAATATACTTTTTAATTTTATTGGACTTTCTAAGCTATGAGCTGTCACTGTCCGTATTATTATGTAAACATAACCACAAATTATTTTGAAATCATCTATCAGTTAATAGAAAAGTTTATTTTATTGTGTTTCTTGGCTAAATTATCGTCCATCTATCTCCACCCAATAATCAATAAAGTCTTGTGCTTAAGTGGCTGTAAGTGCCGCGTATGTAACAGGAAAAACCATACGGGATACATATTATTTCAATCGGTGAGTTTAGCCCAGATTTCTAATAGATATCTCCCTGGACCTATTGTGGAAACACGTAAAAGCTATAAACTTTATAAATCATCCATGGTTTCCTACGCTGGAGTTATCTATCTCGGCCTTTTATCAAATTTCTGAAATGTTTTTATTCCGAAGTATTGTCGATAGAGATTGAAACAAGATGACATCTTTTGTAAATATCGATAAATTTATTCCAGTCAATTCATGGACTTCAGAGTTGACTTTAGATACATGGTCATATTACATACGACTTCTACTTTACTCATACATTACCATTGCCGTTAAATTAAGAAAGAAGAAAGAATTTGGTTATAAAAACGCTTTTGTAGTTGATGGCCTTAAATAAATCAAAGCTGTCATTTGGAGATATTTCTCATACCGGAGAGCGACCTAATAATACGGGCCTAAGGTTTTGAAATCAGATGAGATCAGAAATTATCTTGTATTTATCTTGATTACAGGCTCCAACCTCGAGATAAAGTTCAAAACCTATGAAAAAAGCAGAACAAAAGATTTTTGTGGACACTGAAGTACTTAAAATTACAAATTAATTACAATCAGTGTAGTGGACAACATGTTCCGGAAAACACAACAAAACATTGAGAAGAGGCAGCTGAATGTGAATTAAATTAAATAAACCTTACGTATACGAAATTAATCATACTTTCATTTCCAACACAACTTAAAGTTTGGCAGAAAATAAAGATTTTTGGCAATATTTTCTGACTACTAAGATTTCATTACTAAGATTTCATCAAATAATGATACTTCCTTGTTAATTTTTCAGCAATATCTTCATAATTTTAAATGCGCTGATGATAAATAAAGTACTGAGGTACCTGACATACCTACATAGCTGCCCCCTTATTCGCTAACTCAGTGATAAGCCGACTTATTTTGATATTCTTTGGTTACATATACAGGCACGATTTGTATAGATTCACTTCGTCTCACTCATGATGGAACGACTAGAAAGAGACAGTGAGTCAGACAGGGCCCTGCCGACAGCGTAATGTAATAAGCTCTTTACATATAAATCGAAGGGCTATTTCAGTCAAATTCTTTTGCCATTTACAGTCAGAGTGTTGAAAAGGGGACTCTGACCCCGCCATGTTTTTATAAATTGCTGTTTATTCCATTTCTGCTTAAGGGAGCTTTGGAGGCTGGGGCTGCAAGGCAGGTCCTGAAACAATACTATTGTGACCAGGACTCATTGGCAGACGACTGCAGCTACCATGACGATGAAAGTAACTAATTTTCAACTTTCATTGAGTCATTAGTACGCCCCATTCACTATGATTGTATCTGTAGAATGAGCGATGGTGCCACCATTTACTCCAATTGAGCAGCATTTCACTACAACAACTGACAGTGAAGTGATCTTTTTCAAAGTGGCGTCAGTAGTTTTCCACTTTGGCCACTCTACAGATTACTTGGTGGCTCTGTAAGACCCAACGTGGCTATGACTTCATCATGGTGTATTCTGTCCAACGCTCTTGATATAAAATAAAGCTAGAGTGGAGTGTATCTTGTTTTCCTGCTATCATCACTATACTCTGATTTATAACTCAGTGCCAAAAGTGTACCAAATATAGGTACTACCCGTTCGCTATAAGTTTGCCGGTGCGTGGAATGCGGTTGCCCTCCCCCAACCGCCAACCGCACCCCTGAGTCGCCCTATCCGCACACCGTTAGCAACGTCATCGCTGACGCGTCGCAGTACTCGCAGTCGGGAGGCGTGATATTTTTATTTATTTATGTGCATTAATGTGTATTTATTGAAATAAAAAACAAAGATTTTGAAATAATGGTTTATTTATAGCAAAGTTTGTACAATACATTGGAAAAAATCCATGACCCCTGATCCTAATTAGAATTTGGAATATACACTCGTAGGTAAGTCTAACTGGACTAAACTATTTTTATTGTTGTAGATTATTTAATATCGATCGAATGTGTTAAATGTTGCCTAATAAAATGTTTTGTAAATGTGTAATATTTCTGCTAACCCTACCTCTGAGTGACGTCACAAGGTCACCGGCAAACTTATAGCGAACGGGTAGTACGTCAATGTTGTAACATGTGTCATTTTCAATTTGACATTGACATGTGCTTTCCAACAATATTTCGGCTCCGCACATGTGGGCCACGTGCAGCCGCTTTAACCCCCTTACAGAAGATACAAGAACAATATTTTGGCTTGCGGGGTCTGGTGAAACTACCGCTTTTGACATTAAGTTGCGTAGAAGTAGAACTGGTGCCCGCCTTCATCAAGTAACATCTGAAGGGTTAGCCATGCAATATGATTATTTTCTATTTTGTTCCAAAAAACAAAGTGATTCAATATTTATCGATACTATTTCATTTTGATGTATGGAAACAACTCGGGCAAATCATAATTTTTTAAATCTTAAACTACCAATAATATACATCCTCTTAGAAAAATAGTAATATTAGTAATCTATTTTATTATATAAAATATTTTTATGTTTACATTTTTGGCACTGAATCAAGAGTTTATGTCATCAATAGGCTTGTGGCCTGTCAAGCCAAAATAGATACTTTTTATGAACTGTCAAAACGGAACTTTTGTTCCTGAGTTCTATGAAATAACAACAGTATGACGTCATTGAAAAGTGCCATCAAATGCTGTCTTTTTTGCACAAAATTGACTTTATAAAATATATCTGCTGGAAATATACAATTCTGAGAATGTCAAGCCATTTTGTACATAATGCTTCAACTTAATACTTGTTCCTAGATTTATTGGATTACCTTGGCCACACCACAAGCCTATTATTTTATAGTTTTGTTTCTATAAAATTTATAATTCCTATTTTCAGCTCAGCAGGCAGATTGTCAGGGCAACCATGTCGGAATCACATGCCACTCGTGCTACGGGGCTACCCTAGGGTAAGTTATTATTTATTATACTCAGCTGTATTACAAACTTGCACTTACCTCTACCGATGGCCTCTACCATCCCGCGTATGGGAAAAGGCGTGATGCTATATGTATTGTGTTATGTTCGTTAACAAACAAAAACTTATGTATGTGCAAGGTGTCACACACACACACAAAGGATCATATAATGTACCAGCGTAACAAGAAATTACGGATTATAAGATTAGAGACTGCTCACTGATAGACTAACGAATCCTACATGCGCTCTCCGCCCCAGTCTACTATAAACACAGTTTAGCAGCACCTACATTGTGTACATTGTGCATGTCCCCAGCTTCCGGTACTCGTGCGTGGAATGTGTCAACTTCGATCTGTGCGCGGGATGCGAGGCGATGCGGGAACATGACCACCACTACATGCTGCTTGTGCCGGAACCCAGGCCAGAGGTGAGCAAGTGTGTGTGTGTAGAAATTGATTTTTGAAGTTTTATGCCCGGTTTCCTTTGCGCTGATTAAAGTTAACAGGTTGGTTAAATCAGCTTCAGCCAATCACGAACCGCTATTATTCAAAATGACGGAACTTGATTGGCCGAAACTGATTTAACCAACCTGTTAACTTTAATCAGCGCCCAGGAAACTGGGTGTTAGTGGGACTAAAGCCACATATAGACTAAGCTCTCCTGGCGCGTCATGGATTTCTCCTCTTTTTATAATAGCGTCACGACACGCTACCGTCCACAATCCAAAAATAAAAGCAGCCATACATGGCGCGACTTTACATAGTCGATGCAGGGATGAAGTCGGGTCAACACACCATTAACTTATTACGGTAATTCTTCTTTCAGTGCCTCTCCACTGCTGGGCCCGAATTCTACTGTTCACAAGCATGCGACAAGCCTGGCACAAACTTCAATACGAGGTATTTGGTATTCTACTAAAACCGGAATTCAATTCACAAGCGCCAGCGTGAAGCCAGCGTCACGCCAGGTTCACTTCAAACAAATCAACGAGATAAGTGCACACACACAGCTACATTGCATTCCGTATAAGCACGCGCCGCCACACGCACACATTGCCGAATCTCGCCTCCTTCGCTTGCTACGAGACAGGGCTATGCAAGCAATACATGCGACGAGTCAACGTCAGTCATCCGGCGGCGCCGGGCGACACGTGTTAAGCGACAACCCTAGCCGTTTGAGCAAGAGTAGGTAGTTATCATGCGAACAGGGGCCTAATGAACTTACTATTTCTTATTTATACTATGCCAGCATACTCCGTATTCTACTATCTAAAACGTACTTACGCTTTTTACGTATTCCGGTTTTAGTAGAATACCCAATTATCTCATATTGAAGTTTATGCCAGGCTTGTCGTATGCTTGTGAACTAGAATAACGTAGAATTCGGGTCCCGGAGGATGGCAGTCAGCTCTGGGGTCGGATTATGCAAGCGAATCGCTGACAGTGGTTATAGTGAGAGCGCAAAATGCCACCTTGTTGCGGTGCGGTCGACAAACCAAAACCGGAATTTCGAGCTCTCGCTATAGCCACTGTCATGCGGCGGCCCTGAATACCCCTCTCTGTCTAACGGTAATTAGTTTACTATATCTGTTTGCAGGCGCAGTTCTAAGCGACGATGGCGGATATTCGTGCGGCGCTGGAGAAGCAAGCGAAACCTTTTCAATATGAAGTGGAGTATGTACTTACTACATTATCATAGTTACATATATTATTATTATTAATACTTTATTTCAGATAAATCCATACATTGTTAAATTTAAATTACTATTTACACTGCTTATTGTTTATAAGGAGGTAAGTATATTATTATTATTAATTATATCACAATTACATATTCAATTATATTATATTCAATTTCACTTATTATTATAATATGCACCGTACAATGGTGCCTCAAAAAGGGGCTGTCCATCCTGGCACTTAACACCCTCAGGATGCTGTTGGGACTGTCGCGGGTTCTGCGCATCAAAGAAGCCACGCGATTTCGAATGGTTGCAGCGAAACCGTCAACCCTGGCTTCGGCAATCATTCCCGACGCACTGCAGTATCGCGGCAGCCCCAACAACATCCTGGAAACATTATTATATTGTACTCGGAGGGCGCTGAGGGCCCGCTGCGTATAACCAACCCATAGGCCACACGTGTACAAAGATTGGCTAAATGCCCTGAAGAGGGTAATCTTTACCTCTCAGGTACATCGTGCAAACCTACGGGACAGCGTGTTGCAGCGGACCGCCAACGCCCTTCTTTCCCTGTCGTGTATATAATACACGAAAGATGATAGCTTTTAAAATGTTTTAGGAACTCTCAATGAGTTCTAATTAGGTACCTATTGCCGAAGCAAATGCGGTGATTTCGACAAAATTGAGTTTCCAATTCTATATATAAAATCATATACAATTCTGTTACTGTCAAGCATAATGCTTCAATTTGTTACTGTCAAGCATAATGCTTCAATTTGTTACTGTCAAGCATAATGCTTCAATTTGTTACTGTCAAGCATAATGCTTCAATTTGTTACTGTCAAGCATAATGCTTCAATTTGTTACTGTCAAGCATAATGCTTCAATTTGTTACTGTCAAGCATAATGCTTCGATTTGTTACTGTCAAGCATAATGCTTCAATTTGTTACTGTCAAGCATAATGCTTCAATTTGTTACTGTCAAGCATAATGCTTCAATTTGTTACTGTCAAGCATAATGCTTCAATTTGTTACTGTCAAGCATAATGCTTCGATTTGTTACTGTCAAGCATAATGCTTCAATTTGTTACTGTCAAGCATAATGCTTCAATTTGTTACTGTCAAGCATAATGCTTCAATTTGTTACTGTCAAGCATAATGCTTCAATTTGTTACTGTCAAGCATAATGCTTCGATTTGTTACTGTCAAGCATAATGCTTCAATTTGTTACTGTCAAGCATAATGCTTCAATTTGTTACTGTCAAGCATAATGCTTCGATTTGTTACTGTCAAGCATAATGCTTCAATTTGTTACTGTCAAGCATAATGCTTCAATTTGTTACTGTCAAGCATAATGCTTCAATTTGTTACTGTCAAGCATAATGCTTCAATTTGTTACCGTCAAGCATAATGCTTCAATTTGTTACTGTCAAGCATAATGCTTCAATTTGTTACTGTCAAGCATAATGCTTCAATTCTGTTACTGTCAAGCATAATGCTTCAATTCTGTTACTGTCAAGCATATAATGCTTCAATTTGCTAGATTCACTTGACTACCTTGTACAATACCGAAGTGTGCAAGACAACCGTTTCCCGTATGCGAAATTATGTGACGCTATATTATGGATTGATGAAACTCATCACAAGCTGCCAAGTGCCATTAGAGACAGTCCGTCACTCCTTGGCCCTGGCAGAATACCAGCGTCACAGATTCGTCTGTGACATTGCTGAGCCAGGGCCATTACATTGTCGCGGTACAATTACAATACATTCACAATACCACATAGTGAAAATGATTATTTATTTGTAAATTGTTTTGTGTTTTTCTTCCTATGTTATTCCAGGTTTTATTCTATTTTGTATTTCTTTTTATTATGTGTCTGTGTGTGCACCTTTTCAGTGAATAAATGAATTTATCTATCTATCTATCACTCGGAATATTTAAAAGTCGGTTGAAAGGACACTACCTTTCTCTTCCATATTAAATTTAAGTATTTGTATTTATGTATGTTTTATTTCCTGTTTATATCCATAATAGGCCTGACGACTGTATCATATAGATAATCAAAGATTTAATGATTCTAAGGGAAAAAATTAAAAGGATTTAAAACACTAATTTAATTTGATTAAAAACATTGAGATTAATATGATTTTCAAAAATAGGAAAAGTTAAAATACTGCATTCGGCCATTTTGATCGAAACAGGAATCATAGCGCATGACGCTGCATGACGTCATGACAATGTAAACATCTTTTGATTTATGCTGATTACTCATTTGGACATTGACATGTTTACTTATGCGTGACATCAAAGCCGACGCCATGACGCTTGAGAGCTTTTTTCGCGCACTATTACAAAATATTAGAAAAATGGCTTTAAACTTCGTTAAACTTTAGTTTATTACCGGAATAAAGTTTTTTTCGTAAATAGTAAATGTGCACCCACATTATGGCAGAGGATTTCAAAATCTTTCGTGATGCCTATTCTGGTATCTAGTTTATTTTATTTTTATTTTACGTATTTGATGTTGTACACTTGGATCTACCTATTGTTGATTTATTTCTCCTTGCTTGCCGGAAGAAATCTCTTGGTAGAGATAAGCACGCCTTTGTACATGTAATTTCCATTTTTAATTGTCATAATGTATTGATTTGTGTGCCATAAGGTATATTGATAACTCACTCCACTCATACTTACTCTACATTATGCTTTTCAGAATCATGTACGAGCCTAAGTCAGACGACGAACAAACCCATCGCCCTGAACGCGCCCTTCGAAGATACCAAGCCCTATGGGTCAGGTCTGGGTCAGACCCAGAAGACCCGCAAGGCCCGCCAGCCCCTTCGGTCGTAGCCGCGGCTCAGCAGATTCCTGTGCTTGTTGTACCGTCGATAATATATACCTATCTTAACGCTAAACACAGCACTACGTACATTATGTTGTAGTTAGTTCTAACATCAAGCCTATTTGCATGTACTACCATACTACAAAGTACCACGCTAGAACAAAATACCAGTCTAGGCTCATACTAAACTGGTCACTCAGGGAGGGGGGGGGGGGGGGATTTTTTAATTTATTTTCTCTTTGATACCTAAATTGTATGTATTTAAATTCGTAGTTTATTATACCTTTAGCATTGCAACTGACAGCACTATAACTGGCTTTTCAAGATACTTTTTTAGATAGTTTGATAAGGGGTAAGTCCAAAAGAAAATTTAGTCAGCTTTAGTATACCTAGTTTATTGAACGTCTAACTTTGTCTGCAGCATAGAATCCGTACCTCATTCTCTCTTCTTAGTGTTAAGAACTGGAACAATAGAAATGATCACATTAGAAAAGACTGTGACAATATGAAATAATATAAGCTGCGCAGAATAGTCATGAGCGTAGTCAGATTTTAGGCGTAGGCACTTTCACTTTTGGCCCAAAATGAATGATCTCTTTTATCAGCGATTTACTAATCAAAACTTTTGATCAGTGCCGACAAACCAGCCGACAGTTACTTTTATTAAATAGTTAGACCGTTTTGACTCACCAGTCTACTTCCGGTTGGTGGCGGCGGCTCCCGAGACGTACCGTAACATCTGTTATTGGTTGTGAATCCGGACCTAGCGGGTCCCGCTGATTTGGATCGACGTCGACTTCGACTTTTATGAGTGGCTCTTTGATTCTGAAACATTATTATTTTAGGTTAGGTTAGATGCTACCTCCCGCATCTGTCACCGGCAAACATTAGCAACGACAAATCCATAGGAATTCATAGAAATCATAATCGAAATCCTTCGCGTGCGCCTGCGTTGCTGTCGCTAAATAACGTACGTCCGTACGTAAGAAATCTGTCAAAGTAGTCTTTGAACGCTTTCAACAATCTTTTGGCTGATGATGATGAGTGACATTTACAGGGAGGCGTCACTTCTACGCAACTGAATGCAACGAACCTGTCATTAAAATAACAGACCTTTCATCAAAGCGTTAGTTCCATCTGTCACCGCGCGCCAAAAGATCGTTGGAACGTATTTTGCTATTGAAAATTATTGATATGTTATAAACACACAGCGCCCTCTAACAAACAATTAAGTAGAATCACTTACTCCGTCTCTCTTCCGCTGTCGGCTCGTGAGTGCGGCGCGCACCAACGCCGCCACACCACGCAGTTCGCCCTGCGCACAACAGATGGCGTTACTGCGCCGAATCACGAATCTAACTTTACAAAACTAATGTTGTGTTAAGCCATCACAGTATGGCAGAGGCATGATTTCACTGTACGAGGCTCCAAGTACATAATCAGTAGCTGCTGGCTGTGGTTCATCATATGCTGGTAATGTCATAGACACTTGTCGAGCCTGCAATATAATTAAAACTATTAAGCTGCTAGCCACCATTTGCTGACATATTATCACACTAATATTATAATCGTGAAAGTTTGTGTGTGTGTTTATATGTTTGTCAGTCTTTAGCGCTGAAACGGCTGGACGGATTTTAATGAAATTTAATACACGTATAGTGTATGAGCTAGATTAACATATAGGGTACTTTTTATTCGACTGCACCAGAAGGAGGTGAATAGGGCGTGGGCGAAGCCGCGGGTAACAGCTAGTGCTGCATAAACACAAGCAAACTTGGTCCTAACATGGTAATAATCAAAATGTGGTATTAGGGAAGATACAAAGAAGACCAAACATCTGTGCAATAAACCCCCAGTGTCAAAGCACCTGAGAGATTGGCAAAAAAAATGTATTTCTCTATTGTACCACATAAAAATGATGAATGACAGTGTAGTGTAGGTACCTACGTAAGGCAGCACCATGGATAGGTAGTTTACCTCTAAGTTTTTGGTCTGAGCCTCTATCTATAAAATTTTACTTACATCAAATGGGAATGATGGGATTGATGACATTTGTTTGTATAGTCTTTTCTTTGTTGCATCTGTAAAATCTTCATCCTGGAAATAATGTTCACAGAGCATTCTGTGCTCACTGTGGCGCTTTTTGTGAAAAGCTATTGAAGTAACTTTTTCCTCCAATGGAAACATACTTTGCCCACAACGTACAACTGGAAATAAGAACAATTTTACTAAGGTAGTGTTAGCTACTCGTTGCTTAGAAATGTAAATAGACATAGATCGTAGTAGGGGTTGGTGAGCTAAAACATGGGCACAATAACATTTTATGCATAAGTGATGCCATGATATTGTAGATTTTATTAGCTTGCATACTCACTTAAATCTGATGCTGACTGTACTAGGAAAACTGTCTGCTGGATGGCATAGCTTTTGACAGCTCAAATCCCATAAATTTTTGACAGGTGCATTATGGAAATGAAAAAAGTAACGGACAAAATACAACACGGTTACGTCTGTGAGACAGTTACATTATCTCTGGACCTCGCTGAAATGCAATAACCTTATGCCTGTTCTATTTCTTCTTCAAGGGGGTTAAAGCTCCTGCACATGGACCACATGTGCGGGGCCTTTGTGCATTTCCACTTCTCCCGCTCGTGTAGTTCAGCATCAGCTGGAGCAGGAGGCCTGGTGTTCAAGGAGTTCATGGGTCGATGTTGCTTCTCCCAGAATAGCCATCCTGATTTCAATTGTGGATAGACGTGCCAGCAACATGTGCTCGACCGTCTCCTCCACTTTCATGCAACCCCTGTATAGGGGGCTATCGGTTGCACCTGTAACTGTCAAGTGTTTGTTTAGTGTACAATGGCCTGTTAGTATTTTTATTTTTCTGCGTGGCAGCCTTATTAGGTAGTTAGTAAAACTATGGTTGTACTTGTTTATTGCATCAGTTGCTCCCGTTCGTATCAGCTCGATTTGCAGGGTCTCTTATGCGGCCTCCTCAACTTCTCACCGCTCGGAGATACCTGGTCCTCGGACCTCATTCTTTTCGTCTGCGGTCGTCTTGTCTCGGCCTCCGGGCCTCCGCCATTTGCGTGCTCTGACGGTCCCACCGATCTACCCTTCCCCCTCCCCCTTCCCTTGTAGGACTGGGGTGGAGGACGAGCAGGCCGGGGGGCCCCGAGTTTGTACGTTCCCCCGATGATCTGGGGTTATTATGTCTGTTATTATGTTTTCTCGCAGGTCCTTGCCCCTGCCCTCCCTCGTGAGCTCGGAACTGCGAGAATTCGTGTCGCCGCGATGCGGCTTGGGGTTGGGAGTGGTGTGGTCCCGCACGCTGTCTTTTATCGGGACAGTTGTGAGACCTCACTTCCCTTTGCTGTTGTTGGTGATGCTGGTGCGGTCCCGCACGCGATCCTGTAGACGGATCCGTGTGAGACTGCACCTGTTGGGAGTGGTGTGGTCCCGCACGCTGTCCTTTATCGGGACAGTTGTGAGACCTCACTTCCCTTTGCTGTTGTTGGTGATGCTGGTGCGGTCCCGCATGCGATCCTGTAGAAGGATCGGTGTGAGACTGCACCTGTTGGGAGTGGTGTGGTCCCGCAAGCTGTCCTTTATCGGGACAGTTGTGAGACATCACTTCTCTTTGCTGCTGTTGGTGATGCTGGTGCGGTCCCGCACGCGATCCTGTAGAAGGATCGGTGTGAGACCGCATCTGTTCTTCTGCAGCAGCAGCTTCCCGGCGGCATATTGCAGCGTCGATCGCCATATCCTCCGCGAGGCGCTGCATACGCTTCTTCTTCTTGCAGGCACCCGTCCTGTCGTGCCTCCTTGCCCTGCGCTTGTAGATATGCTGGCGGCCCCCAGACAACAACCCACCGAGAACCTGCGGGCGGGAGTCCAGCTCATTGTGTGAACTGGCCCCGTCCGCAGGGAGGGATTGCCCCGTCGCGGTGCGGCAGGAACCCTCCTGGGGTATTTGATTGTCAATATCATTGGAGCTCCCTATCTCTAGTTTGCAGTCCGCCAAGGTATGGTATGTCCCCGATGATCTGGGGTTATTATGTCGTTTTCTCGCAGGTCCTTGCCCCTGCCCTCCCTCGTGAGCTCGGCACTGCGAGAATTCGTGTCGCCGCGATGCGGCTTGGGGTTGGGAGTGGTGTGGTCCCGCACGCTGTCCTTTATCGGGACAGTTGTGAGACCTCACTTCCCTTTGCTGCTGTTGGTGATGCTGGTGCGGTCCCGCACGCGATCCTGCAGAAGGATCGGTGTGAGACTGAATCTGTTCTTCCGCAGCAGCAGCTTCCCGGCGGCATATTGCAGCGTCGATCGCCATATCCTCTGCGAGGCGTTGCTTCCGCTTCTTCTTCTTGCAGGCACCCGTCCTGTTGCGCCTCCCTCCCGTGTGCGTGTCTCCACGCGTGTAGATATGCTGGCGGCCCCCAGAAAACGACCCGCCGAGAACCTGCGGGCTGGAGTCCAGCTCATTGTGTGAACTGGCCCCGTCCGCAGGGAGGGATTGCCCCGTCGCGGTGCGACAGGAACCCTCCTGGGGTATTTGATTGTCAATACCTACGTCCATGATACGCCCTATTGGGCTCCCTATCTCTAGTTTGCAGTCCGCCAAGCCGTCTGCAACGGTACAGAACCGTTGCAGACGACTGAGCGCTAAAATACTGCGGGCACTGCGCACCTACCACCCGCAGGTCGTGATTATTTATTGGGTGCACACGGACCATACACCTTACCTTCCTCGCCCATCATCATGCTTCAGAGGGAAGTCAGATGGGCTGTCTGACGCATGTCTTTAAAGTGCCCACGTCTAGACACCTCCTCCATCGACCTTTAGGAGATCAATGGGCGCCCCTCGTCCGCGACTGCTTATTTGTGGCGGCTAGCCTTTATTCGCAGTTAACCTCCATCCATTGAGGAGGCCGTTTCGCTATCCGCGACCCGCGAACGCGCCTAGTCCCATGGGGTATGGGTCCCTCTAGATCACTGCGCACGTCACTGATTGTGTCTCTGGTTTGTCCCGGAGGCACAATGAGTGACGTCAACATGTGGATCCGTCAGGTAGGCCTGCAGAGATATAGACAGATCTAATTAGGGACAGATCTATGCGTCAATCTACTTCTCCTTGTTTCGCATAGCTCTGTCTCTACTGTTTGCTGCTGTATTGCCTCCGTGTGAAACCGTGACGTCACGAATCCAGGTCCAGGGATAATAGACGTAAATATTATACCGACATACCATAAAATATTACGATCATCAGATCTTGGAAACCGAAACAGTTTGATGTTGTCAGCGGCTGGCGATTTGCCAAGCATTTTCATCATACTTCATATTTGTTTTTGGACATTGTCAGGTATTATAGTTACTATCTCTTATCACTGTGAAACACTGTAACACTGTAAAGAGTCAATTACACTTATTCCGGAGGGCACACTCACTATTATTACTTGACAATTGGGGCTATTTGGAAGGATTTGATTATTTTGTATACAAGGGTCTACTCCTACTCGGCAATCCACCTGTCTCATCCTTATTTGGTTTGCTGGAAGAGATCTCTTATTAGAGATAAGCTCGTCTTTGTACACATTTTCTATGTTTTATATTGTCTTATGTAGGTAACTGTTTGTGTGCAATAAAGAAATTAAGAAAATGCACTAAACTAAAAAGGCAACTATAGTCTATTCATGATAAGAATGCAGTAAAGTCATCACTGTCCGGTGGCCTAGCCACACCCCGTAACCAATCAAATTGTTTTCCAAGCCAAGTTCACAGTGACTAGTTGAAGGCAAACTTTCGAACGCAAAGGTTGTGTCCTGTCCTGTGAGTGTGTGGTAACAGATTTAAATTTCACTGCATTCTTATCACGAATAGACTGCAAAGCCTCTAAACATCATAACAACATATGATGCTTAGAGTGCTTAGTGGCTTTTTTCACCCCCAATATTAGCTCTGTCAGCTCTTGTGGTTGCTATAGATTCCATTTTCAAACTCACTTTTGAATTATTTTAATGTACTGATGAACTTTAATGTGGCAATTTTAGGTGGCACACAAAGGTCCCAGGTTAATAATTTAAGTATGTTACAATCAGGAGCAGCTTTAAGTAGGTCCTGCAGGAGCTCATCTCGGTGGGAGAGGTCCTCGAGCGCTCCACCTGCTGTAGCCTTTTTACGAGCCCTAAACATATTTGATAGCTGATAGCTGCCCAGTACTGAAAAAGCATAAATACTGTTTGCAATCCTCTCTTCTTCAGTCCATATTGTTGGCACACAAGTCATGATGCTGCTACTGCAGGGTTTGGTCAGTTGTAGCGGCATCTTGTGTGCAGAGTGACGAGGGAATGAGGCAGGGACGTGGGGCGGCTACTTTCATCCTGCTCCTCATCATCAACCTCGCGCTGCCGCCTCGTCGCGACTCAAAGGAAAAGGACCCTTGTAAACTAGTGCAGATTATTTACGGAATCCTCGCGTCAGGATGAGGACGAGTAGAGTAGCAGCACGAGGAGCTGAGTGTGGCCGCGCTATTAGAGACAGTGAGTGGAGAGATCTCTAGATAGTGACTGACCTGGCACCACTTGTCGGGCGACTTGTAGGAGCCGGCGGCGGCGTTGAGCCGCTCCGCCAGCAGCCGCCACAACTTGCTAAAGCTGAACCGCGAGAACACAGGCTTCTTGCCGGTCGCAAACTCGGGGTGCTCCTCCATAAACGAGAGCAGGGGAGCACGGGCCCGGGCCCGCACGTGGCGCTCATGCCCGCATCGTGAGCCCGTGCCCGCGAGGAAGCGTCAAATAGAATCGTCAATACAACACAAAGTTATGGAAACAGCGAACTCAACACAACAACAAAAATTATGACTGTTGGGTTGCGCTCCGAATAGAATAGCAGTATTATTACAACTTGATAATATTTCGTGAATATACCTCAGAACAATAACTAAGAATATACCAACCACAACAAAATTCAAAAAAATCAACGCAACGAACGAACGAAATCGTTCTATGATAATTTGACATGACATCTGTTCCGAAAGTTACAAGTCCTACGTATAAATACAAACAACTTAGAGCGTCACGCGCCCTTTTCCTTTTCCTACGTACAAATTCAAAATAAAATTTGTTTAAATGTCATAATAATAAAATTCACCCATAGCAACAAACAACTGGCAATGCCATTTTCCATTTTCTTGTTCGTTTTGGATTGAATTTTAGAATAAAAAAATAAGATACTTAAAAAATAAAATCGGAACAGACGTTTGGTTCTTGCAGTATAAAGATGTTAGCTAATTACAGTTACTAGCGATAGCGAAACGCGGTGTAATGTGTATGTGTGTGAAGTTCCGCTACTGACCGCTAGGGGCGCTGCATGCACACCAGAGAGCAAAGAAAATAACCTCTTTGAAAGAACCAATTTTATGTGCTACTTAGGACTATAGTTAATAGCTTATATCCAGGTCCCGTAAGGCCACTCCTGCTGTTTCATCTGGGTGACAAGTTTATTATTTTTCAAACAATCACTCCAGCGAGAACGTATGATATGAAGGAGTCCCTACTGCATGTTCTAGTTAGATCACCGTCCGAGTCCAAAGGTGTCCGGTCGAAAGAGTGAAAAACTGCCTATTTTTTTTAACATCCCCTCACTGCCCTAGCGGGACAGGTAAATGGGAGGAATTTATTTGACTCTTTTCAGGAGACCTGCCCGTACCCAATCCTGAAGAATTTTGTAGATAACTCCCTAATTAATTCCGCTGATTGCCCTTATTTAGTTCAGTCTGGACTAGCTAATAGAAGCGGTTTTTATGTGCAACTTGTACGCTTTGCTTGTACGCAACAGTTGGCTTTTATTACCTACGCATTAGGGGTTAAAACTTCATGGGCGTGAACTGTCAAAACGGGCCTCTTATTTTGTGAAGACTTTAGTGGGATGGATAGGATGGGATAAATGGGAGTAAATGGCATGGCAAAGGCCTTTACCCTTTAAGATTGAGCCTTATTCCAATACTCAACCAATGAGTTCGAGAAGTCCACGTTAAATATTTTATGTTATAAAAATTAGGAATGTAACATGTTTGTAATTAGGTATTTGTTTAGTTGCTTGTCTGTCGCATGCTCAGCCTGTAATGATGGATTTACGATTTATAAATAAATTCCACCACGCTGGCTCAGTGTGGGTTGGTGGAGGGGTTTTACAACTGCTACCAAGTATACAGTCTATTCGTGATAAGAATGCAGTAAAATTTAAATTTTAATCTGTTAACACACACTCACAGGACAGAGCCTCGATCACGAATGTTTTCGTGAGCGTTAACGTTTTCGAAAACGCAGGAAATTAAATTTTATGTCATAATAATCACTGACATTTGATGTTTCGATAGTTTTATATCGAATCTTTTATTCGTGATTGGGCCTCGGGACACAACGTTCGCGTTCGAAAGTTTTCCTTCAACTGATCACTGTGCACTTGGCTTGATAATTGGAAACGATTTAATTGGTTACGGGCTCGGAGGAATTAGTCTGAGGTTACGGGGCGTGGCTAGGCCGCCGGATTTACTGCATTCTTATCACGAATAGACTATAGTGATAGTAGCCGGGACCTACAGACGTGTCATCCGAAACACGGAGCGTCCGATAATGTATGACAAATTACTTATCTCATTGGTACATGGTCAGCACCGGGATTCGAACCTGCATCTCCTGCGTGAGAAGCAGGCATGAAACCTAAGTACTTACTATAGGACATTCAACCAAAAATAAGTAAAGGTAGAATATAATTCCAAGCTTCACAGAACTCTGGAGAGTTAATGTTCAACTCGACCTGACTGAGTTGAGAAATCCGAAGATTAACATTTAAAAAGGCTTCTAGCATCTAATTACAGTTTTCGTACGCCTTCCACGGAACCCGCTTGGGGGATCAATATTGAAAGTATGTAAAAACTTTCTGAACAACTAGATAGTTATTTATACTTAGATGCAATAATTCTTCTACGAACGGGTGATTGTTCAATCTTTGGATAACCTGACTTGAGGAGGTACAACATGAAAAGTTATTTAACCTAGGATTGAAAAATCACCCTTAGTCAATGATTTAGAGAGGTGATTGTCTAACCCCCCATGAAGCATAGGATATGCATATTCCTAACACTCGTCAGGTACCTAACCATTGTGCGTCAGCGGGGTTAGCGACGTGAAACCATCTCCAAAGATGCGGCGACGGTCCTGCCCCTATCACGCAACCTGGGCCCGTATTCTACTGTACACAAGCATACCACAAGCCTGACACAAACTTGAATACGACGCATTTGGTATTCTACTAAATCTCACAAGCGCCAGCGAGACGCCGGCGTGACGCCAACCTACTTCGTATTCTACTGTCCGCTGGCGCGTTCCAACGCCGCCGGCGTCTCGCTGGCGCTTGTGAGATTTAGTAGAATACCAAATGCGTCGTATTCAAGTTTGTGTCAGGCTTGTGGTATGCTTGTGCACAGTAGAATTCGGGCCCTGAAGTAGTGGATTAGCCTCTGCCAGCCCGTACGCGCAAAGGCGTGACGCACCTTTTTCTATTTACCAATTCTAACAAATAACTACTCATCTGCCAAGACAGACGACCCACCGCCCTAAGGGTGTTTCAACAGAATTTTACTTTTCTTTATTCTGACCCCCCTCAGAGGGGGTAGGGAGCGTCCAACCCGCCTGGGTGGTGCCATTTTTCTCCTACTATTCCTCTTTTAGTATTCCTTTGAAAATAACAGCTCCCGGCTACCACTTAAAACATTTATTAAATTCAAGCGATCCGAATAAATTGTACGAAAAAGTGGCGTTGCTATTTCAGACGGGACGTATCGTATCTCGTTGCTTGGTGCTGAATTAAAATTATACAAGACTAGCTTCGTTTGTGTTTTGTCTTGATAAGGATCTAGAGTTCTGGATATTAGTCCTTTTGAGTTCTTGGTCTGAGCTTACAGTTCTTTACTGATATATACTGGGAGATCCGCATGGGTGGTTTGTGCACTTTGTGAAAGAATCCGGGTTTTTTTACCACAGCTAGTAGGTGTGCCTACGCCTTAGGTTCATATTTCGAAAATGAGGAAAGTCGGATTCGACCTGAGAGACCCGTGAGGATCAATTCAAAAATGTTATTTCCAGTTTTTCACGTTTCATTCGATAACGGTTCATATTTGTAAAAAAACATGTATGACTAAATTAAAGAAGACAACATTTCGCGTCGATGACAAAAAGATATACTAAAATTAGTCCAGTAGTTTGACTTTTATAGGGGTACAAAATACGCCTAAAATTATCAACATGGATTTTCAGTATGGAGTCAGTATGTGCCCCATCTCTTGTATTTACCAGGCTGCATCCGCATAGTAACTTTTGCTACGCAATACTTCATCCCCACTGCATGCTCCAGAACATCTTCCAGGTCCAAAAAGTGTTTGGTCATACCCATTTAGGGCTTTAAATACCAACTTTATTTGCAACTTTGGACTTCAGATACGAGATATGTCCAGGTCCCACGGGGCCACTCCTGCCATGTCATCTGGTAGAGAAGTTCCTACTGCGTCTTTCAGATCATCGTCTAGGTTTCAAAGTTTTTCGAAAGATATCTTTTCAAGGCTTCGTATACCTACCTACATTTTCACAAATTAGCTGAAATTTTCAAAATTTGCTGTGGTATGATAGTATTTTGTGCAACAAAATGATTTCCTCGTCCTTGTTTTATACAGAAACGATATTAAACATGCCCTAGTTATCTCTTCTGTGCCCTAGTAGCAGAACTTTATCAGGAAGAATTTTTAGTTTGTGGCGCGGGGTGCGTTTTTGTATCGAACCTCACGGGCCACTCAGGTCGAATCCGACTTTCCTCAATTTCGAAATATGAACCTCACACGTACTAGCTGAGGTAAAAAATTTAGGCTTCTTTCACTAAGTGCACAAAAAAAAGACGTTTTGTTCTAGACCGAACCCCCACGAATAGGTACAAGGTGTAGAGTCCCAGTACATTTTGCCTGAGTATGTCAGCTGATTTGTATGGAGAAGTGAGAAATAAAGTTGCTCGGATTAAATCGGTTTCATAATGAAAGTTGCTCAGAATGATGTCCCTAACAAAGTAGTTTCTCGTTTTGCGTTAATTCATTTACACTTTATACTTACTTTATACTTTATTGCACAGAAAACATAATACAGACACCTGTTATTGGAAAAAACATGTACAAAGGCGAGCTTATCTCTACACCTTGCATAATCGTGCGTAAATGTTTGGAACTGATAAATGTTGAGGAAGCGAGATGTGTATGGATCGTAGCAAGTGGAGGGTCATAGTTTCATTTTTTTTATTGCACACAAACAGTTACATAGGACAGTAAAAACATAGAAAACGTGTATAAAGGTGAGCTTATCTCTAATAAGAGATCTCGTCCAGCAAACCAAATAGGGATGAGACAGGTGGATTGCTGAGTAGGAGTAAACCCATGTGTACAATATAATAATAATTACTTACAGATCAATAGACTACATTTTACAGTTACATACAGGAAAAATTTTATTTCCTTTTTTAGTTACATTAATGCAAGTTTGATAAAACAAATACAAGGACACACAACATAGAACATTATTTTAGCATTTGGGTGAATATTAACTGAAAATATGAATAGCAAAAAAGGTACAAACGAGAACCGAAACGCATATTGTGCATTTCGTTTTGTTTGTTTGTTTGTTTGTTTGTTTGTTTGTTTGTTTGTTTGTTTGTTTGTTTGTTTGTTTGTTTGTTTGTTTGTTTGTTTGTTTGTTTGTTTGTTTGTTTGTTTGTTTGTTTGTTTGTTTGTGTTTGTGTTTGTGTTTGTGTGTTTGTTTGTTTGTTTGTTTGTTTGTTTGTTTGTTTGTTTTTTTGTTTATTGTTTGTTTGTGTCAAAAATGTCAAAAAGCATTTCGCGTAAGCATAAGAGACCGTCGACCGCGTGAATTTCCCATACAACCGTAATACCAAATTGATTTGAATTTGAGAACTAGTTCAAAGCATTTAGACTGTTAATCAGATTACAATTAAGATTAATACAGTGTTTACGCAGGTTCCTGGTCGTATACAAATTACTTAAAAATATTTTTAAATTGGTTGAAGAGGAACCCTGGTATACTGACCAGGAACCTGCGTAAACAGTGTATAAATCCGATTAACAGTCTAAATACGTTAAACTATTTCTCAAATTCAAATCATTTTTGTATTACGTTTGTATGGGAAATTCACGCGGTCGCCGGAGCCTTAAGTGGCATTATAACACCGAGATGATCAACGAAAACTCAAAGGGCTTTGCTCAAAATTGGTGCCTTTTTTTTTTGATGGCACACTAACGCCACCTTGTTAGTTGTGTAGAGTACTTCCATACAAACAATAATTAATATGGCAGCTCAGCTCTAAAGTACATCCGTCTTGAGTTATGCGTCCTAATCTATAACGCTTATCTAATTATGTAAACTGAGTATATGAGTTACTTTTAATGGTCGTATACTATTTATTTCATAGTACATACTCTGTTGGACTCAAGTGACATCATAGTGGCGTAAATGGAATAGTGTGACATCAAGTTACACTTCACCGTAACAATGTCATAATATGAGTTTATTATTAACAAAACTCAAAATATTAGTGCTTCTTACGCCCTTATCTTGTTTGAGTTTTGTTAATAATAAACTCATGACATTGTTACGGTGAAGTGTAACTTGATGTCACACTATTCCATTTACGCCACTATGATGTCACTTGAGTCCAACAGAGTATGTACTATGAAATAAATAGTATACGACTATTTAAAGTAACTCATATTCTCAGCTTTCATATATAGATAAGCGTTATAGATTAGGACGCATAACTAAAGATGGATGTACTTTAGAGCTGAGCTGCCATAGTAACTATTGTTTGTATGGAGGTACTCTACACAACTAACAAGGTGGCGTTAGTGTGCCATAAAAAAAAAAAAAGGCACCAGCTGCCCATACATTTCCAGCAAAGCCCTTTTCACTGAGACTCAAATTCATAAGTGCCATGTTTGTGCCTCCGCCACTCAATATGGGAAATGGTTATGTATAAATAAAAATATATACAAGTTTATATGTAGTATTTAATACACATGAATCCAACAAGTGGGATGCTAACAAAGGTAGCGATGGCAAAAAGATAGAATGTAGTTTATAAATACGATTTATTCTTTAGATATACAAAACTTATGCTTTGTGTCCTAACTTTTTATTAATATGTGCTTTGTGTAAAGATTTTTTTATGATTATTCCCTGACGTGTTCATGTGCAATTAATATGAATATGAATGTTTTTCGAACTTGAGATGAAACTGTTCATAGCAATAGCCTATATAGTACCCTACCTACTTAAGTGTGGGTAAACAGATAAACTGGAAAAAATATACATAAAAATACAATTTTGTAAGCATTATAACCATGCCATTTCATGATCATATTTGCGATCTGTCTAATGGAACTGTCCAATCAGGCTAGTCTGTGTTTCTACCAGATCATTTGGGAAATCCATCCTACTGCCTACTGCTACCTGGTACAATATTTATTTATAATAATTTACACAGTTAAAAACTTAAAAAACCCGACTTCGAGACCTATTACTCAATCCTCTCTGCTCGCGTTGCGAATGTTGTCTAAAAACACTAAAATGAGCCAACAACTGTATGTATCTGTATTTTGGCTGTTAAGTCCACACATATTAAAACATAATATGGACGAATATTGGTCGCTTAGGTCAGGACTACTGGACCGATGCCTTATTTTCAAAAATCGGGACCAAGTTTATGAGTAACCCTTTTAAACAAAAAAAGAATTTTTGAAATCGGTTCATAAATAGTACCAGTTTCGATGTAACACACATTAAACATAATATACTAGTGGCTCTGTGAGCTGTAGACCTCGCGAGAATGTCGGTGGGAAAGCTGAACTGCTTACACATACAAACTTATGAATGTACCTGGTTACGTACATGCAGTATGAAAGTAGCCGCACCAATAACTTTGTAAACTACATTTTGCGATCTAAAATACAACCTATTGACTTTTTACTAAAATTATGTAATCTGTTTCACTCTCATAGTTTTTACGAATCCAACGACACCTCATTTATAAATATCCATCGAGCCGTTTGGGTTGTAGCGATTTTTTTACATATTAAAACCCCATATCTCCGCCATTTTGTAAAAAAATCCAAAAACTGGCTCGAAAAAAAATTTTTTTTTAATTGTCAACCTACTCACAAAATTTCACGCGAATCGGATGAGAAATGCGCCCTGTAGAGGAGAACAAACAAACAAACATACGAAAGATTTTTTGGCCAATCCTGAAACGGAGACGCATCGCTCGCTTCGCTCGCTCGGTCAAAAAAAAAAAAAACATACAACCGAATTGAGAACCCCCCCTTCTTTGAAGTCGGTTAAAATAGATGTATATCTGGTTAATATTGTTCTAACGTTGTTGCTGTCGGTACTTTTGAAGTGCTTTGCGGTAAAGTAAAAACGATTTAAGTTTGTGAACTCCTAACTTAGTAGGTAGAGTAGATTAAGGGCAGATTTCACAAGGTCTGAATAGAGCTACCGACGATAATAACTGCCAATCCTTTCTTATGACGACAGAGACACCACAACGTACCACCACAATCATTCTATCATGTTCTCCCAATTTTCATGCAGTGCAAACTAATTTTATGGGGATTCTAACGAAATCGTTAGATAGTGTTTTATTTTTTACCTTACAAATAAAACACCTCTGTGCCTGTAGACAATGTTAAACGCTGAGGATAGCGAAACGAAACAATAACTTTTTATGTATGCGATTTGACATTTGGAATCGCTACGACACGTGACATCACCTTAGCGAAGCCAAATGTTAAATCGCATACATAAAAAGTTATCGTTTCGTTTCGCAACGGTTAGCGTTTCACTTTGTTTAGGGAGACTGGTTTCATTGATCTTTTAATTATTCTTTGTCCTTGATTATGATGGATGATAAAAGCTACAACAGAAATGTGTTATAGATGATAGTATAGTGACTTTCATATACACATATACATTTGTAGCGTCTTCTCTTCCCTCTATAAGTTTTCTATCAAAACGTTTCTTAATATTTATATGAATAGCTTTACAAATGGCTCGTTTTAACGTTTCACACATGGTTATCTTTAAATATCAATCCCCAACCCAGGTATTTGTATGATTTTGCTAAAATGTGTGTTGTGTTTGCATACACGCATTTTCCTATAGGTATATAGAGATCACATTTATAAGTTGCACGCAGTTTATGCCTGTCACCCCGTATCGGAAAAGGCATGATGCTACTATTTTCTCTTCTGTGGCTAGGTTATGTTATGTAATGTAATGATTAATTTTGTATTACAAAGCATGTCTCAGTAGAAAAACAAACATTTTGGAATACAAATCATATAAGCATATCGTCACGGTCTTTCCCATACTCCATTTTGCGTCACAGGGGGCTAGCCAACTCGAAAACAAACTTAGCAAATGCAAATTGCGTATCAAAAGCGATTGTACAAAACAAACGAGGCGTTTTTAACAAAACAACGTCGCAAAGTGAAATAAAACGTCCGAACAACAGAAACAAGACGGGGGAAAGCGTCTCCTCTAAAAGAAATTATATTTTAAAACAAAATTGAAAAGGGGAGGACTCAGGGCCTTGTATTTTAATATCTTCTCCTTTCAAGAGGTACCGTAGATACAGTTATTTATATTTTTCCTCCCCCCTTTTCTTTTGGCGATTATTATTCTGTATTCCTTTGCCGGCCGGGCGGGAGGCGAGGAGGGGGGGGCGCGGGAGGGGTGGGGTCTCAACCCCTTGGACTCTTTCCTTTTTGCTTCTTAAGTCCATCTTGAAACGGCACAAAGGCGTCCCTGGAATAGATAGAAACATTATATTGAATTTATTTTTTGACATCGAGTGGGTTGTGTTTGGTTTCTTGGTTACCTACTGGCACTGGGACCATGATCCAGAGGAATTATAACAAAATTTGCCAAATTATCTCTGAAATATGCACGATATTTTCTTGTAAAAAGAGGCTGATGGGCTATCCTAGTTCACTGTCGTCTGCTTAAATTGGTATCGGCAACGACACATTTAAATCTATTTTAGATTAATAATCTAGAATCTAGAATGCTATAATAAGGCATTGCCTAAACATCCTATACTTAGATACACATTGGAGGCGATTTTAGAGTGTCAAATCAAAACCACTAAATTAAGGCACTAAACAGACAACCTTAAATTCCACAGCTCGTGCGTGTGCGTGGCAGCCACAGATTTTATTTTCACGCACTTTTAATTAGTTTGCTAAGTTTAGTTCGTATCGCCTCCCAAATCGCAGGCAGTTTTATAAAATAATAATAAATAATATAGCGTCACGTCTTTTCCCATACGGGATGGGAGAGGCACAACAGTTGGGCAGTTTTATTCAAAACAAAAAAGTCGTAAACAAATTCGACTCCACAGCATCCCGAGCCCACTGCCTCTGTCACTTACCCCTTTTCAGTGGAAAAACCGTGGCACCTACCCGGAAGGAGTTCGATATTTAAATATAAGAAGAACCCCCCCTTTTTTACGGGGGTGGCTGACCCCCTTCAGCCCCCCCTGCTTCGGATTTATGGATCTAGCTAGGCCGTCGGTAATTACTTATCTTTGTGTATTTGAACCAATCGACTGCCGGAAAATGGAGGTTTTTGTCGGAAAAACGATGGATTCAGAGAAGTGATTGTTTGATATGCTGTTTAAGTCTTGTTTGATGGGCTTCTTGTTGGGTAAAAGCGATGGATTAAGGGCTTAAGATGTTTGATCGAAAGCCATTGCTTGATGTAAGTACTTATACACCTGTGGCATGATTCTCGCGCATTCGATATACGATATCTACCCTTATATCGAGTGATTTTGTATGGGAATCTGTCAATAAAGGTCTTGATATCCGTATATCGAAGGCGCGAGAATGTGGCATGGTTCTTGCGCATTCGGTATATGATATCTACACCTATATCGGGTGATTTTGTATGGGATAGAGAATAAAGTCTAAAGTCAAAAGTTTTGGTCCGGGCGGTCAAGTGCTTTGTATAGAGAAGTGAAAATTAAAGTTGCTCTGATCAAATCGGTTTCATAGTGAAAGTTGGTCAGAATGTCGTCCTTGACAACCCCCTAAAATATGACTACACGTTTCTGTTACACCCTGTATAAAAGCTCAACTTGTAAGCGATGGCGTTGTTGGTCATGGCTGAGCTTATACTCGGTCATGCAAATAGGGTATTATTGAGATGGCTAAAAGTGGGTACAATTCAGCTTCTGCGAATGGGAAAATGAGTGACGATATTGTGTTTGTTTGAATCGACTAATTTCCAGTGGGAAGATGAATGGGCTAAATACTACGGAACTACACTTTACGTTACGGTTTTATTGTATTTGGGAGTTTGATTTTTTTGGAAGAATAGGCTTGTGGCCAATCCGATAAATCTAGGAACAAGTCTAAAGTTGAAGGAATGTACAAAATGGATTGACATTCTCAGAATTGTATATTTCCGGCAGATATATTTTATAAAGTCATTTTTTTTGCAAAAAATGACAGCATTTGATAACACTTTTACATGACGTCATTCTGTTGTATTTCATAGAACTCAGGAACAAAATTTCCGTTTTTGTTACAGTTCACAAAAAGTGTCTATTTTAACTTGACAGGCCACAAGCCTATTGCATTTGAGAGTTTCATATTTTTGGAAGAATTGTTTTTGGAATAGTTTTAATTTTTTCATGACTTTTTTAGGATTGCATGTGATGAGATGAGTAAAATATTATTTGGAAATCACGGGATCTATCCTACTGTGGGACCAGAAGAATCGCCCGACTAATGATTTAAATTACTCAAGATCAAAGCTTGATTATGTGCGTAGTACGACTTCTGTGGCCTAGAGTTAGAGTTACGGGTTCAGATCCCGGCTAAAGATAAACATTTTGGTGGTAGGTTTTGTATATGTTTACATGGTCGTCGCTACTTTATGCCCACGAACCCAGTATCCTAGTGTGGGACTAAAAGAAATCTTTGTTTCATATCATATCAAATCGCTTTCAAAGTGAAAGTTGTACAACGCCAGAAAATATGTTCACCATTCTCTTACACCTGTATATGTATAATAAGTAGCGTACAGTATTTTTTTTTTTAAATCTGTTTTTTTTTTATTGAGGGCTTAGTACAATAAGAAATGACTATGTCGCCCTCGTTCGGGTCAACTAATATTCTTACATCAACTAATTAATAGGCACACATTATTTCTTAGTCTAATTCCTAACCTAACTAAACTACTTATATAATAACCTGGCTTCATCAGACTCAGGTGAAGCCAGAACGATATTGCAGCCACCCACATCGAAAAAAATATTTTATCTAGTAAAGAAGTCCAATGAGCTTGGAAGGAATTGAACGATTTTCATAAACTCAATGGAGGAATTTTATGAAACATAAACTCTATCGACAGCAAAAAACAGTACAATGACAGAGAAAATAAAATACAGGGTGGTCTTGTAGCGGCAGTCAGCAGTCAGGGGGAGGCGGGGCCGGACTGAGGAGGGGGGGAGGGAGGGGGCAAGCGAACCACTTTTCTTTCTCTCGCCAAAGCCATTCTTGGAAGGACGCGTTGAGGTTATTGTGGATGAGACTCGTATTTAATATATCATTGTGTCACGCCTTTCCTCATACGGAGTAGCAGTAGCAGAGGCACAATTGTGCCCACTTTTAGCCAGTTATTGAATAGTCCATTTTGCGTGATAGGGGGTGCCCATCGCCGCAGCTATTACGCATTGAAAGTCTCCTTACGATGTTTTCCATCACCGTTAGAACTTTCGTAAAATGTATTTAAGTTTTTATTATCGCAAGCTGGCCAAAAGTGGGCATAATTGTACCTCTGCCACCATATTTGGGAAAAGGCGTGATGTTGTTATGTTTGGGAAAAAAAAATACACAGACTATGAACGTTTGAGTGGACCAAGGCTAAGTAAATATCTATTTGTATTTTTGTAGCGATCGTACAAATGTGTATAATTGTTTTTCCCTAAAATATGACTCATTTACGTTACATATTTACTTACTTAACTTTATTGCACAATAACATAATACAGACACACAATGAAAAAAAAATACATGTACAAAGGCGACCTAATCTCTAATAACAATCTCTCCCAGCAAACCTAGGGAATATTCTTGTGCGGGATACCAAAAAAATATTACGTACTTATAGGTACCTGAATAAGTTGAGTTTGAGTTTTTAAACTGATCATAACAACGTCGTATCCATACTATCCCGTCCTCAAGATGGCAGGCGGTATTCTAAGCGATGTTTTTTCTCTCGTTTTATATTAAAATCGGTAGAGCCGCGGAAATTGTCAGTCAGATAGGAAATTAGCATTCGTGCTGCGCTCGTGACCAGGGACTCTATTGCCTTTTTATAGGAAACTCCTTTGTTTGCGCCAGTTTTGGAAGAATCGTGAGGAAACCTTTTTAGAGCGCGTTCCTACAGTGACGACACGATTAATTAATCGTTGGACGACCGTTGTAATAGCCCTAAAAATCGATCGTATCGTCGAAATGGAAACGCCTCCATTTAAATAGACAAGCCACAACTATATAAATAAACGGAAAGACTATCTGATTGTCGTGTAGTGATATAGTGGGAACGCGCCCTTACCTATGGGGGCTTGATAGACTCATACCTATTTTACTACTAGTGGCTCTGTGAGCTGTAGACCTCGCGAGTATGTCGGTGGGAAAGCTGAACAGCTAACACACATAAAAAAAATAACCCAAATAATTTTCTTTCAATAACACATACAAACTTATGAATGTACCTGGTTACGTACATGCAGTATGAAAGTAGCCGCACCAATAACTTTGTAAACTACATTTCGCGATCTTTATACAACCTATTGACTTTTTACTAAAATTATATAGTCTGTTTCACTCTCATGGTCTTTACGAATCCAACGACACCTCATTTGTTAATATCCATCGAGCCGTTTGGGTTGTAGCGATTTTTTTACATTTTAATACCCCATATCTCCGCCATTTTGAAAAAAATCTAAAAACTGGCTCGAGTAAAAAATTCTATTTATTTTTCCAACCTGCTCACAAAATTTCACGAGAATCGGTTCATAAATGCGACCTGTAGAGGAGAACAACCGGACAGACATACGAAAACATTTTTGCCCAAACCTGAAACGGAGACGCTTCGCTCGCTTCGCTCGCTCGGTCAAAAATTTATTTACTTTTACTATTCGTGTACAGTTACGAAACTCGAGGCCCAAGTCTAGCCAGATAGGTGCACAGTCAATATAAATAGATGATTGTAAACATAGGTGACAGTGGTTGCCGATTTCGTAGGAAACAACAACAATAATTATTACAACAACAATAGAACAACAATTCAACAATTCTTACAACGCCTCTCACTTAGGTATGGTGAGAATCTATAATTAACAAAGGACACTGATACATTTGCTTTCTAACATTTTTTTTAATTGGTACCATCTTTAGGGTTCCGTACCCGAAGGGTGCCAAACGGGACCCTATTACTGAGACTTCGCTGTCTGTCCGTCCGTCCGTCCGTCCGTCTGTCTGTCACCAGGCTGTATCTCATGAACCGTGGTAGCTAGACAGTTGAAATTTTCACAGATGATGTATTTCTGTTGCCGCTATAACAACAAATACTAAAAATCAAAAGAAATTGAATATTAAGGGGGGCTCCCATACAACAAACGTGATTTTTTTTTGCTCATTTTTGCTCGATATTCATAATGGTAGCAGGTAGACGCTTAAAATGTTCACAATATATTGAGTATATTATTTAATTTAAAAATAAATAATTAAATTGATATTTAGGGGGATAATGGTACGGAACCCTTCGTGCGCGAGTCCGACTCGCACTTGGCCGGTTTTTTACTCTATCTAGCTAGAACTTATAAATCAAATCGAATCGAATTCGAAACTCAATTTATTTGATTGATTTTCAAAGTTCTTTATTTGGTTATGTTAATTTACATCGTACACATCCTGACAGTCGAGGGTATACACACTTATTTTGCACTTATTACGTTTAGCAGGTTATTTAACTTATTTTAAACTTATGAAACAATTTTTTACTTACAAAGACATGATGGTTACTTATTAATTAAGTTATCATTAGAGCTACATATGCTCACTCGTATGTGTTACATTTAAAAAAGAAAAGAAAATGGAAAAAGTTTTCGCACCACGGTACCTGCGCAGAATCTAGTCATTTTGGTTTGGACTATGTGTTCAGCGGGGCAATTCCGGAGCTAACGAGATCGTGTCCATGGTCGAAATGTCGTTTTTGAGATACAGAAATCTCTATCAAAAACAAGGAAAAGCTATTCTTACGACTTGCCTTTCGACTATTCGAGATATCTCGACCCGTATTCGATCGAAATAAATATAAATCGAGATCGTTCTGTGTCTTATCAAAACCGATATCTCGACTGGGGAGATGATCTCGATAGCGCGAGAATCAAGGGCCAACATTGGACTAAATACCTATTAGGTATAGAAATACTAGAAATACGTTGAAAGATACCGATTAAGTCTACAAAAAGACGTGATATTAATGGTTCCAGTGAAATGAATCACCCTGTATAACGTGAATAAAATTTGAATATGTGCCAAGATTGCGAACCAAATCGTCTTTTTATGAAAACGTCTCGAAACGGATCAGCGGGGACCGAGCACGAGTTTTGGTTGCTTTATGTCAGAGACTATATAATTGACTGCGCCTGCGGGGGAATGCGGCTCGCCAAACGTTTGTCGTATTCAACAAACGTTCGCCTTCGCAACCTATGTACGATGACGGGCCGCCTGACAGTTTCGCAGCGGCTGACCAATCACAGCTCTCTTACCTCGTCCCCCGCCCGCCGCCCGTAAATTGGTGAGTTGTGTTTCAAAGGAAAATGTATCTATGCGCTCTCCACTGGATAAGTGCTCCCTGCTTTATGTAGAACCTATTTATATGTCTTATTACTCGTACTCCGTCTAAAGTCCACGGCCCGCGATTTTCAACCTACCCATATCGAGATAAAATTCAAAACCTATGAAAAACCAGAACAAAAGTTCGTGGTCTTTTGTGGACGCTCACTGGACGTGTGAGTACACATTTTTTCCGCATAATTTTTGGTCAAATTAAGAACATTAACTTCTCAGTGTGTGTGTGTGTGTCCTATGAACTTTCCATACATACATAATTCACCAAGATAAAAACTAAAAATAAAACCGGCCAAGTGCGAGTCGGACTCGCGCACGAAGGGTTCGGTACCATTATCTATAAAAAACCGCAAAAAAAAAAGTATGGGAGCCCCCCTAAATATTAATTTAATTTTAATTTAATTATTTATTTTTTAAGTAAATAATATACTCAATATATTGTGAACATTTTAAGCGTCTACCTGCTACCAATATCAATATCGAGCAAAAATGAGCAAAAAAAATCACGTTTGTTGTATGGGAGCCCCCCTTAATATTAAATTCCTTTTGATTTTTAGTATTTGTTGTTATAGCGGCAACAGAAATACATCATCTGTGAAAATTTCACCTGTCTAGCTACCACGGTTCATGAGTTACAGCCTGGTGACAGACAGGACGGACGGACGGACGGACGGACGGACAGACGGACAGCGAAGTCTCAGTAATAGGGTCCCGTTTGGCACCCTTTCGGTACGGAACCCTATAAATTAAACTTTACAGTTTTTTCATGTAGGAACCTGACTACTGGACTGATGCCTGATTTTCAAAAAATGGCACCAAACTATTGGATTGACCATTTGAAAGAAGAAAGAATTTTTGAAATCGGTTCATAAATAGACGTTCATACAAGTTTCAATATAACAAAAAAGAACATACAACTGAATTGATAACCCCTCCTTTTTTCAAGTCGGTTAACAATACAAACTTTTTGATCACCTTTTAGAATCTGATAAGATAGAGGTATATTCAAGATAACTACTTGTAGACAATATTATATAGTTATTTAATATTTAGCTCAGTGCGTGTTTGAAAGAACATGGGGATAAACTTTGTTCATGTTTTAGTGGCCCTACGTCACACGAAATGAGACCACATTTTGCGATTCATGCTAGCGTTCACAACACTGTTCCAATTCAAAATGTTTTCTTTGACGCTGAAAGAATATTGAACATTTCCAATAAGAGGGCTTTTAATCCAGCAAGAAAATATGTTTTCAGGTGGATATTTCACAGAAAGTTGAATATATTTGAATTTTCTTTAGAATGTCTTATGTGATTCTCAATTTTCAAATTGTTCGTAGGTTCGTAACTTATGTATGATAAGTGATAACGTAAGGTTTCGTAGCATATAGTTCGTAACGCCCGCCGCTAGTTCGTAGCGCTGCGTAGCACGTAGCAAAAATAATAACCGGCCAAGAGTTGGACTCGCACACGAAGGGTTCCGTACCATTATCTATAAAAAAAAGTTTGTTGTATGGGAGCCTCCCTTAAATATTAATTTAATTACTTATTTATTTTTTAAGTAAATAGTATATTGTGAACATTTTAAGCGTCTACCTGCTACCATTATCAATATCGAGCAAAAATGAACAAAAAAATCACGTTTGTTGTATGGGAGCCCAACTTAATATTGAATTTCTTTTATTTTTTAGTATTTGTTGTTATAGCGGCAACAAAAATACATCATTTGTTAAAATTTCAACTGTCTAGCTACCACGGTTCATGAGATACACCCCGGTGACCGACGGACGGACGGACGGACAGCAAAGTCTCAGTAATTGGACTTTGGCACCCTTCGGGTACGGAACTGTAAAAAAAAGCCATTTATTAAAAAAATGCCGCCTTACAATTTGTTTGGTCTACCTACACGATAAACAAAATCTTTACAATATGAACCTCAGGAACGAAACATAAGCACTGTCGCCCGGTATCCTGTGCGATAATTAAGTTGATAGGTTTGTTGAACCAGTTGTAAAAAAAACCCAGGTCTTGGATGTTTACATGTTTGTGATGTCGCTGTATCTGGTTCCCACGACACAGGGTATCCTAGTGTGGGGCCAGAAGCAATGTATGTGCCTGTATGTAAATGTTTATGTTTATGTTTCGGCCAATTGCGTGCGGCTATTTTGAATAATATGAGGCACGTGATTGGCTGAGGCTGATTTAACCAATACAGGACACCGGGCATTAATTGAAACAGAAACAGCTGGGTAACCTACATAGTGCTGTGTGCACGGCCTGACTTATTTCATTTATTACTGTACCTACTCACTAAAACTCAAGTTCCACGCGTTTCAAAACAACCCAAAAAATGTGCCAAAAAATACCGGAAACCAATTGCGTAACTACCGCCGCCATCCATAATGCCCGCCATGGTTCTACTCTGCTCAAGACAGTTAAAATCGTCCAATTTTAACCAGACCTCTCAATGCCGTACTACTGCCCCGATGTCTCCTTACACTGGCCCGGACTCAGGGGGGCGAGAGGTCAGGCTGGCTGGACTGGCTATTTATTTTATTTGGAGCGTCATTTTTGCTGTGCCCCCTCTCCCCTCGCTTCTTGTAGGGAGTCCGAGGGCGATGCTGCTTTTTAGTGGCCTGGAAAAAAGAGATTGATATCGTTATCGTTCGAGATTTTACGAGTTTTGGCGTAAAAGTATGAACATTAACACCCACTGTAGCGTAAGGACAAAAGAGTCCTTGGAACAATATTGACATTAAAATTATAAAAAAAAAATGACATTAAAATTATTTTGACAGTGGGTACCAAGACGTCAATGAATGTCTAATTTTTGACGTTGGTACCCACTGTCAAACTAATTTTAATGTATTTTTTTTTAATAATTTTGGAGAATAACAATGGCTCGACTTAGGGGGGAAAGGAACACAGATATACATAAACCCAAGTAGTCTCTCAATAAGCCGTTATATGTCAGATTCATCTGTCATTTTAAATACAACATTTTATGATTTATCTGTTCAATATGGCATGTGAGACTGCTTGAGTTAAGACAGACCCTAACACTAATGTTATGTGTTTTAAATCTGTGACAGTTTTTATATTTTCGTCTAGTAAAACTATCATTAATTTTAAATGTTAATAATTAATGACATCGCTGGTTTCAGTTTCCAAGGCTCAAGGAAACCTAGGGCGGCTTGCAGAAACAGCTTAAATCTAGATTTAGCGACATAAATTGATTTAGCATCTGTCAAATGTATGAAATATGTCAAAGTTAAATCGGTTTAAGACGCTTAAATCTAGATTTAGGCAACTGTGCAAGCCGCCCCTAGTGTCGGAACAGAGTTCCTGTTTTGAAATATAAATAGGTTATTATAAATACGCACAATGGAAATTTCCCAACCCAAAGAGGCGACGACGGCCGCTCTCCTTTCAGAGTCCAAGCTTTTCCTATCTTTTTGCAAGACTTTCTTCAAATAATTGTATAGATAACGCGGGACAAAGAAACGAACCCCTCCCCCCCCCTCCCCCTCAGCGGGGAAGGGTGGGGGGGCATTTTTAGCGTCTTCGTTTCAGACCCTCTTTTGCTCACAGGATTTGACGACGCTGCCTTCATTTTAATTAGAAAGAAAAAAGCGTTGTAACGTTTTTTTAATTTATTTTACTTGCAATTAGTTTTTGATTTCAAAAGTTCTGTAGTATTTTCTTGTTAGAGTACGTTCATTTGTGTCTAAAGGAGTCTCTGTTATTTTCCTGGGAAATGCTATTCCGTTACAGTGAATAAATTATGTTTTGCTGGAGTTTTATTTATTTTATCTACTTATTATTACTTATTTATTATTTCCAAAGTACTGGTCAACTAAACTATGATAAAGCACAAGCCCATTGCAACCACGGAGAGTGTTATCAAATAACCAGTGTTGTAGATACAACTTTTCATCTGTAACAAACAATAGATTTGGGAGCGAGAGGGTTAAGTAACTTTGAATTTTATATCTTGAAACATTGATATTACACGAAAACATAAATAAATGTACATTACATTTTTTCTCTCTTCCCCGTCAACTTCAAGCTAGGATGATAAACTAGAAACGAGCTACAGTTCTCCGGATGAGTGGCGACAGCAAATTGTTTTAATTTTTCATTTTACCCCCCTCCCCCTAGCCACGGCCCTGCCCCTCCTCGGTCCGTGGTAATTGTTATTAAATCCACTCGGTGGACGGACTCATTTTTGCAGTTGTTTCGTGGTGACGAAGCTTCACTAAAAGTTGTAACGGTGATGGAAAACATCGTGAGGAAACTCTTTACTCCATAGCTGCGGTGATGGATTAGCCGCCTGTCACGCAAAATGGAGTATTGAATGGCTATAAGTGGGCACAAATAGGCTTGTGGCCCAGGTAGTCCAATAAATCTAGGAACAAGTCTTAAGTTGAAGCATTTATGTACAAAATGACTTGACATTCTCAGAATTGTATACTTCCAGCAGATATATTTTATAAAGACAATTTTGTGCAAAAAATGACAGCATTTAATGGCACTTTTACAAGCCGTCATTCTGTTGTTATTTCATAGAACTCAGGAACAAAAGTTCCGTTTTGACAATTCATAATAACCGGCCAAGTGCGAGTCGGACTCGCGCACGAAGGGTTCCGTGCCATTATCTATAAAAAACCGCAAAAAAAATGTATGGGAGCCCCCCTAAATATTAATTTAATTTTAATTTAATTATTTATTTTTTAAGTAAATAATATACTCAATATATTGTGAACATTATTATTATTAATATTATTATATATTGTGAAAATGAGCAAAAAAATCACGTTTGTTGTATGGGAGCCCCCCTTAATATTAAATTTCTTTTGATTTTTAGTATTTGTTGTTATAGCGGCAACAGAAATACATCATCTGTGAAAATTTCAACTGTCTAGCTACCACGGTTCATGAGATACAGCCTGGTGACAGACGGACGGACGGACGGACGGACGGACGGACGGACGGACGGACGGACAGCGAAGTCTCAGTAATAGGGTCCCGTTTGGCACCCTTCGGGTACGGAACCCTAAAAAGTATCTATTTTGACTTGAGAGGCCTATTGTGCCTTTGATACCTCGCGATAGGAAAAAACTATGTCTCATTGGTACATGTTCAGCACCGGGATTCGAACCTGCATCTCCTGAGAGGCAAGCGTGATACCCACAAGACCATGGAGCTCTTCGGAATATAAGTATGTATTTACGAAAGATGAAAACAACACAACGGATGTGTCTCGGTAGAAATAAGAGGAAGGAAAGCCACAAATATTGCGTGTTGCATTCACAGGGGGTTTCGTCTCTGGCGTGCGGCCAGAACGCAACTGTCTCGGTGGTCGTGGGGGCGATTTCCGATCATATACAGGGTGGGACTGCACTTTACTTTCTGCATACACTAAGCTATACTAATTTTTTTGATGGGGCTATAACGCATCGCCACGCACGTTCGAAAGAAAATCTCTTGAACAATCTTCTATTGCACAAACTGCGTGGTTAGTATTTTATGTTTTTCTTCATTATCAAATGACTGTATCCGCAACGAGGGAGCACTTATCCAGTGGAGAGCGCATAGATATATTTTCCTTTGAAACACAACTCACCAATTTACGGGCGGCGGGGGACGAGGTAGGAGAGCTGTGATTGGTCAGCCGCTGCGAAACTGTCTGGCGGCCCGTCATCGTACATATGTTGCGTATGCGAACGTTTGTTGAATACAACAAATGTTTGGCGAGCCGCATTCCCCCGCAGGCGCAGTCAATTGGATATATAGTCTCTGTTAGCAACACATGGCAAAAACCTTATCAATAATCGCCTAGTTTCTCTTCCACAAACAACAACAACATAGTGTCACGCCTATTCCCATACGGGGTGGCAGAGGCACGTTTGTGCTCACATTTAACCAGTAACCAACTATTAAGTGCCGTTCTCTCATTCCTCAGATAGCGTTTATCTGTCTGTTTGGGCTTTCGAAATTTCCCACGAACTAAAAGTGTCAAAAAAAGTTATCTGACTGTTTATCCGTCTCTTGAGAGACCCGGGCTTAAAACCTAACATTCCTAAACAATCAGCATTATGTAAACGTCTAAAATATAGTCCGGTAGCTATATAACCCTTTGGTTAAAAAAACTACACCCAGCCGTCTCGTAAAGGGTGGTTCTATTGTTCTCCAAGTTTAGCAGGGTGGCAGTTTTTTCGTGGGGTGGCCACCCTCCCGATTTTTATCGCGAGTAAATCATTGGTGTAGGATCGTATTTTTTCTAGATCGGGCATATTAATGTTTTTTTTTTTTTTTGCGCAATAAAGAATACACGGATTTTCGATAAATAAAGTTTCTGTTGGGCATCCTGCCACTCTACTGTTGGGCATCCTGCCACTCTACTGTTGGGCATCCTGCCACTCTACTGTTGGGCATCCTGCCACTCTACTGTTGGGCATCCTGCCACTCTACTGTTGGGCATCCTGCCACTCTACTGTTGGGCATCCTGCCACTCTACTGTTGGGCATCCTGCCACTCTACTGTTGGGCATCCTGCCACTCTACTGTTGGGCATCCTGCCACTCTACTGTTGGGCATCCTGCCACTCTACTGTTGGGCATCCTGCCACTCTACTGTTGGGCATCCTGCCACTCTACTGTTGGGCATCCTGCCACTCTACTGTTGGGCATCCTGCCACTCTACTGTTGGGCATCCTGCCACTCTACTGTTGGGCATCCTGCCACTCTACTGTTGGGCATCCTGCCACTCTACTGTTGGGCATCCTGCCACTCTACTGTTGGGCATCCTGCCACTCTACTGTTGGGCATCCTGCCACTCTACTGTTGGGCATCCTGCCACTCTACTGTTGGGCATCCTGCCACTCTACTGTTGGGCATCCTGCCACTCTACTGTTGGGCATCCTGCCACTCTACTGTTGGGCATCCTGCCACTCTACTGTTGGGCATCCTGCCACTCTACTGTTGGGCATCCTGCCACTCTACTGTTGGGCATCCTGCCACTCTACTGTTGGGCATCCTGCCACTCTACTGTTGGGCATCCTGCCACTCTACTGTTGGGCATCCTGCCACTCTACTGTTGGGCATCCTGCCACTCTACTGTTGGGCATCCTGCCACTCTACTGTTGGGCATCCTGCCACTCTACTGTTGGGCATCCTGCCACTCTACTGTTGGGCATCCTGCCACTCTACTGTTGGGCATCCTGCCACTCTACTGTTGGGCATCCTGCCACTCAACTGCGGCGATGAGCTCAAAGATACGAGTATTACAGTTTATTGTAGTTCTAAGTTAGAAGTTGTAAAATAATCTAAGTATGACTATATTTTAATAAAACCTGTTCCAGAGTAAACAGTATACATTGGAAGCACGGTGTACCGCAGATGTCGCGCCTTAGGATTGAGAAATGACATCTCTTTTTGATAACCTGGGATTGCATTTGGTGCATTTATTTTTAAACAATTAAGATTTTCAACCGACTTCAAAAAAAGGAGGAGGTTCTCAATTCGACCCGTATGTTTTTTTTTTTTTTTTTTTTTTTTTTTTTTTTTTTTTTTTTTTTTTTTTTTTTTTTTTTTTTTTCTATGTTTGTTACGCGATTGCTCCGCCAATTATGAACCGATTTGAACAAATCTTTTTTCGGCGTATAGGTAATACCTCAAGGGTGGTCCCATTGACACCAGGTCAGGATCTGATGATGGGATCCTGGAGAAATCGAGAGAACTCTTCAAATATTATAGGCAGGCCTATAGTGATTTTTGTGTTTTTCATAATAACTCGTGCAAATGCACATGGTAAGCATAATATTGTGATGCGGAACTGCTGATGAAGACCACATATCGAGGGTATTCTGGCAGAACCGGATAAGTGCATTTTTTTCAAAAAATTAGTTAAGTACACAGGCATACCTCGTTTTTTTTCTATTTTTTTCTAGCAAAACCGTTTAACTGCACAAGCAACAACAACGGATTTATTGTCTGTGTAGAGCAGTTATCTGACACTATTTGCTTAATCCATACAAGGAAAAAGTTATAAAATGGCTTATGACGATGCTTAAATAATTAGGTGCAGTGATAACAAAATAAACGCATTTACTCTCTTTACCCTTAGAAATATCTATTCATAATGTCAATTTACATTTACAGGTAAACCAATACATTGGACTTTATCCGGTTCTCGCTGTTGAAATAAAACCAATTCTTAGATTTGTTGACAGGCAAAACAGAATAAGTGCCTGATAATGTTGTAATAGCAAAATCAAATATGTGCGTGTTATCTAAGTGAATATGTTATCTAAGAACCTATTCAAATATTAAATTATGTAATATTTTGTAATTTAAATCCCTAAAAAAGAAAAAGTTTGCGTCAAGGTAGTGCAGTTATTCTGTTTTACCTGAAATACAGAAATCTGCTGTAAATGTCTGAGATACCTACCTATGGATACCTGGTATACTACTTACTATTATTCATACTATATTTGACGAGATTGTGTCAAATTTATTGAAAAAATCTTGTATTTAACACGTCAAAATACAGAATTGTTAAAACTTATCCGTTTTTACCTGTAAATATTTTTGTGAATGACTGATTTATAAAAACATATAAGTAGTAGGTATTTAATTTTTATTATAAGCAATTAATACACAAGACACAAAATAATATTATTATATCGAGGCAAACTCCAGAAAACCTAAACAGAGAAAATCACAAATTTTCGTCCTCTTCATCAACATCTTCAGCGATATTTTTGACTGTCTTCAAACTTTTGAACCAAGGTTCCAGTTCCTCCGGTATTAAGTCCTTTTTTATTAGGTTAACAGGTCCTTTTTCTTTGACTCTGTGATAGGCAATGATTCTAAATAGATCCTTTTCAATTCTTTTGGAAATTCATTACATTCCTTTTGTTTTGTTCATGTAGTTCTGGTCTTCTTAACATCTCTGCTAGCAACGTCTATGTAATTAAAATTTTCACTCATGTCATAGTTGAAGAAATTTTTTTTTCTCCTTTTACGAATCTCAGTCGTTTTATTTTAAGCCATTGCACCTTGTTTCCTTCGTTGTCCTTATCTTTGTTATTTATTATCTTAGAAGCCAGATCTTTCAAGTAATAAAACTCATGATACTTGAACTCTTTTGTTTTGTATGGCTCCTTCTTAATTTTCTTGACAATCTTATTATTTTTATTACATATATTTTTCTGCGCCTTGCACGTTGGCATATTCCAGTCTTGCTTGGAATATACCGAGGTTTCTTTCTTTTGTGTTTCAATAGCGCTGTGCATAGAATCTGCCTCCATGTATGTATGTCCTGATTCCAGAAACTTTTGCTCAATCATTTTCAGATTTTCAATTTTGTGAACAGCCCACAAAAGCAAAGCAGCCACATATTGATTTCTATTCTGACCTGAGCAAGTATCAGAAAAAAAAACTGATTGTCAAGAAAATTAAGAAGGAGCCATACAAAACAAAAGAGTTCAAGTATCATGAGTTTTATTACTTGAAAGATCTGGCTTCTAAGATAATAAATAACAAAGATAAGGACAACGAAGGAAACAAGGTGCAATGGCTTAAAATAAAACGACTGAGATTCGCAAAAGGAGAAAAAAATTATTCTTCAACTATGACATGAGTGAAAATTTTAATTACATAGACGTTGCTAGCAGAGATGTTAAGAAGACCAGAACTACACGAACAAAACAAAAGGAATGTAATGAATTTCCAAAAGAATTGAAAAGGATCTATTTAGAATCATTGCCTATCACAGAGGCAAAGAAAAAGGACCTGTTAGACCTAATAAAAAAGGACTTAATACCGGAGGAACTGGAACCTTGGTTCAAAAGTTTGAAGACAGTCAAAAATATCGCTGTAGATGTTGATGAAGAGGACGAAAATTTGTGATTTTCTCTGTTTAGGTTTTCTGGAGTTTGCCTCGATATAATAATATTATTTTGTGTCTTGTGTATTAATTGCTTATAATAAAAATTAAATACCTACTACCTTATATGTTTTTATAAATCAGTCATTCACAAAAATATTTACAGGTAAAAACGGATAAGTTTTAACAATTCTGTATTTTGACGTGTTAAATACAAGATTTTTTCAATAAATTTGACACAAACTCGTCAAATATAGTATGAACAATAGTAAGTAGTATACCAGGTATCAATAGGTAGGTTTCTCAGAGATTTACAGCAGATTTCTGTATTTCAGGTAAAACAGAATAACTGCACTACCTTGACGCAAACTTTTTCTTTTTTAGGGATTTAAATTACAAAATATTACATAATTTAATATTTGAATAGGTTCTTAGATAACATATTCATACTACAAGTTAAGTTTTATGAAGATAATATGCTTTACCTTTACACCATGATTTCTCAAAACTTAAATTGCGTTTATCTCCGTTTGTCATATTGTGCACATAGCCGGTTCTGCCAGAATACCCTCGATATGGCCACCAGATCTGCTCAATACTAGGTACAAATACAATGCGTGGCTGACGGGCAGGCAACGCATAGCCTAAACCGGTGGACCTAGAGCCATGAAACTTTGTACAGAGGTTCCTTAGTCGCGTGGGGTAGCACTGATATAGCATTTGACAAAATTAATTCCCCAAGGGAGGGGGGATAAGGGGTTACAGTTAGTATTAAACTCAATCTAATCAAATAGGGTTTGTGGAAGTCGGTTTTTTCTAAAGTTTACTTTTTGTTTCAATTATTTTCAATACAGTGTCATTATATTACTGCTTGAATACTAAAGTCTCTGCCTTCCCATCTGGTATAGTCACAAAAAATCCTATAATTTGTAGTGTGCCGCTTCTCCCATCTTCCTATGTCTGCATTTTCTCGCCCGATAGGTACAAGTCCCAACTTCTCCGACTAGGGAGACCAAAGAAGGGAGAAAAATAAATCTAAATTGGCCCAAAGTCCTTTGAAAACCCCTTTCTTTTTCTGCCGCCATTTTCGAGAATAATTATAGCGAAGAAACTCGGCGATTGGGCGGGCGCCGCGAAATCTAATTTGAATCTTAATCAGTTGTTTTAGAGTTCGGATTAGATTGGCATTGAGGATTCTTTTTAAACGCGTAATTTTACTTGTGCAATCATTAGTCAACCTTATTTTAAGTTTTCGGTTTCGGTGCTTTGATTTTCCCTCGGGTCGAACTTGTAACTGAAGGTATTTCCGTTTCAGAAACCTTCTATCTAACATCAGTTTTAATCATCATAATAAATTACTTGAAGTAATCCAATAGCGTTTAGATGAATTTTATATCTGCTAATTCTTAATCCTTTCTTAGCACTTGATAATCGCATTGGTTTTTATCAGATTTCATTTCATTAAGTTTTTGTTGTTTGCGAACATGCTCACGTTTTTTCCATGAAGAGGGGTTGGCAGAACCTATAGACCTCCATTTGCTACGATGATGCTCAATACAGTTCTCGATTCAAAGTCAAAGTCAAAGATATTCTTTACTAACGTTTCTGTTTACACACATTCTGTGAAAAATTACCCCCATTCGAAAGTTTTCCCGCTTTTCACTCACCCGGAAGTAACATAATAGCCCACTTCCGGTTTGACAGGAAGTTGTCTCGGTGGTCGCGCAGCGTTACGTGTACCTTTCATACAGGTTTTAAAATTGAATTTCCTCTTTGCTAGTATAGCATAGGAGAATTAAGTGAATTAACGACGATCACACCAAATAATTCGTGTAGTTTTGAAAATTGGCTGAAATATTCTTTGAGATGTCCCGATGAACACACTAAAAGTCCCCGAGGGTGGGGGGTGAGCCAACGGCGGGGGAGGGGTGGAAGTTTTATTTTGCTTGTATCTCGAAAACTATTAGAGATTTATTTTTAGTTACTTCTACCTACATTAATAATGCTTATTAAATTGTCTACAAATGAAGATGTTATTTTTTACTGTAGAATTAATAATTTCTGGTAAAAACAAAAAAAAAACTGTAACTTATTGTATGAAGTGTCCAGATGAACATATTTTATGTCTATACTCTGGCCGCTGAGAGAATGTGATCCTGACAAATGTATATGTCCGTCTGTCCCGCGCTACCTTTCACTCTATCTCACTCCCACAAGTGAGGCCAGAGTATAGCCTAATACTATGAGTATAGCAGAATTCTGTAGATATATAAATCGAGGGATCAAAAGTAGCTCGAAATGGTTCATGTAATTTAAACAGGGCGGGGGGCGATATAAAATTTGATAAAAACTGATTTGTCCTACGTAGTAAGTTTATATACTCTTTGCTGATTTGATTGAAAAAAAAACTGATTTATTTTTAAATCCTGTCAAAAAAGTTCTAAATATTACCGGCCAAGTCATCCACCTCACCACTAAAGAGGTCCGTCCTACGCAAAAAAAAAAACAAATAAAGTGAAAAGTTTCTAAAAGGTTTCAGCACTCTACTGGCTGGCAAGAAAGTTGGGACGATGAAAAATTCGACTTCGGAACACCGTTGGAGGCAAATTAAAAAGTTTACTTCACTCTCACTTTCACTCGAAACTATTGGAGCCATTTTGGTTTTAAAGTGGTACTTTTAACTTTTTAATTTCGTGTTGAAAGGATTCGGTATTTTATGACTGGAGCTGTATAGTAAGGTAAAATGGGAAATGTTTTTTTTTTTATTTCAGGCTTTCTTTCTTTGTTTTAATATAAAAAGAAAGAAAAAATACATTGTAACAAGTCCATATGCGACTTGGTATATCCGTTTAATACCTACAATACTTTTTATTTAATTAAATAAATATTTGTGGATAGGGAATAAGGATTTCTCAAAAAGAGAAGTAAATGAGCGTTTACAAAAAAAAACTTATTTTTGCAACTTTTACGTCATTTCTATTCAGAATGATGGAGATCTTCTCAGAGAGGAGAGTATCTCACGCCGATGGAGAAAAAAAGTGTACCGAAAAAGCCATATATATTTTTGTTTCCACTTAGTTATTATCATAAAAATATAAATCGGAAAAATGAATTGGGACAATTTTTTTCTCCATAGGGGTGTTGCAGTTGCAAAAGTTGCAGAAAAAGAGACTTTTTCAAATAGGGTAAATAAAAAAAACGCTCAAATAACTGCCTAAAAGTCAGTACAACTGTGCCACTGCCACCCCGTATGGGAAAAGGCGTGACGCTATAAAATATGTTCTGAAAATGGAATAGAAGGTATGGTGAGGTATTTATTTTAAGTCATTTCTGTCTAAGTTACTTTTACAAATCATAAAGTAGATACGTTCGCTACAGTCTATTAGCAAAACAAGACATGAATCAACAAGCGACCGCCATGAAAGGACATAATTTGCAACGAATAACCTCTTAATCCAGTGACAGATTTTCTTACGAATAATACCTCGCTGAAAAACGGCGCCACCATCTATCTAAATCACCGAAGAGTACGCGCGATCCGTCAATAGCACACAAGATTTAAAGGTTAGAATTTAGTTCCAGAAAGTTCCGTATTCTTAACTAGTGGCGTTGTAGATTCCAATCTACCCCCTGCTGGCTATTAGCAAAGTCTCATTTGCACTCGTTTGGAACTTATCTTCTTCTAACATGGATGTCGCAGTGTCCTAATCCCGGGATTTTGGGCTATTGAATTATGGGAAAGGGTGGAATATTACATATTTAATACTTAATTTTTAGTCTGAAAAACTCTCGACATTTTGGAGGAATCAAGTACTTAGATCATTATTTTTTGAGTCGTCAATCATCAAGTTTTTTTATCCCTAATGAGTATCTAATAGCTATAGTGAGTTTTAGTCTACACTTTGTAGCTAAATACTTAAAAGTAACTTCAAAACTTAAAATAAAACAGTGAGTAAGTAAAGAAACCATTCTTCCATTTTGTTCAACTTAAAAAAGAAAAGGTTATTTCCATGAATTAAAAACAGACCCGCGTCAACAAAAACAAACGCAAAATAACTGCCAAAAGAAATCCAGTAACAGCAAAGCGTCTCACTCATTACGCGGAGATAAAATTTAAATTGCAAAACAGACCGACCCCTTCGAAAAAAGGGTAATAGTGGGCGTCAAAAAAGTACCAAACGGGTGGTTTAAGATCCCCCCTCTCCTTGCCCCCTTCTCCCTTCCCTCCTCAAGGAATTAATATTTTTACCATCATTTGTTTTGTCGTATCTGTAATTTCGGTTATCTCTGCGTTTTCCGTTATGATTGGCGGGAAACTGCTCGGCTGATTTTCGCGTTTTGTTCCTCCTCTTGTCTTATTTTTAGCTGTGCGGTGGGCGGGGATGATTCTGTTGTTATTTTGAGGTGTTTTTATTCGTAAGTGCTTTCTGGAGATGGATTTTGTAATAGCGCTGTTAAGTTATAAAATTGAGACTGACAAAGGGATACTTGTTTGACTAAAATCATTTTTGCACGTAGATGGACTAACACGCTGGGTAGCGTAAGGACAATCCAGTCCTTGGAACAATATTGACATTAAAATTATAAAAAAAAATGACATTAAAATTATTTTGACAGTGGGTACCAAGACGTCAATGAATGTCTAATTTTTGACGTTGGTACCCACTGTGAAACTAATTTTAATGTATTTTTTTTTTTTACAAAAAAAATAAAAAAAATGGCTGCAGCCAGGCGGCTAAGATGCTGTCAAGAGTAGTTTTATACAGTTGGTTGTAATTACAACTTATGAAACATATTTACAGGTTGGCAAGAAAGTCTAGAAATTAAATGATGGCAACATTCACAGACTACTGCGTGTTTTCTTTAATGTCATATTTGGATTGTCTATCAAAACACGCAATAGTGCTCTAATATGTCACTTATGTTGCCATTATTTATTTTCTAGACTTTCTTGACAACCTGTAAGTCCATAGTTTATGTGATGTATTTTATTAATTTAGACTGCAAATTTATTTAAAAAAAAAGTCTCAACTTCTCCATACGGGCTGGCAGAGCAGAGAGGTGTAATCTAGGAGTTCAACGCTCCGTTTTTCATCACTGACGCAATGTGAACATAGGTGGCATAATAGGTGGATATAATGTAGTAGTAGTAGTGTGATGAGCACTATGCGTTCTAACTAACTTCAACATATTAGACAGAACGCCAAACGCCAATACTTGACTTCCGTTCCAATTTCGTACACCGAAATGTTTTCTTTTTCTTTTCAGTTCTGAAACGCCTGCCAGTCTCCGCTGAGTGGATCCAAAACAAATCGCCCGACGTAGAATCTCCAAGTTTCTAAACTTTAAAGCGTTTTTACTAAACAAATGAGCTCTATTAAAGAGAAAATTGACTTTACCAAGTTTCGCTATCGGGTCTCGCAGTGATGAAAAATCTTTGACAGTGGCATAATGATTATAAATTGGCGCTAAGGTCTGTTTCGGGCAGTTTTATTGAATTATTCTGAGATATCGCGCCTTGAAATTAAATACACCATTAGATTATATTAATTTAAGTTTGACTACTAGACGCTATGAAGGTCAGTGCCTACTCCGAAGTTAAACCCGCAAAAGCAATAAACAACTTGTATGGCAGCCTTGTATGTTTTTCACTCCATCTACATAAGTATTACTTAGTCTCCCAATTTTTTTATGCTATTTAGTTCTGAATAACGCTGCAAATACACACCTATAACTTATCTTATAATTTATAGTATAAATAGGTAGGTAGACTACCATTTTTTTACTGTTGTTCCAAAAATTAAACTAAACATCAATTAGACAACACAGTAGTCCGAGGATTTTCTACATTTAAGAACTAAGTAATTATAAATGTATGCTCCATTTTCCATTGTAAGAGTAAGTATAATGTTTTTATCACACCTGCTCTGAAAATACATACTAATTATACCAATTAGAGGGAAGAAACGCCTTTATCCCGCCCTTCAAATCCTTTCATCCCAAGGTATGGAAGTTTGTATGAAAATCCTTCCGACCCAAGGGTGGGAAGTATGTATGAAATTCCATTACATACCCGGTTTTTTTATTTTTATTTGTCAGCAGTCATACTGCAAAGAGACTTTAACTGTCTACTAATTTTATAAATTTTATTTCTGGAATAAAGTTATATTATTATTATTATTATTATTAAATTTCAAGTGAATTGTTACTGGCCACATACAGTTTTTTTTACCAGTTACCAACCTCCTTGGTGCATACAGTAAATTAAAATCGAAATTATTTTTGTATATAAAACGCGCGGAATCACGGAAGAAGTGGCTGCATGACCTTATGATCTTAGCGTACTCCAGAAACGGGCGAATAAAAAAAGGAAAAGCCCGCGCATTTTCGCAAAAACTTCGATTGATTTAGCATTTTATGTCTATAATTTTCCTCGTAGGTGTAATAAAAAGCACTATACATACCTCAGGATAAAGTACAGTTCCATACCTCAAATGGTTTGCGCCCCTCGCAAGCTCGTGGCGCAAATGCCATAATCTCGGTATGGAACTGTCACTTTCTTCCCTCTGAAGTAATGTACTATTATACCTATTTTTTTCCAATAAAGTATGTAAGGATCAAACTATGGAGTTGGTAAGTAAAGTAAAAATCTACTATACTTCAATGACACAGAAGACATTCTCATTAATTTACAACAACATTTTACTTTGGGCACCCCCCCGCCCGGCAGCGATTTGGGCGAAATTTTAAATATTTTTTAGTTATATCACCTACTTAGTTTAGCTTAGTTGCAATTATTAATTTGTTGTTGTATTGCATTATCTTTGTTCTGTAATACAATGTTTGAAGACGCACAAACTTATTTACAACAACATTTTACTTAGGTACAAGTCCGCCGTCCGTCACCGTTCCATCAAGGAATTTGTATTTCATTTTCTTTCCTGGGATCACTTTCGCGCGCTTCTCGTCGCCAACTTCCCAAGATGGCTGCCATCATTAAAATTATCAGAAGCTCCCTCCCTTTTTAATTAAAAAATCGTGTCGACTGCCAAATAAAATCAATCCCTGGCCCCGAAATTCTGCGAAGAAAACTCGGGAGAGTTCTCCTTTTTCTTAGGGAGCTGGCCCTTCTACCGGGCTGTAAGTAATTATATTTGTATAATGATTGCGAAGTTTTGTTCCCGACTTTGTTTTATTTTTCGTCTATTTGTTATTAAAGGGGGTCTTTGGTGACGGTGGAACGCGACAGTATGATAGAGTGCAATCAGATACAGAGAAGATATTCAACTTTCCTTTAAATCTTAAACCTTTTGCCACAATGTAATCGCTATACCCTTTCAAGAAACAAAAAAGTTTTTGAAAGAGTATCTGTTGTCGCTGAACTATATTGAAATAGTCCCATCCCATGTGAACTTTATGTGTTTTTTATATAAGTAAGTAGGTACTTCTAATTTAAACTGTAAATATATTTTTAACTCTTTTAACTTTAAACCTGACTTCTAGGTTTACCTACCGACTTGTTTGTTTGGTTTGTCAAATTGTCATTTCCTATACTGTAACCACAAGGGTCCCATAGGACAGGCTCTGCCTAGTTTGGGATCCGCTATTAATCTCTAGACACTAAAATTCTAAACCTGTTTCTTTCTATTATTAACTTGTGTGTAATAATAACTTCGAAGCAAATAAATGTTTTTTACTTTTACTTTGCTTGAATGGTGGACTGCAGTTATTGTTATGTAGTGCCTGTAAAACTTTATAACATTTTCAAATCGGTGTTTCTATCGATGTTTAATGACCTCTAAAACATTCATCTACAAAACGATACACCTCCTTTGATAAGAGAGCGACAGAAAAAAACGATCTCTCAATTTCAAGAAAAGAACGCTTCACTCCACCCCCGCCCTCTCCGCCACCCGTCGCCGCCTACGTCAGAAAAACCTTTTGAATTTCGAACAAAAATGCTCGGCCTTAGCCAATAGGACGACAGCAAGTCTTTTGTAGTGGGAGAAAAAGAAATCAATATTTTAATTTGAAGGGAGGCTGGGGGTGGCTATCGCTTAGAAAAATTTGCATTTTCTTTTGGAGCCGCGTTTTGGGAGATAATTGGCTGCTTACCGACTTAGACTTGCGAATTTAGTACTTTGGTGAATAACGAACTTTTTTTTCAGATGGTCTGGACGTGAAAATGATGCCAAAACAGTATCATAGGTCGCTGGAGCAGATCTAGCTCGAAGGACCGAAGAAGCTCGAAAAATGTGCGATACAACGGAGTGGACTGTAGTGTAAATTAGTTTACTGGTTAACCTAGAACTAAGATTACTTACTAATCATTAATATACAATAAACATGATATGTAGTTATATGAACTGACCAGTGCCGGCAACATTGCACAACCATATAAAAACATAAGTGTTGTAAGCGTACAAAATGGTTTACTTACCATCAAAAGTAACATTAACAACTTAATTTAATTAACACACAACTTCCGACCACATTCGCAACATGGTCAAAGACCTACTGGCAAAGAAACGCGGACATCCGCGTTAACCCTTCAAGGGCGACCCGAAAAGTTGTCTTACCGGTTATCTTGCCCTAGGGCCTTTAACAAAGGAAATTACCAAAGGGTGCCAACTGGACATAATGGCTCACCTTTGGGCGAAAAAAAGGGTCAAATAATAACGGGCATTGCATTATAATATTTGGACCTATTTAAGTATCCGATGGGTCTTCTTTTGTGATTTTTGCGGAACTGACCCAACCGGTTTTAAGGACGAGTCGATTTAGGGTTGGGGAATTATGTATGTATATTTAGTTATCGATGTTTTGAAGGTGATTATAACGATATTTTGATCAGAAATGGAGTTAGGGATGAAAGGGATAAACGCGGGCACAGTTGTGCTTCTTCCGCCACGTATGGGAAAATGCGTGACGCTATGTTATGTTATATGATTTGATTAGAGAATATTGTATGCTTTCGACTTTACATAAAACGTTAAGTATTTATAAGTTTCTATACCTACATTGTTTTAGGGAATAAGATAATCATGGATATTCCTATTTTTCCTGGACTATACAAGTAGGCCTAGACAAAGTTAATAACGCTGCGAAAACGAAACGAAAACTCAAAATGTATGTGATTTAACATTTGGTGATTAGCGTAGCGTGGCGTGACCAACTGTCAAATCGCATACATATTTTTAGCGTTTCGTACAGTAAAGTATTTTTTTTATTTATTGCACTAAAAATTTACATTTAGGTAAAAACTAAAAGATAATACGGTCTTTGTGCATACGCTAACTTATAAACTAAGAAGTTGCCAGCGGTCTTCGCGCTAGGCAGGGCCTGTATCGCGAGGAATCAGATAATATTGAAAATTTAGAAATACAAAATAAAATAACATCATTCTTCAACTTCCATTATGAAGCCGATTTGATCAGAGCAACTTAATTTTTCACTTCTCCATACAAACCAGCTGACCCACTCAGGCCGAAATGTACAGTTGTACAGAAAGTTGCTCAGAATGATGTCCCTAACAAAGTAGTTTCTCATTTTGCGTTAATTCTGTTACACCTTGTATGTGTGTTTGTTAAGTAGGTATGTGTATCACAAAAAGGAATAACGATATTATTTACACGGGTGTGTGTATACTTATGAAGAATAGTTTTACATGAGGTGGCAGAGGCACAATTGGACCGACATTTAGCCAGTTATTCACTCCGTTTTACGTGTTAAGGGGTTAGCCCATCGCCAGATATCGAGTAATTTACGTTCGAATGATAAAATTATTTATTCCTAAGTTATTGGAAACATTCGTTTGTGTTTTCAATAAGTTACGCAATCTTGTATTAATACATTTTATTGCACAGAAACAAAATACAGACACTAAATAATGACAAAAATATACAGGCGACCTAAAGGTAAGACCGCACTAGGCGGAACTGCACTGCAGCGGAACTGCGCGACACGGCGCGTCATTTTTTGGTAAACCGCACTTGACCTGCAGCGACGCGACAGTTTCACCCGCCATTTGAACAAAGAACGAAAGAGATAGAAAGAGGAGAGAGGGGCGGGGGCGTGAGGTAGCGTCAGTTTTGCCTAGTTGCCCAACTTTGCCGCGCAGTTCCGCTGCAGTGCAGTTCCGTTGCCGCGTAGTGCGGTTTGCTCCATATGTTTGCCTTGAAAGAATATTTTGTCGCGTCGTGTCGCTCAGTTCCGCTGCGGTGCAGTTCCGCCTAGTGCGGTCTTACCTTTACACATATCTCAAGTTTTTGTAGTAATTAGCTGCATGTGATCTGATCACAAACTGTGCCCAATACAACTCCACAAGAGAAAAACTCTCAATCTATCGACAAAACTAACTTACAACCGGCCACCTCAACACGTGGCCACTGCCAACATTAAAAAAACTCGCTGAATTGTCCACCGCACAATGCCGGCTGATTTGCATACCGGTCCGACCGGTTCTCACGGCGCGGCTAAGGGTTAAGCAGCCGGCCCGTTGTCTTCATTTTCGCGGCTAATTTTGCAAAGATGCTTCCCTGTGGCACCCTGTGGTAGCATGCGTTGTGTCTGTAGATGGGCAATCACCCGGAATTTTTCCAGTTCTTGTAATAATTTCAATATCATTACAGAATTATTAATAAATGTGGGGAAAAAGAGTTCCAGAATTATTCTAATTTTTCTAATTTATCCGAGTTGTGTGGTTCGGAATTATTACCAGCGCCAATCTATAGTTGTGTCATTGTGTTCAAGGTAATCAAATAAATCTAGGAACAAGTCTGAAGTTGAAGCATTATGCCCAAAATGGCCTGACAATCTCAGAACTGTATATTTCCAGCAGTTGTAATTTTATAAAGTCAAATTTGTGCAAATAAACGGTCAAGTGCGAGCAGGATCGCGCACCAAGGGACGTAGCATGCATAAAAAACTAAAGTATCATGTCATCCATGTAGACAAAATTGAATATTTTTGTAGAAAGACAGAAATTTGCAGTTTTAAGATTTTTCTCTCAACTTGTGCTATAAGACCTTGCTTTGTGTCTTTCATGTTTGTGGCCCTACGGGAAGTACCCTATAGGTTTTGGGTCCATTACGACTACATGAAAATCCAACAGTTTTACAGCATAAACAGCCCATCGCCAGAGGTACTGAGTAATGAAGGTTTCCTCTATTAGCGTTACAATATTTATGTAAGTTTGATATTGTATATAATGTTTATGACATATTTTTTTTTATCTTATAATTTACAAATACAAATTAATACAAATTCGTTTATTTTGCCAAACAGAGAACAATAATTATAAAACTTCCTTAAATGTGTGGGTACTTGGAATTTTTAATTATAAATTAATGCGATCTCCGCACTAGGCTAACCTGGGTCGTGGAGACCGTCACAAATCGAGTGCCATGATAAATCACTAAACCTTTTTCAGTACAACATTGCTATATTTTTTTAGTAAGAACCATCATTGGAGTGTGGAGAATTAGACTACACTTCTAGAAAACCACCCGTTAAACCACTAGGGTGCTACAGACAGTCACACATACACACACACAGACAGATAGACGCTTCTAGCTTAAAAAAGAGCAGTTTTTATCGATGGGGGTTAAAAAGTCTAACTGATAAACGGTTGACTGTTTCACTGGCGAATCGTTGCGCGTTTCGTTTCTGTTTCGCTGCTCTTGAGCCAATATTTGTATGGCCCTCCTCTACCTATTAGTATTTTATGGCCCTCCTATACCTATTAGTATTTTATGGCCCTCCTATACCTATTAGTATTTTATGGCCCTCCTATACCTATAAGTATTTTATGGCCCTCCTATACCTATAAGTATTTTATGGCCCTCCTATACCTATTAGTATTTTATGGCCCTCCTATACCTATTAGTATTTTATGGCTCTCCTATACCTATTAGTATTTTCATTGAAATATATTTTCCCCTTATGTTTATTGCAAAATTTGTCTGTCAAAGTTGACAAAGTCAAAGGCAATTTGCGAACATAGGAGTTAAATACTTAGCACAAATATTTCAGGGAAGTACAAGCACCTGTTCCTCATAATTTAAGTAAAGATGTACGTCTACGCTAATTAAATTCATAGTTGATATCATCATCATACTTATGTCAAACAATACTTAAAAATAATGTATTGTGGAAAAAGGCGGCAAATTGCAGACATGAAGTAGGCTGTAGGTTATCGTAGCGCGTAGCAGTCTCGTAGCAAACTACGCGGCTACGGGGGCGTAGGAAGTGAGGTAAATTTGTCGAACTACTTTTGTCGTTGCAAAATACAATTCATGGGCGATTTTTCAATTCCCCGATAAAATTACAAATTTGATGAACTGTCAAATTCCTCATATAATTTCATTTGAGGATTGGAAAACGGGTCATCAACTAATTTTGGGATTTATCCAGATGCTTGAGCGACGATTTTTATGCTAGTGTAATTTTATTTTATGTCATTCGTCATGCATGTCGCGGCCGATCATAGAATCAGGCTCATCATGATGTGCCGTCATGTGCCCCGCCATTTCATGATATGCCCAAGCAATTACTGGGCACATTATGATGTGGCGGGTTTTGACGAAAACATGTCTTTTTAGAAGTATTTTTATTCAGCACTACGTGATGTTTTTTGTGTTATACGTTTGTGTTATGCGGCCGATCGTAGAATTGGGCACATCATGATGTGCCCAAACGTGAAATATAATGAAACGATAAAATTTCTTAAGGCAAACACTGAGATAGCTTAGGTGAAGACTAAAGCGGGCGAGCGCAGCGAAGCCCCCGAATAGTCTTCGTGTTCGTTTGACATGTATAACACAAAAAACATCACGTAGTGCTGAATAAAAATACTTTTAAAAAGTCAGACATGCCTGGGCATATCATGAAATGGCGGGGCACATGACGGCACATCATGATGTGCCCGATTCTACGATCGGCCGCCGACATATACGATCAAACGAGATATCTCGACCTGTTATTTCGACTATGGCGATGATCTCGGTTGCGAGCGCGAGAATAGGCTTGTGGCCTGTCAAGTCAAAATAGATACTTTTTATGACCTGTCAAAACGGAACTTTTGTTCCTAAGTTCTATGAAATAACAACAGAATGACGTCATGTAAAAGTGCCATCAAATGCTGTCTTTTTTGCACAAAATTGACTTTATAAAATATATCTGCTGGAAATATACAATTCTGAGAATGTCAAACCATTTTGTACATAATGCTTCAACTTAAGACTTGTTCCTAGATTTATTGGATTACCTTGGCCACAGGCTATTGGGGGCCACGTCGCCGCCCACGAACTGTCTAAGATTTTTTGAGAACTTATAACATATTTTTTGTAACCGGAAGCCCTGACCACCTTCAAACGAAAGCAGCCCTTAAATTATGCTTTAAGAAAACATCGCAGGTCAAAAGGACCCCATCCTTTTGTGATTCAAATTAATTGCATTCATTATCGCAAGATTGCAACCGGTCTAGTTTTTTTAGGGTTCCGTACCCGAAGGGTGCCAAACGGGACCCTATTACTGAGACTTCGCTGTCCGTCCGTCCGTCCGTCCGTCCGTCCGTCTGTCACCAGGCTGTATCTCATGAACCGTGGTAGCTAGACAGTTGAAATTTTCACAGATGATGTATTTCTGTTGCCGCTATAACAACAAATACTAAAAATCAAAAGAAATTTAATATTAAGGGGGGCTCCCATACAACAAACGTGATTTTTTTGCTCATTTTTGCTCGATATTGATAATGGTAGCAGGTAGACGCTTAAAATGTTCACAATATATTGAGTATATTATTTACTTAAAAGATAAATAATTAAATTAAAATTAAATTAATATTTAGGGGGGGCTCTCATACATTTTTTTTTGCGGTTTTTTATAGATAATGGCACGGAACCCTTCGTGCGCGAGTCCGACTCGCACTTGGCCGGTTTATTATGAATTGCGAACAATAATGTTTGTCTAAGGGCTACAGGTAAGGATGCTGCCCTTTGGTTAAAATGTTTTAATGAAGGACGTTCTTCTAAGCTTGTAATTATTATTGTCAATAACTTATGTATTAGATTGAAAAAGCGGTTGGCCATCTGTTTGGTCTTTTCCTGTCATCGATCGTAAAATTACTAATTTTGAGACAATTTATGGAACATAAGTATAAGTAATATGAAGAATAGAATAATTTATCGTTGTGCACATATGTAGGTCTATCTTTTGTTAATTAATCCTGTCCATCCTAGGTTTGCTGGAAGAGATCTCTTATTAGAGATAAGCTCGCCTTTGTTCTTGTTTTTTTTTTTTTTAAATAAGTGTCTGTATTCTGTTTTTGTGCAATAAAGTATAAAAAAATAAATAAAAAATAAATAGTTTCTTGGTCTTTCTAGAGTGAGGATATTTGAAGCTTATAATGTTTAGTTTTAAAATGTGTTATTGTTAATACTAGCATAGGTACTATTTGGGTACTAGCACTTGCACCAGACTTTTGATAGTCGCTAACTACAATTTTAAATACAACACGGCTAAGTTGCGTTGTCAAACAAGGCAAGTTTTTGTATGGACAAGGCAAGTTTTTGTATGGTTAGGGTCTCCATATTTACAAAACAAAACGTACGATCGTAATTTTTCATAATCTCTGTAACATGTAAAAAAAAACTAGATAACCAATACATAATTCATAATTCATAATTTATAATTTCTTTATTGCACACAAAAAGTTACATAGGACAGTAAAAAACATAGAAAACGTGTACAAAGGCGAGCTTATCTCTAATAAGAGATCTCTTCCAGCAAACCAAATAGGGATGAGACAGGTGGATTGCTGAGCAGGAGTAGACCCATGTGTACAATACATATAATTATTACTTACAAATCAATAGACTACATAAACTAGTGCATACTTATATAAATAAATATGAAATATATTTATATAATATAGATAAACTAATAAATACTATACATACATACTACCTATAATTCTATAAAGACAGGTAATGCTTCTTCACACGACTCTTAAAAATACTGAGAGTAGGACTATCCCTGATGGTGCAGGGGAGTGCGTTCCACAAGCGGATAGCACGAAGTCTAAATCCGTGCTCATACATTTGGTGCCGGATCGACATTGTTAGTTATTCACGTAGTATTTAGATTTATCGTTAAGACATGTCGATCGGCACAGATAAGGTATTTTTATATTAACACGTAGTATTGTAGTAAGTTGTATTTAAGCTAAGTATTTTTAGTATTAAACCAGTTGAGTATCTGAGCACATCTCAAGTCTTTTACTCTACTCCCGGAGGAGTCGATCATATATTTATGGTATATTTTATGAAGACAATTTTGTGCAAAAAAAGGCAGCAATTGATGGCACTTTTACATGACGTCATTCTGTTGCTATTTCATAGAACTCAGGAACAAAAGTAACGTTTTGACAGCTCATAAAAAGTATCTATTTTGACTTGACAGGCCACAAGCCTATTGCCCCTGGCAAACATGTTATTTTTATTCCAGTGGTTTCACTATCTCGCAGGAGATGCAGATCCGAACCCGGTACTGACCCCGCACCAATGAGATAAGTAATAAGCTTAAGCCCGGGTCTCGCAAGAGACGGATAAACAGTCAGATAACTTTTTTGACATTTTTTTGTACGTGAGAAATTTCAAAAGCCCCGGATAAACAGACAGATAAACGCTATCTAATGTGAACTTATGGAAGCAATAAACTTGAACTAAACCCTGAAATAAGAGAACGGCACTTAACTCATTTAACCGTCTCGATCTTCTATGACTGATGCATCTGTGATTCGCTCACAAAATGTTTTGTCTGTTAATATAGGGCTTATCGGAACCGCTTGAAACAGGCCACAAAGGGTTTTTAATTTAACATCCTTACAGTTTAATTCCTGCGACACAATTACGCAAATTAATGATTCGGCATTTAAATAATAAAATAAATAAATAAAAATCATTTATTGAACAAAAAAAGTGTAAACAGTAGTTTGACCCTGGTCCCCACACTAGGATACCCTGTGTTGTGGGAATCAGTTTCTTCCGTTTATGGCAAAAGTTATTAAATAGTACACGTTATCAACTATTAACAAAATGTTTCATTCGTTAATTTATAACGATAATGAAGGGAGTCATCAGTAACACAGTTTATAGTGAGCGGCAATGAGCTTGCCACTAATCACTGGCACCCTCATTACCGGATGTAGCTTAAAACCGCCATCTAGTGCCAAGTAGCGGGATTGTGTTAGTTCCCTATTACCTAACAGATGACTGTAGTGCGGCAAACTCACGCAGCGACAGCTGGTGGCCAATACTGGAACTAAAATTTAACTGCCATCTGTCGGTCAATAGCTTAACTATTTTTTTTTTGCAATCTCGCTTCGTTATATTTTCAGTAGATTAACGCTAATAAGAATGCATTTTGCAATGCAAAAATATTTAAAACCAATTTTATGATTATCTGTGAGAGATTATGATGAAAACATTTGCAACAGAATGGTAGTTGACTGCTACTCGATACAAGATGGCGCTAGTTGTATTCTGAGGGGCGTCTTATTAAATATTACCCCTCGTTTTGTTACAATCGCACCCCTTTTGAGGTACTTGGCAACGTATTTATGAAATCCAATGAGACTTGCCTCCGTTTCGTCGGTGGCCAGCATTCGAGTTCTTGGTTTTTTTAAGCAGATTAAATTCACCTTGGATGATTGGAGGCTCGCTTAATTTTGTTCAGAGTTTTTAGGCGATGAGGAAATTACTATGAACAGTGATTTATATCTATTGTTTTTTGTATGGTTGATTCTGAAATAAATTTTAGATTAGGACAGCAATGCTTCGGTCGGTTTGAAATAAAATAACTTAGTAAATAAACCAACTCTTCTATAGATATTCTGCGACCAGGGAGCACTTATCCAGTGGAGAGCGCATAGATACATTTTCCTTTGAAACACAACTCACCAATTTACGGGCGGCGGGGGACGCGGTAAGAGAGCTGTGATTGGTCAGCCGCTGCGAAACTGTCTGGCGGCCCGTCATCGTACAAAGGTTGCGTATGCGAACGTTTGTTGAATACAACAAACGTTCGGCGAGCCGCATTCCCCGGCAGACGCAGTCAATTGGATATATAGTCTCTGAACAAAACAGATGCAGGTTCGAATACCGGCGCTGATCATGTACAGATAAGCAAATTGACTTTCCAACCTCTCTGGCACAGCGGTCGTGACTCAGCCTAGCATGCGAGAGGTCCCGGGTACGAATCCCGGCTGGGGATAAAGAAACCAACAAATGAGTATACCCAGGTCTTGGATGTTTTCATGTTTGTGGGGTGTCGCTGTTTCTGGTTCCCACGACACAGGGTATCCGAGAGTGGGGCCAGAAGCAAAGCCCCCAGCTATTTTTTTTGTCCCCAGCCGGGATTCGACCCCGGGACCTCTCGCATGGTAGGCAGGTCAGTGATGCTTATGATAGGTTTATGCAAAGTCATAGTTTTTGCCTCTCTTCTACATTGGACCGTGTGAGAGTAGAATAGCAAGGAAACTCCCACGCAGCATCATAATTACTACAATTTGCCTAATTTTCCACCCGGTTTAGAACCGGCACTTTTTTCCGGGTAAAATACAAATGGCTTTTTAAGTGCCGTCGCGGGGCGGAGTGTTAACAGATTTTTTCGCCCGGTTTTTTATCACCCGGGTGATTTTACACCCGGGTAAGGCAGTGATTAATTCACTGTTGACCCGCCGCGCCGATGGGGATTTCGGCACCTTTTTTAGGGTTCCGCCGTGTATGTGAACAGTTATGGGCAGATTCACACTGTCTAGATCTGCTCTAAGTGACAGGTTGAATTGTCATTTTACTTAATACTTCATTTATGTATTATTTATCTGTCACATCGGTACCTGAGAGAAATTCTTTCTTGAAAGGCATTGAGGTCCTGTCTGAAAGGTTCTCGATAAGCCTTATATTATTGATAAGATATATGATATTGATAGAGAAACTCCAATTGTCAAGTACCACGTGACCACCTCGACAGCGGTTTCACACCAAAAACATGCAACACTTGGCGTACTTGGAGGCTGGTATCGCGTGAAGACATGGCAAGACGAGGAAAACAGCGGCAAGATGGCGGTTTGTGTGGTTGACTGGGACGGACGTGTTTGGATAGGCTACTTGTATTTTTGTTTGTTTAATTCGATTTCAGTGTCAGCGTTTTTTTTTTGATAGATCAAATATCGTTCTAAATATCTAGGTTTATCGAGAACCTTTGAGAAAGGGTCTTAAATTTTTTTTTTTTCTTATTCTGCAATTAAGGCACACATAAACTGTATCTCTGTTCCTACACTTTATTATTATTTTATGCCACGAATATAAATATAATTATTATTATTTTTAACATTGTAATCGTTAATTCGAATTCAAATAATTTATTTCGGAACTCACGGATCCATGTTACAAGTTAAGGTACAAATATTTAAAATAAAATAAAAAGAGCCACTTGGGTTGATAAGACTGTCCAACTCCCACGTCAAGGTAATGCAGATAACTAATGTTTCCTTTGAAAATCGTTTTCTGGGAATTTTGCAGCAATAGTTTATGCTCCACGAACTAAAAGTAGTTTTAAAAAAAATAAATAATAAGCTTTATTTATTTAAAATGTTACAATGATTATTTGTTTTTACACATAGCAAAGAACAAGGGATGTTCTCTACTCCCTAAAAAAGGGCGAACCCTGTGTTATAGGATGAGTAGTAGCACTTCCCACACATAGATGACATGGTTAAAGTCAACTAATGTGGACAAATATGTTATTAACTTAACTTAACCCCCAAGCTCGAGCCATTTTTTTATTTTTTTTTACAAAAAAAAAAAATACATTAAAATTAGTTTGACAGTGGGTACCAACGTCAAAAATTAGACATTCATTACGTCTTGGTACCCACTGTCAAAATAATTTTAATGTCTTTTTTTTTATAATTTTAATGTCAATATTGTTCCAAGGACTCTTTTGTCCTTACGCTACCGTGGGTGTTAAATGAGTAGAAATTTTAATCTAAGACTATTATTCTCCCCTAATATAGTCAATTCAATTTGTTTATTGCAATAAATAACATGTTTGATAAAGGTGTTACATTTCACATTATTATTCACTTATGTAATTATCACTATGTAGTTTTACCCAAAATAGGGTGTAGCAATTTAAAATAAAATAAATATTTACATGAAAGAATATGTAGGTACGTACAACCACATATAACTGCATTCACATGTTAGACGCAAGGAGATACGGAACCCATGTTGTGGAATAAAGTGTTCTACTTGTCCACAAATAAATTGCTGTAAAAACTCCGAATTTGCCTAACGATGTCAAATTGCTTTTTTATTAACACTCTTCATTGGAGGGTCTTTACGTTGATCACTTTATTTAGCTTTAAAAAGTGATTTAGTGACTTTTTTATACCTATAAATGTAGCCCATTAATGTCCCCACCGAGGGGCACAGGCCTTTACCCGAATCCGAGTAAGATTGAGCCATACTCCTTATACCTATACAACGTGTAAATGAATTAACGCAAAATAAGAAACCACTCCATTATTCTGAGCAACTTTCATTAGGAAACCGATTTGATCAGAGCAACTTTATTTTTCACTTCTCCATACAAATCAGCTAATCTACTCAGGCCAAAATGTACTGGGAAGTGAAAAATAAAGTTGCTCTGATCAATTTGGTTTCATAATGAAAGTTGCTCAGAATGATGTCCCTGACAAAGCAGTTTCTCATTTTGCGTTAATTCATTTACACCTTGTATATGTGTGTTTAACAGAAATAACAACATACTTAACACATAATACATATAGTGTCATGCCATTTCTCATATGTGGTGGCAGAGACACGACTGTGCTCACTTGTGCCGGCCATAGTGACTCAATACTCCGTTTTTCGTGACAGGGGGCTAGCCTATCGCCACAGCTATGGAGTTATAATAGGCTTGTGGCCAAGGTAATCCAATAAATCTAGGAACAAGTCTTAAGTTGAAGCATTATGTACAAAATGGCTTGACATTCTCAGAATTGTATACTTCCAGCAGATATATTTTATAAGGTCAATTTTGTGCAAAAAAAGACAGCATTTGATGGCACTTTTACATGACGTCATTCTGTTGTTATTTCATGGAACTCAGGAACAAAAGTTCCGTTTTGACAGTTCATAAAAATTATCTATTTTGACTTGACAGGCCACAAACCTATTGAAACAAAAAGTAAACTTTACAAAAAACCGACTTCCACAAACACTACTTGATTAGATTGAGTTTAATACAAACTGTAACCCCTTATCCCCCCCCCCCCACGGGGAATTAATTTTGTCAAATCCCATCTCAGTGCTACCCCACGCTACTAAGGAACCCTACTAATACAAAGTTTCATGGCTCTAGGTGCACCGGTTTAGGCTATGCGTTGCCTGCCCGTCAGCCACGCATTGTATTTGTACCTAGTATTGAGCAGTTCTGGTGGCCATATGTGGTCTTCATCAGCAGTTCCGCATCACAATATTATGCTTACCGTGAGTAAATGCACGAGTTTTATTGTACGCGCAATTCTTCCCCTTACCTATCATCTCCGTCTCCTACCCAACATGGTTTGCTGGATGAAATCTCTTATAGAGATAAGCTCGCCTTTGTACATATTTTTTCTATGTTAAGCTATTTTTGCTATCATGTGAGTACAATAAAGAAATTACGAAATTACGAGTTATTATTAAAAACACAAAAATCACTATAGGTATGCCTATAATATTTGAAGAGTTCCCTCGATTTCTCCAGGATCCCATCATCAGATCCTGACCTGGTGTCAATGGGACCAATGAAATGAAATTGAAATGAAATTTGTTTATTTACAGATAACATGGTTTACACAGATTCTACTTACTACACCTGAATAAATAAATAAATAAATAAATAAATAAATAAAATAAGGAGATACTTATTAGGAACATTTTTCGTAAAATAGGAGGGATCAGTGACAACCGAACTAGTGAAAACACTGTATCTCGGTTGACAAATGGTGCTCAATAAAATAGGAAGGTAAACACTTTCAAACAAAAAAATATTTTTCCAAATCGGTCCATCCGTCTAGGCGTTATCGGGGCACATATATAAAAAAAAAACATCCGGACGAATTGTAAACCTCCTCCTTTGGGAAGTCAGTTAATAAATGAGTTTTTAATTTATTATTTAATAATTAACCAATCAATAAACGGACCATAAGTGTAGATACAAGAACATACGGCGATAAGCAAGAGCGTGACTAGCGCAATATGTCCCGGTGGCGGGGCCGGACGGCACGGCACGGGACGTTTCCGGCTTTTTCCGGTTTTCCCGGCAGCCGGCGGAAGGGCCGCGGTGTAGTGGGTGCAGGGATCTTAAACATTATGGGGAAAGCTACGCGGCGGAATAAAGTGCAAGAAATTACGAACGATGATTATGAAAAAAAAAAGAAAAACCATTTCAAACAAAGGAATTTATGTTTCAACTTGAAACTAACTTAATTTACCTAACGAAATAAACTGGCAGCCAAAGTTCTGTTTTCATCGCTTTTTAGGGTTCCGTACCCAAAGGTTAAAAAACGGACCCTATTACTATGACTCCTGTCTGTCTGTCTATCTGCCTGTCTGTCTGTCTGTCCGTCTGTCACCAGGCTATAATATATCTCATGAACCATCATAGTTAGACAGTTGAAATTTTCACTAATGATGCATTTCTGTTGCCGCTATAACAAAAAATACTAAGAACAGAGTAAAATAAATATTTAAGCGGTCTCCCATACAACAGACATGTTTTTTTGCCGTTTTCATAGATAATGAACCCTTCGTGCGCGAGTCTGACTCGTACTTGGCCGGTTTTATTTACAGCTATTTTAACACGTGGGCCAATTGTGCCGCTTTCACCACGCATAGGTAAAGGCAAGGCGTGACTAGCATACTTACAGTCTTCACAAATTAAAAGGCCCGTTTTGTCAGTTCACGCCCATGAAGTTTTAACACCTACTGCGTAGGTAATAAAAGCCTAATGTTGCGTACAAGCAAAGCGTACAAGTTGCACGTAGGAAAACCGCTTCTATTACCTACGCGTAGGGGTAAACCTTCATGGGCGTGAACTGCCAAAACGGGCCTTTCTGTATCTTCTGTATCTTCTGTAAGGGGGCTGAAGTGCCTGCACGTGGCCCACATGTGCGGGGCCTTTGTGCATGTCCCCTTCTCCCTTTCTCTCATCTCAGCCAACCCAACTCCTCCACAAGTTGGAGTAGGAGGCCTGGATGTTCAAGGAGCCTTTTATTTTGTGAAGACTATACTGCGTGCGAAGGCTTTTAAATAATCCATCGCGCCCTGTACGCCCCAAGCCGAAACCTAGCTCGTTAGTATTCATCCATGTTTTTTATTTCCCTGTTCACATCTTGTTTACGTTGTTATTATCTGCGTTTTTTACTTTCCCACATTTCCCAGCCGCCATTTTGTTTTTATTTTTTAATCCCAGCGGCCGCGGGGCAATGATTTAAACGTCCATCCTACTCCGTGTTGAATGCAAATAAGTAGCGGGCATGTTTTTAAAAATGTTTTTATAACGGTTTGTATTTCTGACACAGTAGGTATTTATCAACTGAAATCAATCACGTTATTGATATCGGACATACATAAGCATATTATAACACATAGCATTTACATACAGGCACATACATTGCTTCTGGCCCCACACAAGGATACCCTGTATCACGGGAACTAGGAACAGTGACATCACAAACATGTTACATCCAGGACTTAGGGATTTGTTTTCTTTCTCCCCAGCCGGGATTGGAACCCAAAACCTCTCGCTTTGGAAGTACAGCCTCGGCCTCAATGCCACAGAGGTCTTTATCGGGATATAACACATGTCAGATATACAAAATAGAGCTCATTTTCGAAGTTTTCAGTTGCAAGTGAGGCGTACTTCAGTTACATACAACCGATTGTATGATGAGCGTATGTTACAGGAACTCCGCAATGCAAGCCTTGAGGTTGGACTGAAGATGGATCGCTCAAAAACCCAGGCCATGACTAACGTGTAGGGTCGAGGTAGATGGGCAGGAAATACATTATGTCGATGAGTACATTCACTTGCCAGATAGCCTCCTTCGAAAACAGGCAGGATAAAGAAATCGATAGACGCATTTCTAACGCCTGGAAGAGCTACTGGTCTATGAAGGAACTTGTGAAGGGTAACCTTCCGCTGACCCTCAAGCGCAAGCTCATCGACATGTGTATCCTGCCTATCCTAACCTACGGCGCTCAGTCATGGTCTTTGACCGAACTTCAGAAGTCCAAACTCAAGGTTTGCCAGCGAGCCATGGAGCGCAGCATCCTCAGTGTTCGTAGGACGGACCACATTAGGAACACCACACGGCGCTCCATAACTGGCATCGCTGATGTGGGTGCACAGACCGCTAAGCTAAAGTGGAACTGGGCCGGCCACGTAAGTCGCATGCACCCAGACAGATGGGCGAAAGTCGCCACTGACTGGGTGCTGCCACAGGACGGATACCAGTGTAGGGGCAGGCCTAAACGGAGATGGCGGGACGACCTCGACGAGTTTTTGCCGGGGTGGCCGGAGGTGGCACAGACCAGGGAAGTGTGGATGAAAGAGGGGGAGGCCTTTGCCCAGCAGTGGGACACTTTCATGGCATAAGAAAAAGAATAAAAAATAAAAACAACCGACTAATCAATCCTCAGATAAGGATTATCTTACTAAGAGCCGATCGTTCACTCCTCAAATAGCTTTTAACTGTCTGTTTATTAGACGAATTTGACATTTCACAGGTACTTGAAATGTGAAATAAAGTAATCTGATTGTTTATCTGGGGATTGAAAAATCACCACTAAGCGTAGGATTTTTAGCCCATTAATGTCCCCACCGAGGGTTACATGCCTTTAACCGGATATGAGTAGGTAAGCACAAGCCACGCTGGCTCAGTGTGGGCTGTTGGGGGGTTTTACGACTACTACATTTGTATTATTTATGATACCTACATTACTGATAATAATAGGCACAATTCAATTCCACATAATTGTTCGAGACTCCCGCAGATTAATGGCAAAGCCTCAAACCGCTAATGTTCTCTAACTAAAGATTTTCACTGGCGCCCTCTGTCGGGACAGATGTAGTTAATATCCCTATTTATAACAAAACATATTAACGCGTCACATCTTTTCCCATACGGGGTGGCAGAGGCACAACTGTGCCCATACGGGGTGGCAGAGGCACAACTGTGCCCATACGGGGTGGCAGAGGCACAACTGTGCCCACTTTTAGCCAGTTATCAATACTCCAGTGTGCGTGACAGGGGGCAAGGCAATCGTCGCAGCTGTATAAGTGAAGGTTTCCTCAAGTTGTTTTCCGTCACCTGCAGAAGGTCCGTGTAACATTTGAAATTGAAATAGAAATTTGTTTATTCACAGATAACATGGTTTACACAGATTCTACTTGACTATAATTGAAACAAAAAGTAAACTTTAGAAAAAACCGACTTCCACAAACCCTATTTGATTAGATTGAGTTTAATACTAACTGTAACCCCTATCCCCCCCCCCCCCTTGGGGAATTAATTTTGTCAAATCCTATATCAGTGCTACCCCACGCGACTAAGGAACCCCTGTACAAAGTTTCATGGCTCTAGGTCCACCGGTTTAGGCTATGCGTTGCCTGCCCGTCAGCCACGCATTGTATTTGTACCTAGTATTGAGCAGATCTGGTGGCCATATGTGGTCTTCATCAGCAGTTCCGCATCAAAATATTATGCTATGTGCATTTGCTCGAGTTATTATGAAAAACACTAAAATCACTATAGGTCTGCCTATAATATTTGAAGAGTTCTCTCGATTTCTCCAGGATCCCATCATCAGATCCTGACCTGGTGTCAATGGGACCACCCTTGAGGTATTACCTATACGCCGAAAAAAGATTTGTTCAAATCGGTTCATAATTGGCGGAGTTATCGCGTAACAAACATAGAAAAAAAAAAACATATGGGTCGAATTGAGAACCTCCTCCTTTTTTTGAAGTCGGTTGAAAATAAGGAGATACTTAATTAGGAACATTTATCGTAAAATAGGAGGGATCATAGTGACAACCGAACTAGTGAAAACACTGTATCTCGGTTGTCAAATGGTGCTCAATAAATTACATGATGGGATGAGCAACTTACTTCTAATTGTGTTTGGTGCTAGGTACTGGGGCGAAAAACAAAAATTATGGATATAGAATTTGGAAAAAAAAATTAGAAAAAATTTGTTCTTAAACTAAATGTGTAGATAGGTAGGTCCCGGCTACTTTCGCTACTTGTTAGTATTATACTGTACAGGGTGTAACAGTAGGGTGTAGACATACTTTAGGGGTTGTTAGGGAGACCATTCTGAGCAACTATTACAATGAAACCGATTAGATCATAGCAACTTTAATTTCACTTCTCTATACAAACAATGAAACAAAAAGAAAAAGAAAATTAAAAAAGATTATGCCCTCACGGTGATTTGAACTCACGACCTGCGGATTAAGGGTCTACAACATACCGGCTGAGCTACCACAACGATGTGGGTTGACGCGAAATATACCGTCATATTGAAATGCGTGGGTGTATCAACACAAATCTCTTGTATGGGGACCCCCTTTAATTTGTAATATCTCTCTTATTTCAGTATTTGTTGTTGTTGCGGCAACAGAATACACATTCTGTGCAAATTTTAACTTTCTAGCTATTACGGTTCGTGCTCTAGGACCAGCTGACGAACGGACGGACGGACGGACGGACGGACAGACGGACGGACAGACGGAGAGAGGAGCCTGAGTTATAGGGTAGTGTTTGGCACCCTTCGTGTACGGTACCCTAAAAAGTTATACGATGACCTATATTTCCCAAATCCTAATTTGGCTTATCATCTTATCAAAGCGGAATGCATACTTGTGTATAGTATATGTTATGTTTATGTTACTATCCTCAATAGATCACTGAGCAATCTCGCCTCTCAATATATACGGCCCAAGGATCTGTGGCCAAGATTCTAATCAATTTAATTGGAAATTTCCTTTGATTAAACGCAAAGACCGTTGTTAGAAGTTGACCTAATAAAACATGGTAGCGTTGGCGGCGGCAGCGACATTCGCAAAGTCACTTATCGTGATTACAGTGTACACCAAAAAGAACATTAATATCTTAATTTAAATAAGCACCAACACATCTGTCCGACTAAAGTCCACGGCTCACATCTATATATAGTTCAAAACCTATGAAAAAACAGAAGACAGCTATCGGGGCACATACATAAAAAAAAACAAACATCCGGTGAATTGTAAACCTCCTCCTTTGGGAAGTCGGTTAAAAAAATGGCTTGTATATTTCCAGCAGATATATTTTATAAAGTCAATTTTGTGCAAAAAAGGCAGCATTTAATGGCACTTTTACATGACGTCATTCTGTTGTTATTTCATAGAACTCAGTAACAAAAGTTCCGTTTCAGTTTCAGTAGATTTATTGCCATAAATGTCATGTTACATACAAGGTCTTACAGATATAATAGTTAGGAATCAATGTCATTTTACCCTTGGGCATAGCAATAATTACAAGAATATAGCGGTAATGGTATACATAATATGTTACATAATGAAGAATAGATAATTTCGTTAGAATAATAACAATCAGGCGATTCTTAAAAATAGTCAACCCACCGCAACTAAATAGTAAAACAAAATGTCATAGGTACAGTATTAAAATTTATAATTATAGAATTCATTCAAATTATAGGGAAATATTTTTATGCTGTCTAGTGTTCCGTTTTGACAGTTCATAAAAAGTATCTATTTTGACTTGACAGGCCGTCTAGCACAAGCCGATTCTAGTAAGCCCGCTTTTGCCGACGCTACACCGAGGCCCGTATATCTTAAAATTTCCACCGACTGGGTCCCGTGGCCGCAAGATACTCTAATAAAATTTATGTTCGCCCCTCTCCGCATAGCTGGGCGCGGTATCGGCGTAACTCCAACGTAACTCCAACGTAACTCGGACGTAACTCTGCGTAATCTGAGAGTAACTTTGGCGGAAACTTGCGTTTCAATCTTACAATAAACATTTTGAGTTGCTGAGTTTGTTGCGGGGGGTCAGTGGACTTGAAATTATTGAAGTACATACATCTTAGATTTGCGCGTCCACTGCGTCGGAATCGGAGCGTACGCTCCGTACGAGGCAGATGATGTCATCGGAAGGCATATAGAGCTCTTCAGCGAAGAAATGCCGATCCAGTGCACGCACTGCCATACAGGGTGTAACAGAAAGGGGTTTATAAGCCGCAAGAGGTTTGTTAGGGACATCATCATGTCACCGACTTGATCAGAGCAACTTTATTTTTATTAACTCAGTACATTTCGGGCCTAGCGCTCAGCTGATCTGTATGGTGGAGTGAAAAATAAAGTTGCTCTGATCAAGTCGGTTCCATAGTGAAAGTTGTTCAGAATGATGTCCCTAACAACCCTCTTTCGGCTTGTACACCCCTTTCTGTTACACCCTGTAGAAATCTATACAAAGCAACAAATCCGTCCGCTCCGTACGCTCCGATTCCGATGCAGTGGACGCGCAACTTTAGTATCCGGTTTCATAATCATGATAGGTATTTGAGAACTGTCTGTAGCGATATAATACTGCTGTTATTTTGAAGAAGTGGCCCAATTCTGTTCCGAAGAGATCTCTTCTTAAATATAAGCTCATCTTTGTACCTAGAACATACTTATCTTATGAATCATAGGAAACTAAAAGACAAATCCGCGCTCTCAACCTATACCAACTCATCTCCATAACAAAGACAGACATAACACACACACACACACACACAACACATCGCGAGAGAGCTTTGGACATAAAACTTCTACACATAAGGAGCCACCCAAGACGATATTAATATTAAGGATTACCCCCTTTCCCCCCTTTGCCCCTGACGCTACCAGTACCCTGGTAATGTTGCCAGCGTAGGGAAATTGGGGAGATGGATGGGAAATTATAATAAAATATTCAATAAGGGGCAATAACGTAAAAGTAATAACCGGCCAATTGATAGTCGGACACGCGCACGAAGAGTTCCGTACCATTATCTATAAAAAACTTTTGTTGTTTGGGAGCCCCCCTTAAATATTAATTTAATTTTAATTTAACTATTTATTTTTTAAGTAAATAATATACTCAATATATTGTGAACAATTTAAGCGTCTACCTGCTACCATTATCAATATCAAACAAAAATGAGCAAAAAAATCACTTTTGTTGTATGGGAGCCCCCTTAAATATTGTTTTTTTTTAGAGATGTTGTTATAGCGGCAACAGAAATACATCATCTATGAAAATTTCAACTGTCTAGCTACCACGGTTCATGAGATATAGCCTGGTAACAGACGGACGGACGGACGGACGTACAGCGAAGTCTCAGTAATAGGGTCCCGTTTGGTACCCTTCGGGTACGGAACCCTATAAATGACCATTTTGCGTGACAGGAGGTTAGGGCCTAACTTCCTGTCACGCAAAATGGTAATTTTTATATAACTGAGGCTATACCCGTTAATAAACCGAATAATGAAGGTTATCTCCTCGTATGTTGTAGGTAAAACAATTTAATAGGCAAAAATTGCGCGCGGAAACAGAACTAGCAACACTGCCACCTCAAGGCAAACCAGTCTTTATCGCGAGCGGGCTTGAGGGGGTTTTGGTGTGAGGGGGGGCTAAGGGGGGGTGTCTTAAGGGGTAGAATGTAAAAACCACCCCGCGATCGACTTATGTGCTGTATCAAGACGAAGTACGGCGGTGGTGAAAGAGATGGTATGTGACTTTTTCAAAATTAATAAATCAAAACAGTTTAACATAGCGTCACGCATTTCCTCATGGGAGTTGATAGAGGCACAGCTATGCCTTTTTCAGCCAGTTATTTATATCAGGCACATCTTTTGAAATTCGAGTGGCAGCAACAAAGTTGCACAAATGATAGATATTCCAGAAAAATACCGCAGTTATGAGAACCAATAAATGGATTGATATAGCAAATATCGTTATTTTTTAAATTGAATAAAAAAAATACACAGGGCAAAAATACATTGTAAAAGTGTACAAAGGCGAGCTTATCTCTAGTAAGTGAAGAAATAAATGATAAGTAATTGTAGCCCATTATTGTCCTCGCCGACGACGGTCACACGCCTTTACTCGCATACGAGATGTCAAATACTTTTACGAAATGTAATAAAATATCCACGACATAGATTTGCTGAAGGTTGTGTCACAGTTTTTTCCTGCATCCCGTTTTTGTGTGTTAAATAAATAGACAAAATTAAAATATTTACACAAAATCGGTGGCAGAGGGCCACAGGTGCCAATAGAATGGTGTATTTCATATTTTCCTTTATGGCTTAAGTAGTACAATGAGTTACTATGTAATAAAGCAAATAAAAAAAAAAAACTTATCTAGCCGGCACATTGTCGCATCTATCAGCTGTGTGCTAGTGCGGGAACCACAAGTAAAATACATTTTGATTCCGCTGCTTAAATGGGAAAAATATTTTGTAACCCTGAAAGGGTTTTAAGTTAAAATATTTTGTAAGTACTTTTGGTGAAAATAAATGTTTTATGATTTTGACCAAGAGTTTCTTCAAGGTGGTGTTTTGCCACTCACATACGCACTTATACCCACAAGGAGTGTCCCTCCAAGCACTTTGTTCCCTCTCCCAGTAAAATGTTCCCTCATCTCGCGCCGTAACTACCTGCTATACACGTTTACGGCTATACACGTGTATAACGACCACACACGTGTGTGTATAGCGGCTGAGCGAGTTATAACTGTTTGATAGGTAGTAAGTTTTGATGTCGTCGTACAGGTGTTATTGTAAATTGTATATTTTACTATGTCATTATATCTAACAGTTATTTTTTTATCGCTGCGGCGTAAGGGTCCCTTGTCTCGCAGAATTCAATGACTCTGACCAAAAAAAAATAACTTTTTATACCTTATAATACAGGGTGACATTTAATTAGCTGACCATATTTTTAAGTAAGTGATTTAGGGCCGATCTTTCAACCCTCAGATAACGTTTACTTTTTTGTTTATCTGGAGAATTTGACAAATCATAGTAGGTACATGAAATGTCGAATAAAACAAATCACCTGTCTCATCCCTATTTGGTTTGCTGGAAGAGATCTCTTATTAGAGATAAGCTCGCCTTTGTACACGTTTTCTATGTTTTTTATTGTCCTATGTAACTGTTTGTGTGCAATAAAGAAATTATGTAATTATGGATAAAGTTTTGTGTTTTTCTGTTTTTCTGTTTTTCTGGGCGTTGAAAGATCGCCCCTAAAGAAAACAAGCAGTCTACAAATGTTGCCATCATTTATTTTATATAATTTTTGCCCAGGTATCAACTTATCCTCCTTATTAGGAGGATAAGGTTGATACCTGGACCTACCTACCTCTTTCTACTATTGTAGAAGGTTTCTGGTGTCTGGTGTATCATTAATTAATTAATTATTAATTGATTAATTATGAATTTTTATCAATTTTCGCAATATTTTGCACTTTGTCATTCAGTAAACTTTGACTTTCCTTCATTGCTATGCCCTTTGTATAGGACGGTGGTAAGTAGGGGGAAATGAAAGTAGATACCTACTTATTGAGATCTACTTTCAAGACTGCTATTTCGAAGTTCAAAGGGCTTCAAAGGGCGCGTGCAATAAGGGAAATTAGGTTAATCTCTGAGCCGCTATTCAAATACAAACATTTACAAACCCAATATCGAGACTCTATGCTTGTGCTGATATGAATATTTCCAGCAAAATGTTTTAAAAGTAATGTAAATGTAGTTAATAAATCGTCTATGTAATACGAAGACTTATCTTACTTAAGTGCCGCATCAAACCTACTTGATAACTTAATTTATCGATCTGTTAATTCATATAGTCACCCGGCCAAATCAAAACCCACACTTAATACTGTACCTTAGAGGTAGACAATAGTAAGTCCACTTTTAAAGGTAGACAATAGTAAGTCCACTAGAGGTAGACTCTAAGGTACAGAAATGAAATTTTCAAAAAGTGGACTTACTATTGTCTACCTCTAAGGTACAGCAGTACTACCTAAGCATGTTTGTAAAAATATTTACAAATAAACTAACCACGCTGCTCTTAGAAAAAGCATATCTATTACTATACCCAAGAATTTTTCAATGACAGTTTATACAGACAGTTTACAGTTTATAATGACACTTTATACAGTTGTAGATGTAGGTTTTTGTGAAATACACAAATAATTCCTCCCATAATTATAATATTAGAGAAGATAAAATATATTATTTAATATAGTTAAGATAAAATAGTATGCAATATAGAAAGGTAACTAATAGTATAATATAATTAATGTTTTAATGTGGTTCTATACCAATGTGAATAATCTAATCTAATCTAATTATTTAAGTCACTGTGCAATGCCCTAGCGGGGCCCATATAATTATAGAGTACCTACTTGTAAGTGAAATGTACCTATTTATATGAGACAATAAATACTGAATACTGAAAAGGATAGAACTTGGACATAAAAGATTTTGCAACCATAAAATAATATTCCACGCAAGACTCAGCGGGTCGATTCTCGCGCCTTCGATATACGTATATCGAGACCAATATAGACAGATTCCCGTACAAAATCACTCGATATAGGTGTAGATATCGTATATCGAAGGTGCGATAATCGACCCGCTGTTTTTCATTCTCTCGTGTGATATAGTTATATCGCATGCAAAGTATATCACGATAGACTTGTATATCGCATGCGTCGATTTTCTGCATTTCCGAATCGTTCGTCATCGGTGTTCCTTCCTTCGCGTTTGACGTCTATTTTATCATTCGACTGGCGTAACGAAAGGTCCTTGACTACTCGTTGCAGAGCGAATGACCGAAAAATGCGAAATTTTTAATATGGCGAACGAAAATCGGTAGAAAAGAGCGCTCTTTTGCAAAAGAGCGATTGAGAAATAAAGCTAAAGGGGACGATTCTCGCGCATTCGATATTCGGATCTCTACAGTTATTTCAATTGTTTTGTATAGGAATTACTCGATATAGCTGTCGATAAGCTCGGCTTTGTGCACTATTTGTTATTTAAGTTTTATTATTAAGTTACTGTGCAATAAAGAATAAAGAAAGACTATCCGTGTATCGAATGTGCGAGAATCGTACCCTAGAGCTCTGCAAAAAGCGCTGGCGGCTTTACCGAAATCCCCGAAATTAAAACTAAATTGCGCAACCCGAATTTAAATTTCGATCCCTCCAGCTCCACTACCAAAACAAAAACCTAACCAATAAAAGGACCGTATTTGAATTTAGAACGCCAACCGCCAACTACTAAATAGGCAGGTATCGTCAACCCTCGGTAAAGAATTTACCTTCGCAAAAATATAGGAATAGTTATATTGCGCGGGGTTCTCCCTGCCCCTGAGGAGGGGGTGGGGAGCAGGAAGCGGGGTGAAGCGGCGGGGGGTTTCCTGGTGGGGTGTCTCCTAAAAACGGTTAAGTAGCTTCCCCTACCCTCTATAACTATTTTATGCGGTCCCCTTAGAAAGACAACGGAGATGGGGCCGCGCGATACGCTAGGCGTACTTCGCCTACCTACTCAGGGTGGGGAAGTTAAATTTTAATAACGTCTAGTCGGTTAAGAATTCATAGCGGATTTAAAATTAAACGTCTAATTATGATATTGCGATGTTTTGGTGCGTGCCTCGCGTACAAATTGTACCTGTTTCCTGTTTAATAATATTCGTTTGAGGGTTTTTACGGTTCTCCTTGGAAGTGGATCCGTTTTGTTAAATGGGCACGTAAATTGAAATTGCGGCTTAAATTGTGCAGGGAAAGTTAAGAGCGAAGTGAAGGGCCTTCACTAAATAAATATATACAGTTTTATGTAAGATACCGTTTTATAGAAGACACATAGAATATTTATTGTTTATTGAAACATAGGTTGGTTGGTTATTATAGAAGAGCGTGTATCACTATGATCTGCTGTAAAGCGTTCAAGCATAAGTTTTAGATTTGTAATAAAATAACATTAAAATTAAATATAATCAAACTACAAAGTGATTGTTACCTTCGAATATGATATTAGATTAAGATAAAGTAAAAATGTATACGGCATAAGCACGACATTCTTATACATATACGATGATTGCTGGATAAATTCCAAACCTTGAAAATACTTCTTTTGTAATATTTTGTATCTATCCGAATACTCTCAAAACACTCCAAGTATAGCACGGGCACAATTCCGACTAAGTACACTTCAATGCCACTGCAAATCAATCTGAGAAAAACCTGACTCTTCTGACTCGGTCCGTCTCATACCGCGTTTGATGTAAACTGATCAAGCGCTATTTTGTTGGACACATCACTTGTGCATCCCCTACTGAAACTGGTTTCCTGAAGACACTTCTTTTGTGAGGAAACAGATATCCACTGTACAAGAAACTGGTCTAAAAAATGATGCGCCCCGTGAGAAATCGGGGGATTTTTTGTAGACCTGTTCTGGGTTGTATTCTTATGAACTCCTTTGTTGAGGGCAAGTGGAGTGAGCGACTCTTAAGGTGTTAAGATTGACAAAGGTTGTCTCTCTCACGATAATTTAAGAACAAATGTTGTACTTTATGGAAGCAATAAACTTAACTTAACTTAACTTAAACATATTTATTGATATTCGCTATGACATGCTCTTCGTTGGGATATGCGATGACGATTGTGATAAGTTAACCCATAGAACTGAATATTTTTTATATACTGAATTAGTAAAAATAGTGCTTGAACATTTTATAACTTTAGTACCTAGCGTTCATAAAATATCTAGAATAAACAAAATACTAATTAATAATAATTAATATAGCGTCACGCCTTTTTGCAAGAAGAATGAAAAAAGAAATACAATAATAAATAAAAATTCATAATTTCTTTCAAAATACTTATTGCATTTAATTTCAAATTTTAATTTTCCTGAAAACATGTACTTATAAGATCGCTGGATTTTAACAAAACTCAGCGTCATGCCTTTGCCGAAACAGGATGGCAGAACTGGCAAAGGCACAATGTCGCCCAGTTTTAGCCAGTTATTCAAGTCTCATTTTAAGTTTGTACATTTGTATTTTTATAGTATGCATGCGATGGAAACCCGATCGTACAATAACGCACAGTTAAAAATCCTTCTCGTATATTTCAAAAACCCTATTTGTCCTAAATTCAATGCTTCCCACGACCTCGTAAACTTAACAGTTCAATAAAACTGGTACCAAAACCAAGAAAGATCTGATCTGATTGTAGAGAAACCTGATTCTTTACCCTCAAATATGTCACGAAGCCGAAATAAAATTACGCGATAAATTGGTTCTTCTATCATATTCCCACACAAGTATATTGTAACAAGTTTTTTAAAAACCTGTCGCCCGTCGACGACGGACGACGAGACGCGTCGTCGTAAGGATTTGTATTATAGTCCGCCAACTCAAGATGGACAATGCAGTTGTCCAAAACCGGTTTCAATGACAATCGGATATAGTGCCAGATTGCACTAGCCAGTTCGTTGCTTTTCGTATCATTCAAGAAATTTTGGTATGTAATAATAACGTTTGGCGGATTCCCATGATAACTCGTTTTCTGGAGTTTGAACTGATATTGTCTGATATTGACCAGTTTATTTTTGAACTAAGCACAAGTTCCTTGCCCTTGTGTATTCCTATTAAACAAGGTGTAAATGAGAAACTACTTTATTCGGGACGTCATTCTGAGCAACTTTAATTATGAAACCGATTTGATCAGAGCAACTTTATTTATCACTTCCCAGTACATTTTGGCCTGACCCAAGCTTTATATGGAGAAGTGAAAATTAAGTTGCTTTGATCAAATCGGTTTTATGATGAAAGTTGCTCAGAATGATGTCCCCAACAAAGCAGTTTCTAATTTTGCGTTAATTCATTTACACCTTATATAAAGAAAAATCCTCTCTATTTCCCACACGGGGTGGCAATGGTAAATTGTACCCAATAACCTATTGATTTGATAAATATAGACATACCACACAAGCAGTTTATAATCCTTTTAAAACCAATCTGAAAACATGTTCAGTCACAACCGAGGGAGATAGGTAGGTACTTATAACTTCCACTCTACCTACATCATATCCTTAGCTATCGTAAAATGTCTAAGGCGAGGAGGGTGGCTTCCGGAGCGAAGGGGAGGGGCAGTTTCCTGTACCTGCATAGTCTGCGTTGGTGTGTGTGCATTTTCTGCGGCATATTTTCGTTCAGTAGTTTTTACTTTGCGTGTGGGAGTTTCGGGCTCTTGTGACTGTGTGCGTGTGAATTGATTTTAAGTGGTGTGGCAAGATGTGTTTGAGACTTGGGGTGTTTATTTTGAAATGAATTGATAAAATATACTAATTCAATTTAGCCAGTCTATCTCTCCACCTAGACTAGAGGATACAGTCACATATATTCACACTACAATATGATTGAATGCGAGTTGATGGTAAATATCCGTAAATAAAATTATTTAGGACAAAACCTAGAAACCCTAGAAATAATATTTTGAAAGTAGGTATTATTGTATATCTAGCTTGGTCTAGAGATGTGTGGGCTCGAAATGGGGGGTATTAGCAGTGGACGTTAAGAATGTTTGCAACGTTAAGAAAAAATATACCTATGAATATTATACACTAATTCTTATTATTGCAGTTACTTTTGTAATTCAAACGTTTATGTAAGACAACAATCTTACACCACATACTTTCTAAGATAGCAAACTACAATATGAAATCCACCTCCTAATGAAAATCACATCCAAATGTTCCGGAGATGCGGGCCCACGCACACAGAAAAACCTAAGCGTCTAAGGAGGTCGCGGGCGGGAGGGAGGGTGGAGTGGAGGGCAATATTTTAAGATGGCTTCCCGCGCGAATATCGACGCTGCACCCCTCTCCCCCGCACGTGGGCGAAAGAGGGGTTTTTCGGGAAGCAAACTCGTCTATGGAAATAGCATCTGAGGCTGAACCTCAAGGAACATATACAGAGCCACCAACTTAGCTGTTCAGGTGGGAAAAATTGGTATGGTATTGGTATTGGTATTTATAGTTTTAGGTTAGCTCAGTTAGCTGTCAAGTTGCCTGTTATATTGGATAGGGTATACTATGACACTAGCGACCGCTATCAACTGAATAGCTAAGTTGGTGGCACTGTACCTGTCCAACGATATTTTGGTAAGTGACGTTTTCAGGGGGGCGCCAGTAATGCTATGAACCTGTCAAAAAGCATTAGTTTCTACCTGTCACCGCACGTAAAAAGATCGTTGGACAGCTGTACATATATAAATTATCCACCCACAGAATGTATCTATCTGTCTTATCCTCACTTCTAGAGATAAGCTCGACTTTGTACGCTTTTTCTACACTTTGGCAAAAAATGCTGGACATTAAAATGATGCCAACATATGTGACATATTAGTGCACCATTGCGTGTTTTGATTGACAAACCAAATATTTCATTAAAGAAAACACGCAGTGGTCTGCAATTTTTATGGAAAGGAGTATTGTATGTATAATCGTCCAAATATCTTTTGGCGTGTGAGTGACGTGGTGACCGAGCGACGTAAAGACAACAATTCGTTTACAGGGGGCGTCACTTCTACGCAACCTCATGCAATGATCCTGACAAAAATCGACAGATTCACCTGTCTGCCACGCCAAAAGAACGTTGGAGATAGAGAAGCTATATGTATGTATGTAAGTAGGCAAAGAGGTACATTCCACGGACGGATTCGGATGTATGTTCATTAATTTGAGTTTATACAAAGAGCTTCATTGATCTGAGTGCGGTCTCAGACTATTCTAGCAATAATACGAATAACCCTGTGCTGTATAACCACATAATAACTAAAAGTACTACGTAGGTACAGGAGGTTCACTCCCGAACAAAAGTCAAGTTTAGGTGCAAAAAAATATTTGTATGTGCTACTGCATACGCTCGCATGCGAAATCGAAACTTATCGTATGACACGAGCGTTCATATTACATTAGACACCGCTGACACGATGCCGATCACGCAGGGTTGCCAATCGCACTCAGTTGTTTTCGGCGTCATTGTTTTCACGCGGCCAGCGCGCGCACCGAGAGCCGAGCGACAACCATGTGACAAGACCGACTGGCGCGTATAGTCGGCCGTGGATACCTACTCAGCGAAGTGAAACCCCCCTGGTATAAAGAGATTAGACCTACGTACCTCTTTGGCGTCTTTGATTTTTTTTAACCCTGAATGAGATGGACAGGCAGTGCAGAGGAAAATAATTATATTTCCAGCATTTGGTAACAAAGCCATAACCAATCAAAAATTCAGCATGCTAAAGACCAATTACCCACCCACCTTTGCCCATATTTATGATAGCCGGTGCAATAAACAAAATAAGTCAGGTAATATTTATAATGATTTATTAATATCTATACATTATATTAAATAAGTATTTCAATACAGTTCAAAGTTACTTAGGGTAGGTAACTAATTAGTACAGAGTAGAGGTATAGTAGAAATACCACCATGATAAAATAAATTATAAGTTAAATCTAGACGATAATAAAATGGATAGTAGGTACGATTGACTAAAATAAAGGTACATACTAATAACATCTATAACAATAATATTACGAGTATTAGTTTCTAAAATTAATGATATTGAAGTCTGTGGATATCCTCGACAAATATACTTACAATTAACATCAACTTTGGTTGCTTAATTTCAGGTAATCCGTACGAGCGGGTAAGAAGGTCTCCTAATGATTTTAAGGGATTTGACTATGACGTATTTCATACATTTGACAGATGCTAAATCGATTTAAGTCGCTAAATCAAGATTTAAGCTGTTTCTGCAGGCCTCTCTTACAGTCGTCACAAAATAAAAGGCCCGTTTTGACAGTTCACGCCCATGAAGTTTTAACCCCACGCGTAGGTAATAGAAGCGGATTTCCTATGTGCAACTTGTACGCAACATTTGGCTTTTATTACCTAATACCTACGCATTAGGGGTTAAAACTTACTGGGCGTGAACTGTCAAAACGGGCCTTTTATTTTGTGAAGACTTTAGTAAGTGTTCAGACATAACCAATTGAAAAAAAGTTGGTAATAACTCCTTGTTATACAGTACAATATTACCAGGGAGCACTCATCCAGTGGAGAGCGCATGGATACATTTTCCTTTGAAACACAACTCACCAATTTACGGGTGGCGGCGGCGGGGGACGAGGTAAGAGAGCTGTTATTGGTCAGCCGCTGCGAAACTGTCTGGCGTGGCGACCCGTTATCGTACAGGTTGCGCCAAACGTTTGTTGAATACAACAAACGTTTGGCGAGCCGCATTCCCCCGCAGGCGAAGTCAATTGGATATATAGTCTCTGAATATTACCAACAGATTTTACAAGGAGGTGCCACTTTGAACCTGTCTATTCAGAGTTGCGAAAAATTGGCTATGACCAACGAGGAATGAACGATCGTTGGTGATTGATCAGTTTCTTTGCATTATTTATTTATTTATTTAATTAGGCACATCAACAGCACACATATACAAAATTATACAATAGAAATATGGCGGTATTGTTCTTATATGAGTGCCTATTATAGTGCCTATTAAGTTGTACAGTGCCACCAACTTAGTTGTTCAGTTGATAGCGGTCGCTAGTGTCCAATAACAATTTTTCCCACCTGAACAGCTAAGTTGGTGGCTCTGTAGAAGTGGTGTCCCATGTGAACGTCACTCATCCAGCCAAAGGATCGATGGACGACAGTACCACAGATACTATAATATTACACTAATACAGACGGAACACCAAGAACAAAATATGACACCGGCGTAAACTGAGATGCTACGGAAGCTTCTTTAGTTCGAGGCTATTATCGCTTGGTGCAGCACCATCGAAAAATTGCAAATACCACGGGATGGCGCTAAGATACATAGAATTTATTCAAAGATTAGCGCCACCTACAAGTATGTTAACTGAAACCATGGCGTTTAAAGTACAAATCTTACTCCGTACGCCATCTCTTTTTTACGAAGGGTTACTAATTCTAATTTGTATGGGATGAGCAACCCCTGTGACTGTACGCAACTTTGAACCTGTCAAAAATAACCCACTTGTCACCGCAAGCCACAGATTGGATAGCTATACTATACAAAAAAATGCTAAAATATTAGTTTCGTGACGATCTAGATAGAATCTTTAGAAAAGACAACTGTCAGGTTGTCACTGGATACATTTGTTTTACATTACTTTACGGCGATGGGCTAGCCCCCTGTCACGCAAAATGGAGTATTGAATCACTGGCTGAAAGTGGACACAGCCTCTGCCACCCGGAAGGGAAAGTGGACACAGCCTCTGCCACCCGGAAGGGAAAGTGGACACAGCCTCTGCCACCCGGAAGGGAAAGTGGACACAGCCTCTGCCACCCGGAAGGGAAAAGGCGTGACGCTATGTTATGTTATTTATTACTTTAATCACCGTACTTGACTCGCCCTTTATTTTTCTGGCATTATCAATGTCGGCAACTGCTTCGTGGATTTTTCTGGCGTTATCAATGTCGGCAACTGCTTCGCGGATTTGCGTGGCGACTTCGACGATAGCGTGCTCCTTCTCTGTTTCATTACCAAATCCTCTAAAATATCATTCATATTATTTAGTTCATCGCAAATACTCGGCATCCCTATATTACCTTCAAAGACAACATTCAACAGACCGCCATTATCGATTAATGTTTGATCAATTTTGCTTTGGTGTTCAAGTACAGCGAGAATCTTTTTAAGTGTATGTATTGTAAGATTATTGTACGCCAAATTAAGGTGGCATAGTGTTAGGTTTCCAATACTGAAGAGGAAACCGTCTCTTTCAACCGTCAGGTTTTTTTTGAAAGGATGTACAAAAGGTCCGATGGTATCGGCTGCATCCTTTTCTGGGGGGATCTCAAATTTTCCCTTACGTTGTTTTCCCTTTCCAGATTTAGATTCTTTGCTTTCTATGTCTAAGCCTAAACCTAAACCTAATTCTCTTACTGCATTTGCTAGGGCTCTCTCATAGTCAATACGTGCTTCTTTGGCCAGTAGTATTTCTGCAACTGTCAATGGGTACTCTAAAAGGAATGACAAGATGCTAACGGCACCCTCATCGTTGAGTTGGTTTCCTGACAAATTCAGGTACCTTAGACATCTGTTCGTTCTAAGTGCTTCAGCAAGACTTATAGCTCCAACGTCGGTTATTCTATTTGACGATAGATTTAAACAAGCAAGGGTTTTTGATGCAGGTCTGGGGAATCGTATTTTAGAGGAGATTCGTATGACAAAATCGTCATCCAGGCTGCACCGCGCTAGTGAAATGTTTCTAATCCTTGCGTAGTCTAAAAGAATATCGTAGTTTGCCTCCCGCACAACGCAGTTATCAAAACATATGTCCGTGATGTAAGAGATGGTAAGGAAATTGTTTATCTCATGGATTGCGTATTTGTTGGCGCCGCTGTTAAAGGTTAGACTGTTCAAACCCTTATGATACTGTAAAGTCATTCCAATTATCTTCATTAATTCCCTCGGCAAGCCGTATTTATGATTGAATTTCAAATGACAAATATTCCCAGCGTTATCATAAATGACATTGATGACAATAGTCTTTTTTGGATCAGATACTTTCACGACTTCTATTGGATTACTGGATAACGCATTTGGAAGAGATTTAGTAATTGCTAATTGGCGTTTAGATTTGGGGAGGCTTTTATTTATTTGTGTTGACTGGAACATTGTCATGGATGCTGAAATTAGAAGAATACGAAAGTTACTTATTGGCTTAAAGTGGCACACCAATGATGCCTACACCAGGTGAATCATTAATCATTATACAGTCTTAAAATCGGGACCTGTGAATTGAATTTGTATGAGTGCTTCCATCCTTATAAGACTCCGATGAAATGTAAGACGATGAATGAATGAAGACCTCACAGCAATATACAACTGGGCGAACAGAAATAACCTTAAACTAAATCCCCAAAAATCCAAATGTATAATTTTGGGCTCGAAACACCAAATCCAACATATTTGTAGAGAAAACCTAAGCATTGAAATGAACGGTGAAAAAATAGAGAGGGTCAAGTCAGCTCGGAATTTGGGGATTGTTATGGATAGTGAACTGCGTTACGTTGAACACGTCAATTCCAAAATCAGAAATGCATTTTACAGGCTTAAATTACTCTACAACATTAGACCTTACCTGACTGAAACTGTTCGCATTACGCTGACAGAAAGCCTAATTTTATCGCTCTTTAACTTTGGGGAAGTCGTCTACGGCCCAAGAATATATGCGAAAACAGAACGAGCAATACAACGGGTGCAAAACGCATGTGCAAGATTCTGTTTTGATGTTCCCAAATGAGCGCATATTACGCCCTATCTTGACAAGAAAGATATGCTCAAAATGACAGCCCGCCGTAAACTACATATGGCAGGTCTTGTGCAACCTAGAGCTAAAGTATATTTAACATTGAAACGTACTTATTGCACCTATGTAAATCCAGATAGTGTCATTTTATAAACATATTTTTTTTTATTTGTCTCAGTTACTTGCCTAATTTATAATTGTCCATAACACGGGGATAAAGATAAAGATAAAGATAAAGATAAAGATAAAGATAAAGATAAAGATAAAGATAAATATAAAGATAAAGATAAAGATAAAGATAAAGATAAAGATAAAGATAAAGATAAAGATAAAGATAAAGATAAAGATAAAGATAAAGATAAAGATAAAGATAAAGATAAAGATAAAGATAAAGATAAAGATAAAGATAAAGATAAAGATAAAGATAAAGATAAAGATAAAGATAAAGATAAAGATAAAGATAAAGATAAAGATAAAGATAAAGATAAAGATAAAGACTTTTATTTGCGATAGATATGGTTATACAAAGGTGGTACAATATAGATGACCTCTATACGTATTATGCTGTAAAAGCCATCTATCCGCGCTTCAGGCATCTATCCTTTTACAATTTTCTTTTCGGGGCACCTATCCGTAACCACTGGGATAGACGCCCGAAATAAAGGGTCCGCAATAATTGTATATTCAAAGGTATATTCAAAGGTTTATTCATATTGATCGGGTAGTTTTCTAATTATGAGGCTTTCCCAAAAAGTGGGGCATCTATACGTGGTTTACCCTACTGTATACCCTGGTAAAGATGATTATCAAACCACACTGTACATAGGTACTTACTATGAAAGATCTTGTTGAATATAAACTCTTCTTCCATATTGAACCGCTTGCAGGCATAAGGCAGAAAGGCTATAAAGTCATTAGGTAAAGGATGACTGGTTGGCAATTCACTACTCATAATTATTTATGAAGATATTCAATGTTTGTTGGTAGGTAGGTATTTGTTGTGTAAGAACTATAAATTGCAATAACAATATGTACGTTTTGTATTTATATTTTGATTACTGACAGAATGTTTCTGTCAAGAATACAGAAAATCAAAGAAGGTGAAAAACAAAGAGGTTTGGTAGTCAAGACGAAAACCCGCATGAACAGACCCAAAAAGCAAACTTTAGAAAAAACCGACTTCCACAAACCCTATTTGTTTAGTACCCCTTATCCCCCCCCCCCCTTGGGGACTTAAATTTGTCAAATCCCATCTCAGTGCTACCCCACGCTACTAAGGAACCTCTGTACAAAGTTTCATGGCCCTAGGTCCACCGGTTTAGGCTATGCGTTGCCCGCACGTCAGCCACGCATTGTATTTGTACCTAGTATTGAGCAGATCTGGTGGCCATATGTGGTCTTCATCAGCAGTTCCGCATCACAATATTATGCTTACCGTGAGTAAATGCATGAGATATTACTAAAAACATAAAAATCACTACAGGTCTACCTATAATATTTGAAGAGTTCCCTCGATTTCTCGAGGATCCCATCATCAGATCCTGACCTGGTGTCAATGGGACCAATGGGAAGGTAAACCCTTTCAAACAAAAAAAATAATTTCCAAATTGGTCCATCCGTCTAGGCGCAATCGGGGCACATACATAAAAAAAAAAAAACATCCGGACGAATTGTAAACCTCCTCCTTTGGGAAGTCGGTTAAGGAAGTCGGTTAAAAAGACCCTATGATACTTGAGGAGGTTAGGAACAAAAGATGTCATTTACGTGTTTGGCTTTTTTTTTTTTTGCTATCCGACTCAAAAACCCTCAGAACAATCAAAACCCTGAATTCTATCATTATATGCAATGATCAACTTCAAAAGGCGACTAATTTCGTAGGAAAATCAACCTCAAAAGCTGCTTCCGGTACAAAACCCTTCGGGTACGGAACCCTAAAAATAGTGTAGCAGCAGTGTAAAAACTAATAATGAAGCCACAGAGCACTCATAAGCCTTACTCTGCTCAAGACATAGCGAATTAATTAAGTTTATGTAATTTTATACGCACAGCTTGCCCCCTTCCCCCTCAGTCCTCCCTGTCTTCCCACCCACTTAATAAGTGGCCTGCCCCCTCGCTGGATTAACAGGATTCCATTAAAATGATTAAGTTTTGGCATACAGATTCTTGGGCTTTCGTTTTCTTTAGTACTACTAATACGATGATAACACGGCTCAGGTGGAAGTGGGCAGGACACTTGGCAAGGCGAGAAGATGGACCAGGTCGGTGACCGAGTGGTGGCCAGGAGGAGGCCAAAGATCAGTCGGCAGACCGCCCGCCAGATGGTCCGATGACATAGCGAGGATAGCAGGAAAGCAATGGACGCAGGTTGCACGGGACCGGGTTGAATGGCGTATATATAGGCCTCCATAATCAACAGTGGGTTCCCTGAGAGGCTGATGATGATTATGATGATGACTAATACGAGGAATATTTGTGTAAGTATATGAAACGGGGTAATAACGATATATGTTTTGTGTTCTGTGTTCTAGAAAAAGGCGCTGGGATGGGAAGTTCTATTAAGGGGTTTGGTTTTGTAACAGTTTTTATGAAATAAAACAACTTTACATATTTTATATTCTTTTTAGGGTTCCGTACCCGAAGGGTGCCAAACGGGACCCTATTACTGAGACTTCGCTGTCCGTCTGTCCGTCCGTCCGTCCGTCCGTCCTGTCTGTCACCGGGTCCGTCTGCACGAACCGTAATAGCTAGAAAGCTGAAATTTTCACAGAATGTGTATATCTGTTGCCGCACCAACCACAAATACTGAAATACGAGAGATATTGCAAATTAAAGGGGGCCCCGATACAAGAGACGTGTTTAGATACACTTATGCATTTCAAAATGGAGATCTTGACTGAAACTGTTTATTTATTGTCATAGCAACCATGTCATAGATACATATACCACACACGGTATGATGTAGACTCTCAATCCGGAGGTCGTCGGTTCAAATCTCGTGAAGGCATAAACTTTTTAAATTTTCTTTTTGTTTATTTTTTATTGTTTTGAGTGCTTTTGATTTGTTGTACGATGGTACGGTACCCTTCGTGTGCGATACCGACCCGCACTTAACCGATTTTTTTTAATTGCGACCCCAGGATCACGTGACACTTTTTGGCGCGTCTTCGGAAAATTCACACAAAAAGGTTTCGTTCAAACGAGGTCGAATCTAAATTCATCATCTGCTGTTCAACCTTCTTGCTTGCTACCCCTTCCGTCAAGAGATTGTCATTCTCCTGGCCGAAAAGAAAAAAAAGGCATTAAAATTAGGGGAAATTAAGTTAAGTTAAGTTAAGTTTTTGATCTGTGGCTTCTATCGTGTGTTGCCACAATAATTTCGCCAATGTCACGTGATGAGCCCTGCATAACTGGGGATCACGTGGTACAGTTATTAAAACGACTCTAAGTTAAGCTGAGACTATAATCTAATATTGTTAGTACATATAAATTTGTTTAGTAAGTTTACAGATGATGGATGAGTAAGGGAAAGAAGAAAGTTTAGATTGAGAGGACGAGGGAATTTAGGAGGGAGAATATCGTAGAGTGAAGTATGATTATTAGAGCATTCAAAGAATAAATGATCAGGAGAACCGTCAGCCAGGCCACATTCACATAGGGATGTATCCCTTATCCTAATTTTTGCTAGAAAAACAGGAGTGCAGGAGTGTCCCAATCGAAGACGACATACGACAGATGTGACAGATTTATCCAGATCCCTGAACTTAAAGAACCAAGGACGTCTGGGAATTAAGGGTTGAATGGAGCCATAGTGTTTTCCTTTTATAGTTTTCGATATCTGCCATATACGGAGCCAGGAATTATCTAGTCGAGATTTAGCTACAGCAGCGAGATCCTGAGAGTGTATATTAAAATGAGAGGAATCTCCAGACATCACTGCATCCTTTGCCAGCGAGTCAACCTCCTCGTTACCATCAATACCAGAATGACCAGGAATCCAAGCAACCACAATGTTGACGCCAAGAACATGACATCTATATAATTTAGCTTTAAATGGATTTGCCAAGATCGCATAAAGAGTACTTAAGGAGTCAGTTAAAATTAATGATTTATGCAAACTATGAGATTCTGCATAAAGTATTGCTTCTAAAATAGCAGTAGCTTCCCCAGTAAACACGGACGAAAGAGGAGGGCATTTAAAGGACAAAATAATACGAAATTTCGGAATCCAGATCGCTGCTCCAACGTTACCGTCACCAGAGAGTTTAGACGCATCTGTGAAAATTGGAAGCCATTCAGGCCACTTTTCGGATAATATCCTATTGAAGTCTCTATTTGCAAATACGTCGTCTTTCTCAATGCCAAAATTTAAACAAATATTGGGGTTATATACAAGGGAGTTATAGGGAGAAGAAAAAAGAGGGAATGATTCAAATTGGACCACAGGGTCACGAAGTCGGGAAAAATAGATGTAACTCCTGAGAAGACAAGGGAGGTCATTTAGAGATTTGTAGCCACGTGAGGTAATGAGTCTCAGCCCCTTGCAAATGCAATAGACATTAATTGACGTCTTGGTAGTCACTTGTCAAAGTAAAGCACTTTATAGTGCTTCTGCTTCTGTGAGCCATAGGGGCAAAGCAAATTTATTTTCCTCGTGAGTGTTAGGCACAGAATTCAATCTGTCAGCCTGAGGGTGATGTGATGATACACGGACGTTCTTGCGGTGATGGAAAACATGGTGAGAAAACCTCTACTCCATCACAGGGAGCATGGGCGATGGGCTAGCCCCCTGTCACGCAAAATTGATTATTGAATCACTGGCTAAAGTAGACACAGTTTTTCCACCACCACCCCGTAGGTATGGGAAAGGGTCTGACGCTTTCTTACATACAATAAACATACACAATCAAAACCCGTATAACAGCACATTAAAAGACACTGCGCCACAGGGATGTACTCACGTCCCTACTCGCTAGACCCCCTTTTTGCCCCCTCGAGTAAGACGCTATAAAACCCCCTCTAAGTAGGAGGAAAACTAATTAATATCCGCGGCGGCGGCGGCGACGCAACGGGTTATACAGGGCGCTTTAATAAGGGGGCATAGTGGGTTTCATGCTTGCCTCTCACGCAGGAGGTGCAGGTTCGAATCGCGGTGCTGACCATGTACCAATGAGATGAGTCATTTATCTTAAATACGTCTTAAGGACTTTTTGTCGGTGATGGAAAACATCATGAGGAAACCTTCATTACTCCATAGCTGCGGCGATGAGCTAGCCCCCTGCCACGCAAAAAATGGAGTATTGAGTCACTGGCTGGTGCCTGTGCCACCCCGTACGGGAAAAGGCGTGACGCTTATTATTATAATTATCTAATAAGGGTATGTACCTACGACTTTTTCTTTATTCTTCACCTTAACACTCCCTTAACACATCATTTCGAAACAATATTTTGTCTGCCATTCGGTAATTTTTATGCGGAATACTGCTTTGGGGGAGAGCGGCAGATATAAACACAATATTTGTCTTACAAAAAAGGGCCATTCGGGCTATCTATCAACTAGATGCTAGGCAATCACTAAGGGACAAATTCAAAAATATCAATATACTTACTGTTACCTGTCAATACATTTATGAAAATATCATGTATACCAGAAAAAACCGGTCAAGTGCGAGTCGGACTCGCGCACCAAGGGTTCCGTACACGCTGTCAGTACACTTAAAGAGATTACAGACTTGTGTAATCGATATTAATTTCAACTTTATACCTCCATGCGTTTCTGAGGAAAAGTCTTAACAGACGGTGAGACAGACAGACAGACAGACAGACAGAAATTTACAGTTTTTGGATTTCTTCCTTAACTTGTGCTATAAGACCTTCCTACATTCCAAATTTCATGACCCTAGGCCAACCGGAAGTACCCTATAGGTTTTGATTCCCTTGCGAGTTCCATGCGAGTTCATACAAATCCAGCAAAATTATGACATAATATCGCGGTATGTTTTGATTGCGTGGACCTAGAAGTTTAATTTTTTCACAGCTCCAAGGGACCATAGACCTGAGTAATCGATATTAATTTCAACATTATACCTCCACGCGTTCCTGAGAAAAGGGGTCGTGACAGACGGACGGACAGACGGACGGACAGACAGACAGACAGACAGACAGACGGACAACAAAGTGATCCTATAAGGTTTCCTTTTTTTCTTTTAAGGTACGGAACCCTAAAAACATAGGTTTATTTAAGACTTTAGGTCATAATCATAGTATTAGCACTAGAAATAGAAATAAGATTGCTATGCCCGCGTTCAGACTCAGTAAGGTTGCTCACTCTTTTATGGGAGTATGTGTTAGTTTTTATAATAAAATACCTAATGAAGCAACGGACCTACCAGAAAGGAGGTTCAAAAACTATGTCAAAAACGGCCTATTGAAGAAGTCTTATTACAGTGTAAAAGAATATTTAGATGACAAAACTCCATGGTCTTTACCATCTCAGCGCACAGAAATCCAAAGAGGGGCGATGGACTGAGTCAGTACGTCTCTCCTCGGTGTATTTCCTTAGACTTAAGTAGAAATACATAACATTGTATTTTTAAGGCTCTGATATTTTAAAAGAGGTACGGGGGAGTTTCTTGCCCTTCTTTGCTCCATCCCTAAGCCCACAACTTCCGAACGGGCGTTAGTATACAAAAATATTAATATTATATTGACGTTGACTAAGTAATATGTATGATTTTATGGTCAATAAAAATTTTGAATTGAATTTTGAATTGTCGTATTTAATTGCATACAAATCTTGTTGTTGTTCTTATAGTTGTTTTTCCTAGTTAGATGGTGCGTTGGTTTGTATGGTTCTTACAAGTTAGGTTGATTATACTAAACATAAAGGGGTCATCGATTCGCTCACCCCTTTATCCTTTACATACTCATACTCATACTCATACTCATACCATACTCATATATTTATTGCGTCATTGTGGTACACTTTTACAAAATTATATCCAACAATGAGCCCTGTAAGGGCACTACAACATACTTGACCCACCACTTCGTCCTCATATTTGATGAGCAATTTAGTATTTAGCCTTTGCCCAGCAGTGGGAAATTATGCAAGCTAAATAAATTAAATAAAATATTAAATACATTCCTTTTTATACAAAATACATAATTTCTTTATTGAACACAAAAAAATAAGTAACAAGATTTAATTAAAATAAAGGCGAGCTTATTTCTAGTAAGAGAACTCTTCCAGCACGTGTTTCAAGTTTTATATTCGGTACTGCAACACCCTGTATAAGCGAGCGAAATTTTGAGTGCCTGCCTCCGTCTTGCTGCGTCTCAGGTGGCGCCCCCCCCCCCGCCTCTTCCCCCCCTGCCGAGTAAGCGGGCTTTTGCTAGGGCTGTAAGAACCTACGTTTAATGCGAATACAAGGTGTAAATGAATTAACGCTAAATGAGAAACTACTTTGTTGGGCACATCATTCTGAGCAACTTTCTTTATGAAACCGATTTGATCAGAGCAACTTTATTTTTCACTTCCCAGAACATTTTGGCCGAAGTGGGTCCGCTGATTTGTATGGGGAAGTGAAAAATAAAGTTGCTCTGATCAATTTGGCAGCAACATCTGGCCGAGACGGGTACTGATCCAGTGATGGGTGACCCGTTTCTAAAAATAAATATAAATGGAACAAAAAGCTTCTGTCTGTCACAATGTTTTATTTTACAATTTCGCACCTCATCTGAATTTGTGTTCTTGTTATTTATCTAATCATTATAAGCTTAGCTAGCTTAGCTAGCTTGGCTCAGCTTGGCTTTAAGTTCTTCTTAATTCTATATTTGATTTCCTCTGGAAATAAGTTAAGGATGAAATTCTAAGTTCTGATTGCTTAGGGCCCGCCCTTAACTAATTTAATCGCAAGAATGTCATGGATAGTCATTTGTAACAGTTGCAAGTGTCGTGAAACTCAGGGTATGACTATTGATATACAAAAAATATTCTGAAAATACAAAAAATAACATGGCGTCACAGCTTTTGCCATACGGCATCGGCAGTGGCAGAGGCACGGCACGCCAGTTATGTTCACTTTTGTCCCATTTATTCAACATACAATTTATAAATGACATTCCTCACATAGCATCGCGGTAAAGTAGATAGTAAAGTAAATTCAATAAATTACGTTCACTCAAGTAAGTCTTCTACGAAACTCCCGTTTCTTGGAACCTCCGTCATCCCTAGCAGGGACGGGTGCGGGAGGGGGGATGGGGATTCTCCCCTCGCGCCCCCCCTTATTTTCGCGGCTCCCACAGGCGAATAAATAACCAAGTGCCGTTATATGCCGCGGCTTTCTATGTACAGCCCTCTGTTATACAAGATGGTGGTGATATTGAGATTATGATTCTTCAAGTTATTAAAATTTACGCATAATTAATTTTACAATTATGTACGAGAAATTGTAATTTTATTCATAGATTGGATTTATAGTCGATAGGATTTATACACTGTAAAGATTGAAACCATAAATAGTCGATGCGACTTTTTGACCGATTTCCCAAAGGAGGAGGTTTACAATTCGTCCGGGATGTTTTTTTTTATTTCAATTATTATAAGGCAGAGGCGTATTTAGTACCTACTCAAGGAGTGCCAAACAACATCTGTACAATTTTTTGCGTAGAGAATAAGGTGATAGTAAAATTGATGACGCTGAATATATTTATTTACACCAATGACAGGTGCTTCGATCGTATATACTTTAGCAAAGCAATTTTATAAAAGCTTGTTTGTAAGATATCAATTAATATTTCTATGAAATTTAATCTGCCATCGAACCTAACAAGACCCAGATTACGCTATAAACGATGTATACTTTCTTCCTAATATCTCACTCACCCTGTATAACCGCTATGTAAAGCTATGTACCAAGATAGTGTAAGAACGTGTCTTTCTTGAGTATTGATTTTCATAATGTACGCGCCAGGGGCGGCGCTAGGAGAGGGGGCCGGGGGGGTGTTACTTAAATCAAATTTGTTTTAGCGTAAGACGCGAGACTGAGGAGAAACTTGAATATGATAATGTGAATATGTGGGTATTTATGTGTTATGGAAGACGCCTATCTCAAGAGGGTTGCGCGTTTGTTATTGTGTAGGCGAATGGGTTTATTAAATGTGTATTTATAATATGACATGTCTGTTATTGTAGGCTTGTGTTACAGGCATAAATGACAGTTTTCAAGGTATGCTTATTGTTTTACCTTTCTGATAGTCAAGCGACTGAATTCGTGGTTTCTGTGAGATGTTTTCACATACATAGACATCCTATATCTAGTAATAACGATGATGGAAATCATCGTGCGGATACCTTCATATGTCCATAGCGGGGCATAGGCTAGTCCCCTATGACGCAAAAAGACGTATTTAAGAACTGGATAAATCTGAACACAACTGTGCCACTGTCATCCCTAATGGAGAAAAGGCATTAAGCTTTTGTTGGTATGTGAAATTTACTGTATTAATGTAATCTTAAGTATACAGCAGAAAATTATTGTCGAGAACAGCAACGGACCCAAGAAACAGCACAACTCGAAACTTTCCGAAATCTTAATATCTTCGGAACTTCGCTCCGCGCTCGGAATATTCTAACGTTCATTTAAGAACGTTTCGGAACGTTTCCAATCTAACTTGCTTCTAAATTCGAAATTCGAAACGAAGTGAAGTGAGGTACGTGCCCGCGATAATGCTTAGATGCCAGCCAGAAATGTGAAGTTAGTTTGTTGTTTGTTCATACATATTAAATGTGTGAATGTTGAGACGATCAGAGAGGTTTGGTGGAAGAAATCTCTCTTTAGAGCTAAGCCAGCTTTTACGTAACTGAATCGCCGACAAATCTTTTATAACAATACTTCGCCATTGTTTGGTCGTTCGAGCGGTGTGCTTATGAGAGAGAAGGGGTTAAACGTCTACGCCTTTGTGTTTTCTAGCGTCTGTAGATAGAGATACTCTTATATTTTCTGTGAAATGAAGAATGTGAAAGACATTGAATAATATATTGATACGACTTTTATCCGATTGCCTTTGAATCATATTTTATATACCCTACACCTATCTATATACCCTACACCTACCTATATACCCTACACCTACCTATATACCCTACACCTACCTATATACCCTACACCTACCTATAACCCGATTTAATGTGTTGTTTTGACAGACCTACATATGCCCAGACCAAAGATGTGCCGAGCCGGCAACATTGCAGCAATTTTGCCGGCAATATGGCAATATTGCCGGCTCGGCACATCTTATAACCCAGACAGACAGACACACACCTTCCAAATGTAACATGTTGTATTACATTTGCGCAATATGCATTAAAAATGTAATGTTGTTTGTAAATGACCCAATGTCACGGCCAACTTGATTAACCGGGTAGTACGAATAATGACCGGGCAGTATGAATAATGACCAAGAGCCTTGGTTAATGTGATCAATTTATCACTTGGACTAGTTTGTATTCATAATGCCCGACAGTCAGTGGTCCGTTTGAAAAATCAAGCTTAAATTGATCACTTGGACTGGCCAGTATGATAATGCCGAGTGATAAAGCGAGCGAAGCGAGAGTAGCTTGGGTTAGATACACGAAAACACTACAATGCATCTGTTTTATTACTTTGCCCAAAATAGAGTAGTCATTATTCACAATGACCGGGTAAAGTGATTAATAATGCAGTTTTAATCACATTGCCGAATTGAAGCGGGCAGTATGAATAATGACCGGATTTATAAAATTTCCCGTAACATGTACAAGTTCGCCCCTACACGGAATATAACGCCGAGCAATATTCCGGCAACAAAGTTCGCGCCACGTCTTTTAATAAATATACTGAGCACCCCCGCCCCCCACCTGCCCCCAGCAACCCCCCCAGCCCCCACCCAGCGCAACCTCACGAAAATCTACAAGGAATATTATAATATCGTGGTGTTGGTGGTCTAGAGATTTGGAGTGCGCTTTTTTAGCAATCTAGACGTCTAGGCGTCCTGTACCTAGAGATAAATATATCTAAGAAACACTAGACTGCCACGACTGCCACGAACAGTTACAGACATACAGATAGACAGACTGACAGAGCAACAGACACTTCAAACGTCACCCCTATTTTAGTCGTCGGTGATAGTAAAAAATAAACAACAATCACAATAGGGTTCCGTACCCGAAGGGTGCCAAACGGGACCCTATTACTGAGACTTCGCTGTCCGTCCGTCCGTCTGTCTGTCCGTCTGTCTGTCACCAGGCTAGTGTATCTCATGAACCGTGGTAGCTAGACAGTTGAAATTTTCACAGATGATGTATTTCTGTTGCCGCTATAACAACAAATACTAAAAAACTAAATAAATTTATTATAAAGGGGGCTCCCATACAACTAACGGTTTTTTTTTTTTTGCGGTTTTTTATAGATAATGGTACGGAACCCTTCGTGCGCGAGTCCGACTCGCACTTGGCTGGTTATTGTAGATAATGGTACGGAATCCTTCGTGCGCGAGTCCGACTCACACTTGGCCGGTTATTTGTTATCTGTCAATCTCATCACAGTCAAAAAGAGTTCATCCAAATCTGTCCAGCCATTAGCGAGTTCCGCTCTAACCTAACAAACCGGCTAACTGTGGGCGGCAAACTATACGGTAAAAGTAGTTTTTTTAGTGATTTTTTACGTTTTACCATACATGAGATTTTGCTAATTTAAAGTCCACCTCCACACTAGCGCCCCCGCGAGTCTACTCTATGAAATGTTTCACAAAGAGACGCCATCCGCCATCTTGGATCTCATCTCGACTTTCCCGCGCTTCTCTCTCATTACCCGCGTCCTCAAAACAATAACTAAAGCACCCGCGTCTTGCGTTTACTTAGCACGCGTTCGGTCGCAGTTACCCAATTCTCGATAGTGGTGGCCGATCTTTTTTACCAACGAAAGAGTAACTTTTACTAGAGAGTATCTTCTACTTTTTCATAGACACGAGTGACACCTAGATCAGGTCACCTCATTTTGAACTGCATTTGTCATGCAAGTTTTAAGTTATTCTTGGTATAACGTTTTGTTGGTAAAATCCAGCCTAAATCAATATTGAACTTTGTATATATGCAAGCACAAAGACCTATTTTATTTGCGGCAGTTGAGTAGAAAAAGTTTTAACCCTAGGGCTCTTCTCTCGCGATTTGTTGCTGCAATGCAAGTTACAAATTCGCTCGAGATATTCATAATTAAAAATTAAAATTTCCGTTTTCACCTATTAGTTAATAAATTATTGATTGATGAAGATGTCTGACTTTGCTAAGTTCGCTGTAGGTAGACCTACCGAGCAAAATCTCACGACTTGTAGAAAACACAGCCAAAGCGGACATCAGGCAGGCAGGAGTCGGCAGGACAGACAAACGAAAACATTATTGTCGAACCAGAAACAGAGACAATTACTCGCCTTTTCGGCTCGCTCGGTCATTTTAGGTAAACCATATTATTATTGTAACCAATATCAACTTACTTTATATTTATTTATTCATCAATCATCCATCAACTATCCGAAATTACGAGCGTGCATTTTTTTTTTTGTTTCCTTGATTGGGGAATCCTTAGGGAAGGCTTTTGGCGCGTAATTGGTCGATAAAATCGTAGAATGTTTACCATTGGTAAATCTAAGTTTCCCGCGCTCATAAAATGATCTACTGCGCAGAATAATTCATCGGACAACTGGGTGGTGTATTTATTTACCTGGTACATGATAGTTGGGTTGTATGTTGCTTCTACGCTGTTTATAGATAATAATAATAATAAATTGTTTATTGCCACAATGTCCAATATAAAATAACATGTCAAAATTAAAATAGATTAGAAAATTACATTGATAAAAATAATTAATTAATTAATATAATATAATAATGGGACAAACAAATTAATCATAACAAAGATGAGGGTCGGTCGGTTTATGCTGGTAGGCACAATACCACGAAGTTTGCATACCGTAATAATGTCAAAACGGAAATCTGCTACTTGTCAACTTTGGTTGATTGTCAACTTTGGTTGATTTAAATGAATAAAGAAAAGTTTCTTAAGAGGTAAAAAGGAAAACATCAATTCACAAGTCAAGTCGATATTCAAAATTTAAATGAAAAAAAAATGCTCATTACGTTACGTAGTCATTACATTCGTTTTTGTCAAAAAAACGGGGTCGAGGTAACCGTGAGGTTGTATTATCTTATACTCAAGGCTTTCTCAATGTATCAATGTGAATGCGGATGTGCCGAGGTAGTCCCGAGAAGGACTCATCTGAATGGTGAAACCAATTTAGTGCAGCTTGGTTTCGAGAACTGCTTTCCCTTGAGTCGACTGACCCCGCCGATAACGGTTAGAAAACTGTTGTACTTAACTTGGTGATCAAAAAAATGTTGCTTGCGCGATGTAGGTCTCTCGAATATTGACACGCGTGAAACCTAAAGATATTAGTGGGATGATGGTTCGAATCCAATATGTGCAAAACTTTTGTTTTTATTTGAAGAATGTTATCATTTTTGTTTGTTTTTGTTTTGTTATTTAAAAGATAAACTATAATTTTGTGTATATTGGCTCATCCGAATCACGCAATTTATGATAAAGTACCTACTTATCTCATTGTACAGGGTCAGCACAAATGGATTGGAACCTGCAGGTTCTGTGTGCAAGATCAAACGTGAAACCCAATAGACCACGAAACGTTCTCAGTTAACAAAATAATCACTAGCTATAAAATAACAAACCACGATGTATTAATTAAATTTTCATAAACAGGCGAGGCGGTATCAGAAATTACTAGGGACATAATTCTAAACAACTTCAACCTTCCCAATCATAAATCTTTATTAGCTCCCTACTTTCTCAGAACATCTTACACAAACAACCCCAACTTATATAACCCCCCTAACTGTATCCCCCCCCCCTCCCCCCCTATCACCCCCTCCCCCTGTTACATCACCTGCCCTCATTAATTCATTTTAAGACGTTCGCTGCCTCGCATCCTCTTAGACGCATTTACATATTACAAAGTAAGTATGGAAGTTTGCTAACGAACGGCCGGAGTCGGGCCCCAGGGGGGGAGGGGGCGAGGGGGCGTAGTCTAAGGTTGCGCGGTAAGACGGGAATTGGATGCAGGGCCGGATTCTGGGAGGGTACGATGAGAAGAATTTAATGCGACGCAATCATAAAATACGAAGGAGCCGCGGCCGGGCGGTACTCGCGTGTCGGAGACGATCGTGCGGGTACAGCAACATGTAGCCGAGACGGGCACTTGATGGGTGACCGAGAATAGAATAGAATAAAATAGATGTTTATTGCATTAAAATCTTATAGGCTACACATTAAACCAAACCAAAACCAAATGTTAGAAACCTATGGTTTGTCTGTGGGTCGGGAGTCACACTTCATAATTTAACATAAATTAACTAGGTATCTGATGCTATACAAAGCTAAGTGGGAACAAGTTTTTGATAAAGAAAGGTCGAACATAATTTCTATGCAAATTAGTAACTTTTTTTTTTAATGTTTTTATAATGATAAAGATACATTGATGATTTTGAATTAGGTCCTTAGGATACTATCTAGAAGGTATTTTTATACGTGTTTCTTTGTGGCATTTGTTTCGGGCTCTTCCGTGCTTCGGATGGCTCGTTAAGCTGTAGGTCCCGGCTACTATCACTACTTCGTAGTATGTAGTGTAGTAGTCGTAAAACCCCTCCACCAACCCACACTGAGCCTGCGTAGTGGAGTATGGCTCAATCTTACTCGGATCCGGGTAAAGGCCTGTGCTCCTCGGTGGGGACATTAATGGGCTACATTTACATACTTATAGCCAATCATGTCCCGCTATTTTGAATAATTTTTTGAGTAGGGAGGTGTCAAAACCACTAAACTAGAGGAACTAAGGCACTAAACTGACAACCATAAAATCCGACAACTCTTACGCGGTAGCCATAGATTCCATTTTCAAACACACCATTTTAATTAGTTTAGTTAGTAGATATAGGTCGTGTCGCCTCCTAAATCGCAGGCATTGAATAACTACCTATTCGCGGGCGCTACTATTCTTCTACTCAATTTGTAAATATTTTTTTCAAATCCCATCAGTGCTACCCCACCCAACAAAGTTTCATGGCTCTAGGTCCACCGGTTGGGCTATGCGTTGCCTGCCCGTCAGCCACGCATGTAGATTGTACCTAGCAGTTCTGGTGGCCATCATCAGTTCCGCATCACAATATTATACTTACCATGTGCATTTGCACGAGTTATTATGAGAAGCACAACAATCACTATAGGTCTGCCTATAATATTTCAAGAGTTTCCTCGATTTCTCCGGGATCCCATCATCAGATCCTGACCTGGTGTCAATGGGGCCAATGGGAAGGTAAACCCTTTCAATCAAAAAAAATAATTTTCCAAATCGGTCCTTCCGTCTAGGCGCAATCGGGGCATATACCTAAAAAATAAAAAACCGGACGAATTGTAAACCTCCTACTTTGGGAAGTCGGTTAAAAAAGAGAAGAGAAAACGCCATACTTTTGTTGTTATTTTTCCATCGCAGTACCCAAATCCGTCCCTGTCCGCTTTCAAGCGGGGAAAGATGAAGGAAATGAAAATGTACGTCGCAAAAAGGGGGGCGTGGGGGTAGCCGCTCTGACAGACGGACGCAGAAAGCCCGAAAATTCTATAAAGAGGGACGAGAGAGGAAACCGGCCCGATAGTACCCACCACCTTTTGTATAAGATAAGCCCTTTTAGTCCCCTCTAAGGAAAAGGGGAGACCTGGGTACACTAGGGATGGCCGATCTTTTCGTTTTAATCGATACGCGCAGTTCTTCCCCTTACCTCCTGTAATTTCCGTCTTGTCCAATGTTGGAAAAATTATCTTATTAGAGATGAGCTCCACTTTGTACAAGTTTTTTCTATCATAGGTTATTCATAAGCTATCTGTATACAATTGCATGGGAGTAAAATAAAGAAATTACGAAAAATTATGATATTTTAGGTCGAAATAAATCGTAACGTAAAGCCCGTAAACCCTTTGAATCGATCTTCGATTTGTCGAACTAAAGACTTCGCAAAATAAAAGGCCCGTTTTAAAAGTTCACGCCCATGAAGTTTTGACCCCTAATGCGTTGGTAATAAAAGCCAACTGTTGCGTACAAGTTGCACCTAGGAAAACAGCTTCTATTAAATAAAATAAAATAAAATAAAACTTCGTAACTGCGGCGATGGGCTAGCCCGCGTCATGCGAAATGAAGTAGGTATTTAAAGAAAATCTGGCAAATTCTGAGAAATGGCGTGATGGATGACACATCGTTGTTGTGTTTGTAAAAATCGATATTCGATTAATTCATATTCATATTCTTTATTGCGCAGAAACATAAAAAAAAAACATTTACAAGAAACATTATACGCAAAGGCGAGCTTATCTCTAAAGAGAGATTTCTACCAGCAAACCTAGGCAGGACAGGAATGTGGATGCATGAGGACAGTCCTAGTGCGCAATAAAACTACATAACAACACGGAAATTACAACTTATATATAAAAAACAGTACTTACATAAACTATATAAAATATCAATATATACAACATGGACAAATAAATATGAACTATATTAAAAATGCATAGACCTACATAAATATAAATATTATATACATACAATTAATTCGATTAAAACCGGGCATCCCTAGCACATTACTCTTGCAGACATCTCGAAATGAGTTCTTATCTGTCTTGAGGGTGATTTCCTCCATTTTGGATGCGGGTGTTTACGGCAACTTGGGTTTTCTTTAATGGCAGCCTATTTCGGAGAATGGTAGTTTATAGGTTTGAGAGATGAGTTGGAACGAGCGGTGAGGGGATTTAGTAGGTTTTAGTTGGGTTTTCGAGATGCTGGTTAGAACTATAAAGGGCGACGAGCTAGAACGCGAGTTAAATATGTATAAGTACAAGGTGTAAATGAATTAACGCAAAATGAGAAACCACTTTGTTAGGGACATAATTCTGAATAACTTTCATTATGAAAACGATTTGATCAGAGCATTTTTATTTCTCACTTCTTCATACAAATCAGCTGACCCACTCGGGCCAAAATGGGAATGGGAAGCGAAAAATTAAGTTGCTCTGATCAAATCGGTTTCATAATGAAAGTTGCTCAGAATGACCGTCCCGAGCAAAGTACTTTCTCATTTTGCGTTAATTAATTTACACCTTGTATGTATGGAGCTTAATCTTACTCGGATCGCTAAAGGCCTGTGCCGCTCGGTGAGGACATTAATGGCAACAATTACTTTATTTACTTATGCGTGGAGCTAAGGGCACTGTGCAATCATGTATATTAGAAAAGTATTCTCGTTTGATTTAGGGATCAATGTACCAAAATCAAAGAAAAAAAACTTTTCATAAGTAAATAAGTGGATAGAAAGTGCAGCGCGTATGGGCGCGAAAAATGCTGTTTAGACTTCTGTAATTCTTAATTGCACTTACCTACTATTAGTATTGATTGCTGAGAACTTGTCTATGGATTGCAGTTATTCATATTCATATCCATTTATTGCATATCATTAACAATGATACCCCATGGGGGCGGCAGTACAATAATTATAATTCAGTCAATTTGTACTAAAGCACCCCTAATGGGAAAGTTTTGGAGTAGTTCTGATTTATTTCATTCTATACGTATTTTGGGGGGCTGAATCCGAATCCGAGGTTTGCGGACAAAATTCCGTGACGCAACATTGAAAGAAATCCCAAGAAAAGTGGAAAAAATTCTGTCTTTTTCCAAATATTGACGTTTAATTCGAAAACAGTCCATATTTTTAAAGAACCGTAAATAAGTAAATCAAAGTAGACAACATTCCGCGTCGATGACACAAAATAATACTAAAATTGGTCCAGTACTTTGACTTTTATGGGGGTCCAAAATTCGCCTAAATAATCGAGATGGATTTTTAGTATAGAATCAGGGGCCTGATGCTGCTCTGAGAAACGCACTTATATTGGATCGCTATCGCATCGTAAACACCCAAAATGGCGTCATTTGGTATGCTCATTTGGTATGACGCCATTTTGGGTGTTTACGATGCGATAGCGATCCAATATAAGTGCGTTTCCCAGAGCAGCATCGGGCCCCAGTATGTGTGCCATATCTATACCAGGCCGCATCCACATAGTAACTTTTGCGACGCAGTACTACACCCAAACTGCATGCTCCAGAACATGTTCCAGGTCCAAAATTTTTCTGGGCTTTGGATACCAACTTTATTTGCAACTTTGGACTATAGATACGAGCTATATCCAGGTCCCACCGGGCTACCTTTCATGTCATCTGGTAGAGAAGTACCTACTGCGTGTTCCAAATCACCGTCTGGGTCCCAAAGTTTTTCGGACGATATCCTTCCAAGTCTATGGGACAAGGACTGGAGGGAGACCGCTCAGGATCGGATAGAGTGGACGAGGGGGGGAGAGGCCTGTGCCCAGCAGCAGGACATGGTGGGCTCGTAATTATAATAATAATAATAATCCTTCCATGGCTTCCAATACCTACCAACCAAACCAGAAAACCAAGTACTATGTTTTGACGTGACAACGTCTTATAAATTGGTTTGCCGGGTGACACTTCAAGAAACTGCGTTACGCTCCGCTCACGTTATGCGCTCACAATGAGAGCGAGTGAGAGGCACGCGTCCCTTCCACTCGGGCATGGTTAGCCCGCCTAAGAGCGAGAGAGACAGACATAAAAAGTCAAAGTCGTTGTCACGTAAAACTTTCGCCCGTATACCGACTTTACAGGCAACCAATTTTTTTCAAAGCCTTAACGTCCGAGAAACTTTAGGACCTCGTATCTATAGTCCAAAATTGCAAATAAAGTTGGTATTCAAAGTCCTGAACGGGTATGTATGAGTGTATGACCCAGGGAGCACTTATCCAGTGGAGAGCGCATAGATACATTTTCCTTTGAAACACAACTCACCAATTTACGGGCGGCGGGGGACGAGGTAGGAGAGCTGTGATTGGTCAGCCACTGTGAAACTGTCTGGCGGCCCGTCATCGTACATAGGTTGCGTATGCGAACGTTTGTTGAATACAACAAACGTTTGGCGAGACGCATTCTCCCGCAGGGGCAGTCAATTGGATATATAGTCTCTGGTATGACCCAAAACCTTTTGGGTATTACGTTGCGTTACTATGCGGATCTTCGTTCTATTCTATTCTACATACTAACTGATTCTATAGATGTAATTAATTAATTAAGGGCTCTTTTACGATCGAGTACTTACCTACCTAGATGTTTGCCGTCGGCAAGTTTTTTGGTGGTTTTTATTATTTTCAGCACAAATAAACTAAGAACATCATTTGAAATTTCGATCAATATCCAAAACTTCTCTTAGAAATACTTTCAATTGAAATAGTTTATTATTTGTACGATTCCTGTGTAATCCTTATTTATTAAATCCATTAATCGTTCGAATACATACTCAAATTGCTAATCCCGTACCAAAAAGGTAAAAAAATGATAGATAGATAGATAGATAAATTCATTTATTCACTGAAAAGGTACACATACAGACACATAATAAAACGAAATACAAAATAGAATAAAACCTGGAAGAACATAACACAAAACAATTTACAAATAAATAATCATTTTCACTATGTGGTATTGTGAATGTACCGCGACAATGAAATGGCCCTGACTCAGCAATGTCACAGACGAATCTGTGACGCTGGTATTCTGCCAGGGCCAAATACGGACGAGACAACAGTATGCACGAGTACACATTATAATACACATTATAATGCCATTGTTTACTTCAATACCCATTCTAAGATTAAAAGAAGCTTCCCAAAAACTTCGTCACACATTATTCCCATAAAATCTATCCCACGCTTAACAGGTTTTCATACAAATAAAACTAACACTTTTAAAAGACATGAAACTCTTTTCAGACCTTCTTCACATTTCCCATGACTTCTTTGGCCTCTAATTCAAATCCCCCAATTTCTATCAATACAGATAATCAGAAATTAAAACCAGATTTAACTAGTTTAGTCCAGTTTAGACCAGAATCCGGTTATGTCCAGTTTCTTGTGAGAAATCGAAAGAAAATAATACGAAATGGGAACGATGGATAACTATTGTAGTTTTTTAAGAACCTGTTGATGTAAACAGGTACTTTGACGACGTCCCTCGGAAAGGGGTGACATGTTTTGTGAGGTCTTTTTGTTGATGTTTTTTTAGACTTTGGTGTGTTGGGCTGAAAAATAAACATTTACACACACATATTTCATTTTTAGAGTATAGTTTGGATTAGAATTTAGAAGTTAGATTTTGATGTTTTAAATACTGGACTTATTCAGAATTTTTAGCACTACTTTTGTTCAACAAATGGTTTATTTGCAGTGAAATAATTATTTTGATGTAGAAAATATTTAATTGATGTATAACTGATGGGTGATTGATGATTTATTTGCTGTGTAATTAAAATGATCCCATTTTAAATTAATTTGACCCCAGATTCCTAAAGAGACCCAGTTTCTAAGATTAATTCAAAATAGAGTACCTACCTGAAATCAGTGGACATGGAGATCAACAGTCTGTTACATTTGATCGCTCTTCGAGAAATGGGGCCGTTTCCTATTTGCAAAAACAAGCTTTTCTTAAATAATTGTTTGTGTTACAGTGTATTTAAGACTGCTGTTAATACATTATAATATTTTGAATTACAACAAAATTATTACCTATATTAAGTTATAATTTCTAGGGTTCCGTACCCGAAGGGTGCCAAACGGGACCCTATTACTGAGACTTCGCTGTCCGTCTGTCTGTCTGTCACCAGGCTGTATCTCATGAACTGTAATAGCTAGAAAGTTTAAATTTTCACAGAACGTGTATAATCTGTTGCCGCTCCACCAACAAATACTGAAATACACATAATATTGAAAAAATAAACGTGTCCTCATACAAGAAACGTATTTTTTTGTACTTTTAATACAATGATGGTGCGGAACCCTTCTTGTGTGAGTCCGACTCGCACTTGGCTGATTTTCATAGTCATGAAATTAGATAGGAATATATTGAATTACTATGATAGATTTTTAGATCTCCTGTTATCAAAAATAGGTTGTGTTTTTTAACGAAAATAATAATACTATGTAAGTATTTTGTTTTATTAGTACATAAATAATGTATCAAAACCTAAGAAACAAATAAATAAATAAATAAATAAATCTCAACGTCATACAGGATCAAACACTCTTTGTGCTTACTATCGACTAATAAAAGTGATAGCGGACGAAATTGGAGACGGTCACTCGGTCAGTGTGGTCAGAGAATATGAACGTATGCGATTCATACACAACAAGACGTGGATCTGGCTCGCAATTACAAGCTTCGGCACAATATTAAAGGTGTAAATAAATTAACGCATAATAAGAAACTACTTTGTTAGGGACATCATTCTGAGCAACTTTTATTATGAAATCGATTTGATCAGAGCAAGTTTGTTTTCACTTCCCAGTACATTTTGGTATGAGTGGGTCAGCTGATTTGTATGGAGAAGTGAAAAATAAAGTTGCTCTGATCAAATCAGTTTCGTAATGAAATTTGCTCGGAATGATGTCCCTAACAAATTTGTTTCTCATTTTGCGTTAATTGACAACCTGTATCGTATCGCAAAGGAAAAAAAGAAGAGAAGCAGTGGTATAATGAAGTTTTTTGATTAGATAACGGTATTGCGTTTATAATCGATATGGTCCGACGATATTATCAAGTCGTCGGGATCCCACTGGGTGCGATTGGCACAGGACCGGGGAGATTGGCGCTATAGAGAAGAGGCCTGTGCCGAGCTGTGGGTCGATGTGGGCTGAGGATGATGATGATTGCGTATATAAAGTACGTCAATAAAAATCGTTTTCAAGTTTGTAATTCGAACTTTATGACATGAGAGTAGATAAATGTCATTACACCTTACTCTTTACAATAGGCGTGGCCAAGGTAATCCAATAAATCTAGGAACAAGTCTTAAGTTGAAAAATTATGTGCAAAATGGCTTGACATTCTCAGAATTGTATATTTCCAGCAGATATATTTTATAAAGTCAATTTTGTGGAAAAAAAAGACAGCATTTGATGGCACTTTTACACGACGTCATTCTGTTGTTATTTCATGGAACTCAGGAACAAAAGTTCCGTTTTGACAGTTCATAAAAAGTATCTATTTTGACTTGACAGGCCACAAGCCTATTAGAATGCGTTTCATCAAATAGTTCCTTTGTCGAAGTCTTTATTGTCAAAGGCTATGAACGAAAATGCCTTGATCCAAAGGAACTATTCGATGAAACGCACTATACCAACGATTCTGTTGGCCCAGTGCGTGGGCGAACAAATGTATGCGATGCCACGGCGTGCCGGACTCAGCATGGTGAGTTCCTGTGGGTGCTAATTGTCCCCGGCGAGCATTTAGCCGCTACTCAGCTGAGTTCATGTTGTTGATACTGCCACTCGGTTCTGATTGAAAGGACAATTGGTGGCGGGAGTTGGTATTTTACTGTCGGTTTTTGGATTAGATTAATAAAAGTAAAAGTAAAAGTAAAAATCATTTATTTGCATTCGAATTAATTACACACAAGTTAATACAGAAGAAAAGAAATACTTAAAGAATTTTAGTGTCTAGAGAAAAACAGCGGATCCCAAACTAGGCAGAGCCTGTCCTATGGGACCCTTGTGGTTACAATATGAGTTGACAATTTAACAATCAATAAATAAGTATGTTGCATGTTCTGTACACAACTGTCCGTCCTAAGTCCACGGCCCTCGATTTTCAACCTATCTACATTGAGATAAAGTTCAAAACCTATGAAAAAACAGAATAAAATATCTGTTTTTTTTTGTGGACGTTTGTACGAGCTAGTTGTTTAGTTAAGATGTTGGAGGAACCTACAGAATGTTTAAAAATAATTCATTGGCAAGTTGCAGATAGGGAAGGCAGGTCTTGGAAAGTCACCGGTATTCTTTGTGTACTGTAACAATATAAGTAAGTGCAATAAAGAAATTACTAATGACGAATAATCTGCCGCCCCGTCTGGGAAAAAGCGTGACGCTATGTTTGTTTTTTATTTGAATGAGATCAGCGAGCACCAAAATGCGGCGGCTTAAATGTAACTACTTACCACTTTTCTTTTGAACCCTACCTGGTTTGCTGGAAGAGATCTCTTACTAGAGATAAGCTCGCCTTTGTACACTTTTAGTATGTATTTTTGTCTTGTGTATTTTTTCTGTGTGCAAGTTCGAGTTCAAAGTATTTTTTTTTTATTGACCATAAAATCATACAGATTAAATATTTAAGTCTTCTCCTACACAATCTACATGTACCTCGTGTATTTTCAGATTATGGAAAACCTATGGAATGCATTAGAGAAGTATCCTAATCTATAAAATACCTAGCTTATACTTTCAGCAATCTAGCCCAAAGAATAAACGCTAACTCCATTAGACGCTCGCCTGTCGAAAACCCGTACAAACTTAGTTAAAGCGCTGACGGTGCTTCTAGTGTCACGATTACCCACATATACAGCTCTATAGCAGCCACTATACAACCTATTCCTCGGAGAAATTCAAATTTCGAACCCCTCCGTCCGCCATCTTGCGCAAGACGTCGATAGAGAATTACTACTCGCGGCATATTTTTTTCCAGAACGTCTTAAGTTGGAGATTTTTACGCCACTCTCACCTTTACGTCTTGGTCTTACGCTACTAAATCGCTCGCGGAAAAATATTCCTTCCACATACATTCTGTAGTGTCGTAAATCCGCTACATTTGCAACTGAATTCAACCGTATTATGAAAGCAGTAGCTTGTGAAATTGAACGGCTGCGGCATAGATGGTACACTTTTACAGCGAGCGCGTTCCTAAACTATAATAACAATACGTGCGGTTTCGCTCATGTCATCTCTTTTTACTATGCACATTTTACATCATGATAGAAAGAGATAGTATACATCGTGAGTTGCCGCTAAGTGGGCGTGGCCTTGATAGTTGGAATAGTGGCAAAGTTCTTAAGAGGGAGAGGTTTTATTGGATTTTAATTTCGCATTATGGAACGCGGTTACAATCACAAGGGGTACCAAATTTTACATTACCATTGGCGATATGACCAAAATGTCTGCTAGTTTTTTAGTTAATATAAATAGGGTAGCTGGGCCCTAAAGATAATAAATAGGGTAAAAAAAGACTTCCATTTTGAATTTTAGACCAATCTCGTCAAACATTTTATTGAGGGTTGAAATTCTTATGAGAAAAGTACTTATCTAAGAATTAACAATACCTAACAAGATTTTCATAATCTAATAAGATTAAGAAAAAGAAGATTGTCTTGAAGAGAGAAAGAATTCTTTATTTGTCACAGTATAGTAACATACTTATTAGAATATAAAAATAAAATCTTATTGGACAAAATACTTGTGTTTTTAGATAATCCCGAGGTGTTGATCTAAATTGACGTTGAGGCCCGCAAGTCGCAATACTTATTAGGGATTTTCTTCCTCGTCGGTTTCGCCTCCCAGATATGGCAGATGCACAACGGAAACCAATGTTTGAACGCCTTATGATGGCAGATCAATCAGATCAAGTGATACACACGCCAACATTTTACTACCATCCACCAACGTACGTTTCATCAAACAATAAATACCTTTTTTAGGGTTCCGTACCCGAAGGGTGCCAAACGGGACCCTATTACTGAGACTTCGCTGTCCGTCCGTCTGTCTGTCACTAGGCTGTATCTCATGAACCGTGGTAGCTAGACAGTTGGAATTTTCACAGATGATGTATTTCTGTTGCCGCTATAACAACAAATACTAAAAATCAAAAGAAATTTAATATTAAGGGGGGCTCCCATACAACAAACGTGATTTTTTTGTTCATTTTTGCTCGATATTGATAATGGTAGTAGGTAAACGCTTAAAATGTTCACAATATATTGAGTATATTATTTACTTAAAAAATAAATAATTAAATTAACATTTAGGGGGCCTCCCATACATTTTTTTATTTTGCAGTTTTTTATAGCATTGTACGGAACCCTTCGTGCGCGAGTCCGACTCGCACTTGGCCGGTTATTCTTTTTATATTTTACAAATCTGCTCAGTTTGAACCAGTTAATACTATTCTTCATTTTTCCTTGACAGAGGAGTAGCCCCTCACCTCAGCTATAGGTTTTGATTTTAAGAATACCTCAAAAATACCATTCCCCCGTGACCCACATACGTTACTCGAGACGTCCCGTTTCCACACAGGGCCGCATCAAGCCGCTAAATGTTTTGTTGACGTCCTGATGTCCTCTCGTATTGTGTAACTGACCCTCGTGGTCCGTTCGGAACAGGGGGAGGAGTGGAGACGACTGTCGTTTAAAGATGCTGGTTATGTACATGTATTCTTCATTTTCTATGTATTGTTGTAGTGTAGCTTGTTGATAGGCGTGGAAATGAAATGACAAAAATGTTTATGTCCAATAAAGTATTGTGCCTAGTAGTGCAAGTGAATTAAGGTAAATTAAGCAAACTCTTGTGTGATATTTATTTGTGCTGATCAATCCTTGTCAAATTGAAATAAGCCATTTATGAAATCCACACCACGCTGCGCTTCGCTTGAGCTATGTATAAACCTATCTAATGTATAGTAGTTATTTTTTAATTCATTAAATTTATTCATTATCAATTTTATACTTATGGTCTAAGATCCGAAGAGAGCTCAACCTTCGTCCATCTGTTACTGCGATAAAAAATGGTTTATATAAAAAAATATGCTAGAAAATACATATCGAGTGGGTTGCATAGCAACATCCTGGCCAGGCTATTAATTTAACCTGAGTAGGTATAAGTTAATAACTATAAGTAGTACTATAAATATATTTAGTCATAACTATAACTTTCTGTATGTCATACTTGTGTTACTACAATTAAGAAATTACGATTTACGAATTACGTCATTTTAAACGTTGTCTTTTTTACACAAATATTGGCTTTATGAAATACAATGGCTAGAAATATACTATTTTGATATTGTCAAGACTTTTTTTACATAATGCTTCAACTTGTGTATTTATATTCAATGTCTTTACCGCATTAGGTCTGTGCCTATAATGGTAGATATTAATAGATAAATAAATAAATAAAAATAAAAATAAAAAAATAATCAAAATTGTTCCTAGATTTATTTGTCTTATAGCCCGGGTCTCTCAAGAGACGGATAAACAGTCAGATAACTTTTTTTGACACTTTCTATAAGTGTGAAATGTCAAAAGCCGCAGATAAACAGACAGATAAACGCTATCTGAGGAATGACAGAACGGCACTCATCAGTAAATTACTATATTAAGAGAGTAAATCAACTTTTGACAGATCAAAATCCATACATTGCTGACATAAAAATGAAAAAATATTGCTTATCAAAACCTAACCTTCTCCACATCCTTTTTCGTCCAGTCATTGACCGCGCCGGCCAATGCCGTGGCCAAATCTATTTATACCACACGTATGTATACACTCGTATATTAGCTGTATAACGGTGGTATAACGGCTGTATAGTGTGATTTGAGGATATTTAGAGGTTCTGTAGAGTTCAAGTTCATGCCTGTTCTGTTTCTGAGTTGAACGTGTTTCTGTCCGCTCCTCTGGGATAATGGCGTATAAACAAACGTTTATTAAAATTTACATACAGGCACAGACATTTCTTTCTGGCTTCACACTAGGATACCCTGTGTCGTCGAGACACAGATGTCGTCATTGGTATGCATGTTGGTAAAATACCTGAAGTCGAGTTTCTTTTAGCAAAAAGGTGATATGGGAAAAGGCGTGACGCTATGTTATGTTATATGCTGGATGACTTTTGGGTCGTGACTCTAAAATATTGTTTTTATCACACCTGCTCTGAAAATACATACTAATTATACCAATTAGAGGGAAGAAACGCCTTTATCCCGCCCTTCAAATCCTTTCATCCCAAGGTATGGAAGTTTGTATGAAAATCCTTCCGACCCAAGGGTGGGAAGTATGTATGAAATTCCATTACATACCCGGTTTTTTTTATTTTTATTTGTCAGCAGTCATACTGCAAAGAGGCTTTAACTGTCTACTAATTAAATTTCAAGTAAATTGTTACTGGCCACATACAGTTGTTTTTTACCAGTTACCAACAACCACCAACCTCCTCCTCCTTGGTGCATACAGAAAATTAAAAACGAAATTATTTTTGTATATAAAACGCGCGGAATCACGGAAGAAGTGGCTGCATGACCTTGATCTTAGCCTACTCCAGAAACGGGCGAATAAAAAAAGGAAAAGCCCGCGCATTTTCGCAAAAACTTCGATTGATTTAGCATTTATCTTTGTGTTTTTTGTAAAATATGGATACTTCGAGCGACAGTGATGATGTTATCCCTAAAACACCGCCAGAACTATAAGAGACGGCCCAAGAAGTTGTTGATAATCTGTTGCCGGAAAAATCTAAATGCAGATACAACAGTACTTGTACTTTTAACTAAATATAAACATTTCTATGCATTTATGTCTATAATTTTCCTCGTAGGTGTAATAAAAAGCACTATACATACCTCAGGATAAAGTACAGTTCCATACCTCAAATGGTTTGCGCCCCTCGCAAGCTCGTGGCGCAAATGCCATAATCTCGGTATGGAACTGTCACTTTCTTCCCTCTGAAGTAATGTACTATTCTAAACTAACTAACTCGGTAAATGATTGCGGTTTCAGCTAGTAAGCTAGTATTTAAAGAATCACAACGATGCGTTAGTAATTTAATAAATTAATTATCCTTATTAATTCTGAATGTTTGGTCACCTTACAATTCATGTTAACACATTTTTTAAGCGACATCACAAAAGGAGGAGGTTTACGATTCGTCCGGATATTTTTTAAATCACTTAAACTAATCAGAGGAGTAAAAAGTGTCAAAATCAAAGGCCATAAACAATTTAAGACAAAGTCAAAAGACAGTTTCGATTGTAAAGTGTGTAGGGTGACCAACTGACCCTGAACCAAAATAGGACATACATTTTAATTATTTTTTGTACCAAAAATAAAATTATTACTTACGAGCTCCCATCTACAGCATAACATTCCTAAGCAATAGGCAAATCTTAGGTTACTTTTTTGCTACACGACCCCGCAGTCTATGTTAGCAATGACCTTTGACGTCTCCATTATAATTTTTGGGCTGTGGCTCGAAGACAAATTAAAAAAATATAATAATTTAAACATCACAACAATAGGCTTGTGGCCTGTCAAGTCAAAATAGATACTTTTTATGAACTGTCAAAACTTTTGTTCCTGAGTTCTATGAAATAACAACAGAATGACGTTATGTAAAAGTGTCATCAAATGCTGTCTTTTTTTGCACAAAATTGACTTTATAAAATATATCTGCTGGAAATATACAATTCTGAGAATGTCAAGCCATTATGTACATAATGCTTCAACTTAAGACTTGTTCCTAGATTTATTGGTTTACCTTGGCCACAAGCCTAATATGTAAATGTTTATGTTTATTTATAGATTTTGTACTGGCCATTGATGACCTATATTTTTGCTATAAAATAAGTACCACTTATAGTATGATTATGATTAGCATGTAAGTATTTGCTGTAGATGGCTGCAGGTTCCTACTATAAATACTTATCCTACCATGGCTAATCATAGGTCATTCTTATAAAAGGGTTAATGTTTAATTTTTTATGATTAATTTATTACCAACGTATCGCTTCTGGCCCCACACTAGGATAGGATACTACGTGTCGTAGGAACCGGAAACAGCAACGTCACAAACATACCACTCGGCAATGTTTTCTTCCTCCCCGGACTTCAAACGCGGTATGGACCGATCACCTCGAAACGTGCAAAAGTACAGACAAAAAGGAACTCAGATTAAAATATGTAATAACTTCTTAAAATAATTTACCTTACATTGCCATTTATAAGAGCCAAAGTTTCTAGCTACTACATGCTAGATGGCGCTACACGTTGCCTGCGTAGAATATTATTATTTGATCATTAAATATTAGTTCTGCTACTCAACACTAGATGGCGCTGCATGTAGTTGAATAAACGTTGGTTTGTTTTTGATTCGAGAAGGATGATTATTTTGCCTTTATTACCAAGATTTTCATTTTCTCACGCAGCAGACGCAGGTTCGAACCCCGGTGCTGAGTGCTGACCATGTACTTACTACCAATGAGATAAGTAATTTATCTTAAGTACGTTATACGGACGTTATAACGGCGATGGAAACCATCGTGAGGAAACCTTCATTACTCATTACCTGCGGCGATGGGCTAGCTCCCTGTCACGCAAAATGGAGTATTGAATCACTGGCTGAAAGTGGGCACAGTTGTGCCCCTGCCACGGAACCCTTCGTGCGCGAGCCCGACTCGCACTTGGCCGGTTATTTCCTTACTTACCTTCTTGTAGATCGTCTTCCCACAGAAACTGTTTTGTTAACCTATTGTCCACTGCCCGGTCCCCTAATCGTAAAGCGTGAAGGTCAAGGTGATGAGTGGCAGGGTGACTAGATTGAGGGTGCATTTGAGGTCATTGTCCTTAACTGGTTCGCCGACACATCTTATGTAACAATAGTTGGTCATTGTTCGGTCGTTGGAGCGGTGTGCTTCTGCGAGTGAAGGGTAATGATTAGTTGAGAGAAGCAAAAAAAAAAAGTTTATATCTTCCATTTGATAAAGTGGTATTTTAATGAAAACTACAATAAATTTTCATATTTCCAATTTCCATACTTACTGCGATGGACCGAGCTATGAGATGCGACTCTATTACCAAAGCAATCGACCCAATTTCCAACGATTTTCACTATCATTTAACTTCAGGTACAGAAATGTGTCTCTAACTAATAGTATAGACGCTGGGGCTGTTGGTGCCTATAGTACAGGTTCTACCTAGTTTAGGTGCCAACAGACTATTATTGTGTACTTAAAAAACAAGAACTTTAGATAAGACAAAATGTACCATAGTCAATGAGTCCAAAGGGGTTTGCTGGAAGAAATCTCTTTTTAGAGATAAGCTTGCCTTTGTTCATGCCTTTTCTGTATTGTTTGTGTTTTTTTCTGATATGTGCAATAAATATATACGAAAATATATACGAGTCCAATAAACACTTAAAACACTTAAATTTCCAACGAAGAATAAACCAAAGATTTTTCGATGTTACGACTTTTTCATCTGCGTTTTTCCATAATTTTCTCTCCGAAAGAACCTTTTAAAGACCCCAATGAGTAAAAAGTTCATCCGTTTGCGAGTTTTCCTTTAACCACAGATACTATAATATTATACTAATAAGTACTTTGACTAGCAAGTTTATCGGATTTTGTTTTAAAATTGGCGCCCTAGGCAAAAACAGCCTTTAGCAAAACACAAATCGCTCGGACTGACGAGTATTATTGCTGTATAATTTTTCACTAGCTTGTTTATCACAAGTGTGAGCGTGACTTCGCTTTCCCATAAACGTTATTTTATTGATTTTGCTCGATAGAAAAGTCTCCTGAAGTTGCCAGAAAATCTGTCTGTCTCAATTATTTATTTTATAATTTCGCACCGCATCTGAATTTGTGTTCTTGTTATTTATCTAATCATTATAAAAATGGCACAGTATGTTCCTCAGTTAGACTTGCTTAGCTTGGCTGTAACCTTTTTAAATTTTTGTATTTTATTTCCTCTAAAAATAAGTTAGGGATGAAATTCTAAGTTCTGATTGCCTAAGGGCCGCCCTCAATATTCAATTCAATTGTGCCTCTGCCACCCCGTATAGAAAAATGTGTGACGCTATGTGGTTTTATTGATGTAATATTCAAAACAAACAGCTGACTAAAACTTAACCCTTTCAATGCGACCGTCTCGGCCGGTAAGTATGCAATCGGTCAAACTGACCCCTTCAAATTATTATAATGATAAAAACCTGTTTTTAGCATAAGAAGTGACTTAAATTTTTATTCTTTGTACCGGTTCTGGTTCTCACGATATGGTATCACGGATGGTCTGATGGTCATCTTGGTAGAGGGTTTCAGGTAAGTTTAACATTTAAATACTGTCTGTTGAACCCTGTCTTATGTCTAATATCTGTTGAAATATCTGTCGCCTTATTAAATCTTAATTTTTATACGCTTTAGATTATTTCCTCGTAATGGTTCATATTCTGATAGTGGTTACATGACTAACTTGTTTTATTCTCACGATGTTCTAAGTAAAGTTTACCATTTTAATACTAAATGTCCCCACCAAGGGACACAGGTCTTTACCCGAGTACGAGTAGGATTGAGCCATTCTTCACCAAGCTGGCTCAGTGCGACAGAAGCGACAGGCATCAGAAGTTATCAAGCTGCCTTGATAGGGCCGCTGACACAGCTTTACGACTACTACCACCGTTTATTAGTATGTTCATGAAAGAAAACGCAAACATATTATGAATTAATGATTTTATTTATTCAGTTTTTTTTGTTTAAAGAACGTAATTAAATTATCTTTATGGTATGAATTGCTAAACTGAAAAACATTTTTCTTTGTAAAAATAAGACAAAATATATCCGTTCTCATCAAAAACCAAATAAAATCAAGAAGTGTCCAACTATAACCGGTTTATCTATTTTCAACCCTTTACCCACATTGTCCACCCTAGTCCAAGTTTCTCACGGACTGACCAACAAACGTCTCAATGACCCTTCGGACATTTAAATGATAAAATCAAGTTTCTTAGCATTAGAAGAGAATACTTGATAACCCGTTTACATTCCCACAGTGGACAGTGGTCGAGGATTTTTGTCGTCACTTTTGAGTTAGCTTTTGAAGGGTTGAGTTATATTTATATTACTTACGTTGTAGGTTATACTGTGTCAGTGGTGTTAAGAATTTCTTAGTTTTAATTTGGTGATTATTAATAACTGTAATTAGATGTGAAATGGTGATTTTGCCTGCGATTCCGAAGGCGACACGAACTATATTAACTAAACTAATTAAAATGGTGTGTTTGAAAATGGAATCTATGGCCACCGCGCAAGAGCTGTCGGATTTGAAGGTTGTCAGTTTAGTGACTTTAGTTCATCTAGTTTAGTGGTTTTGACACCTCAAGAATAGCCCACAAGCCATTAAATTTACTTATGTTATTATTTTACATAAAACATTTCCATATTGCACGAGTACTAACATTACAAGCAATAAAAAATGTGAGGCTTTAACTTGTTTCGTTGTACAAATAGAATAAGTGCAAAAAGTTCAAGTGAAAAGAATGTGGTTCATTGGAAGAAAGTAAGGTAAGAACGTCTCACTTTTCTAAGTTTCTTAGGCTGGATATTACCGACAAAAAGATATGCAAAAATACTATCCCGGGGTATTTGTATGACAATGACAGTTCAAAATGAGGTCATTCTATGAAAAAGTAGAAGATACTCTCGATTAAAAAGTTACTCTTCGTTGGTAAAATTCGCTCTTAGACGAGTTAATCCAATTTTAAAGTTAGTAAGGTGCAAGTCCCTAAAGGCATCTAAGGTGCGAATTTCACAAACATAGGGCCGAATTATTAAAAAAATACCTTACCTTTTACTTCTAAGATTTGTAGGAAAAATATTATCAACTGAGTGAAAGTAAAATATGAAGCATTTTCTTCCGATATGCAGGTGTCACTTGCTTTCATTCGGTCGGCCCATAAAATCCTCTAAACCAAAGAATTTCTCTCTAAGATCTTCACCCTCAAATCACCGCACTACCCCCAGGAAACCCTAAATAGAATCAAGCAATATCGATACCTCTCGCATTAATCGATTCAAATTACATTACCGGCACAATAACAGCTTGCGATTCCAAATTTAAATTCAGAGGAAAATTTCCGTCGAGAAAGCGCGCGAATCTCCAACGTGGAAGCAATTTAGCTCTAACTGAGTCATTTGGGGGGAAGGGGGGAGTCTTCAGGGGGGGAGGGGCAGATGATTTGTAATTTGTTTTCTCGAGCTGCGGGGGGGTGCGGCGGTAAGTGAGTTTTCCGGGAACTAGTGCGGGCGTGAGGTATATTTTCTGTTCTATCGGGTTGGCTAGTAAATCGCATTTCTGGATAAAAGTGGGCACATTTCACTTTTTAACAAGTAAGAAAATAAATATCTCAAGAACGACACGCCTGAAGTTGAGGCATTATCTACAAAATGGCTTGACAACCAGAATTGTAAATAGGTACATTTCATAAACTAAATTTTGTGTCAAAAGACAGAATTTTATTATGCTCGTCGCTATTACTCGTCGACACTTTGTCAGTCCAACAAGCAAGTGTCCATTATTTCCAGCAGTCCAGTAACATATTCTACCTCTGCCGTCTCGTGCGGGGAACAAACCCTGCCCCTTTGAATGAAAACCAGTTATTACTGGCTAAAACTGGACACAATGTTGTAACGCAGTCACCCCGTATGGGAAACGGCGTGACGGGAAAATCCCAGCTACATCCGTATCCGCGCCACATCCAGTGACTGATGTTAGCGCTTCTAGAAAATGCTCGCTGTTTCATTAAGTTGCGCCGTTTGGAGCGACGCGATTTATTAGTCGCCCCGTGTACACCTTGCCTTAGGAATGTAGGCGGTTTTATGCCCAGGTGTAGGTGGGGCCTTAGGAAATTAAAACGGTTGGATGTAAAAGTGTTAGAATAGTGGAACGGTGTGTAATTTACATAATTCTGAAGTGCCCAGTAATTTCACTTTGAAATAGAAAATACTGTAAATTATCGAGTTCAAATGGACCCTATTTTTAAGCTTTCCCTAACTATCTAACTATAAACAAACCTTAATAGATAGAGGGTTGAAATTTTCATAGAATCAAAAAAAAAAAACAGATGCCGTTGGTAGCAGATATAGGTACACGGTACACCTATATTTGCTACACAGCATATGTATTTTTTTTGCACTTTTTCTTGTACAATGGTGCGGAACCATTCATGTGGGAGTCCGTCTTGCACTCTACCGACTTTCGTGATCGTTTTGAATGACGACCCCGTAACTGAAACTATCGCCCCAGAACCAGAATTGAAACCCATAAAAAACAACTCAAGTCCACACACACATAATAAGCACGCCGCCCACACACCATCCATCACGGTCGGAAACCAACTTCTCTTCACTACCCCCGCTAACTCAACGTCATCCGACACCATTCTCGTCTTAGAATTTCTTCTCGGTCATTAGTCGAAGCCCATCCCGGGCGCCCATTTAGATAAAATGTCTGAGATTTGCACGAAGATTTCCCCCGCGCTCCTGCCGCCGCCCCTGGCGTAATGACGCGCGAAGATTTTCGTGAGGGCGCCAAATGTTTGGATAGGGTGCGAATTTGAGATCGCTTTTGTTTCTGGGTGGGGGGTTTTTCTTGGGAAAAAATGGCCGCTCATGTTATCGATTTTGTTTATGTAAGTGCAAAAAGTATCAAATCTTCGGTCATTATAGAAATAACATTTGACATCTCTGTTTAGCTACGACGGTCTATCAGCTTAAAAATAACGATTAAATTGAATAAAAAATCGTGATAAAGAACAAAAGATTGTGTATCATAAAATTGCCTTATTTTGTCATTATTATAAGTATTTTGAACTGAATAAAGTTAGGCAATGTGTGTTTTAAACAGATTTTGAATAAAATAGATAGGTGTGTATAAAGTTTTCACGGAACCCAAATAAATAAAGTGAGTGTATCAAAAGTTAAACCTCCTATCAAGCCGTCAGAACTTGGTTTCCATTTCGCCTTCTATAGGTATAAATTCCCCCATTTTCCGCGAATCCAACATATTTATTATCCGTGTTTCGTTATCTTTCGTTTCAAACATCGAGACTTTGCCTCTGAAGGGTTCATGTAACATTGATATGCCATTTCGAAGATTTGTCGATTACCCCTCCTCGACGTTGGTCATTAAGGCATTGCGATTTTGAATCTTATGCGGGAAAATGATAACTGACTGTGGGCGGTGAGAGGATAAATGATTATTTTTTTAAATAATAAAAAATATTACGATAATTATGTATTTATTTATCATTTGCATACGGAAGTGATCCTCTTTCCTCCTTTCTTATATCTGAAGCGTCGGTCACTCGACCGCCCACCCTCAACCCGCTTTGAGCCAGCGTGGTGGAGTACGGCTCAATTTTTCTCATATTCGGGTAAAGGCCCCTCAATGGGAAAATTAATGGGCTACATTCAATTTTATTATCTTTACTTCTCCCTACTTATACTGAGTTTCACGACACGATTTAGAAATTTAAATTGTCACTTAACAATTGGCGGAAATTTCAGAGGATTGTAATTTGCTTCCAATGCTAAGGATATACTTACCTTGAGTTGCACGAAATAAAGAGCAATAGGTAAAAGTGTACCCAGTCTTGTGGCAACTACTTTATGTTATGTTATGTATTTTTTTTATTGTACTCCACAAAACAGATATACAGAAAATACACTAAAGAATAACAATGTAAAAAGGCGAGCTTTACTTTACTAACTAAAATAAACTAGGTATCATTAGATAGTTCTTTCGAAATACAATCTTCTTCTTCTTGTCGAGTCGACGGTCATTATACACGGGCAGCCCAAAATGCCGCTACCGTTATAGCTCGCTCGGTAGCCCTGTACAGCTCCACGTTCGTGCAGGTTGTCGGGCACACGCGGGACACCCAGTCATGTGCTGCGTCCAGGGAGCACATATCCAGTGGAGAGCGCTTATACACATTTTCCTTTGAAACACAACTCACCAATTTACGGGCGGCGGGGGACGAGGCAAGAGAGCTGTGATTGGTCAGCCGCTGCGAAACTGTCTGGCGGCCCGTCATCGTACATAGGTTGCGTATGCGAACGTTTGTTGAATACAACAAACGATTGGCGAGCCGCGTTCCCCCACAGGCGCAGTCAATTGGATATATAGTCTGTGAGTCACATCTAGCCTCTCCTCTCATATCGACGCGTTCAAAAGCATTATTTATTCAGAGGGTTAAAGGTAGAAAGGAGGCGGCTGCAAGAAGTTTTAATTGTAGTTAAATATAAGAGTAGACTGACGTTGTCTTGTAGGGGTAGAGCGGGGGTAGAGCGGGGGTAGATTGTCATTAGTTTGTAAAGACTTCAGGGGTGGAGGTTTTGCAGCTTCAGGAAATTAAGCTTCTTTGTAGACAGCAATGGCGGCTTTGAAAGGTTTTAATTATCGGTTCACTTTACATGTAAGAGAGCGATCTTCTGGGTTAAGGCTGCGCAACACGACAGCGGAATTTTGAATTTCAGTTTCAGAATACTTTTAGTGTCGATCTCTCTATCCTCAGATAACGTAATTCTATAATACTAATTGTAATAAATATTATAGAATTATTTTGCTTTGTTAGTGCTCTTACATTGAATTTGAATGTTTTATGCCCGATTTCACCAACATTTAGGTGACATTTAGCTCTTTTTCTTAGCTGTCAAGCGACTGCTTCGGAGGCCGGCCTTTTTAATTTAGGGGGTCCCCTAGTAGCCTAGATGACCCTTAAACTTAGGTCAAAGCGAAACTACCGATAGGTAGCCCCTGAAAGGAAATAAAGTGTGCCCTAAAGATAGGGATTGGTGGTGAAGTCGGCCATTAGTCCTCTAAGGGGCGATCTATCAGTACTGTGATCAGTACCAAAATAAGACAGATAAGTTTATTTTACACATCTTGTACGTGTGAAATGTCAAGAAAAGTTATACCTTATCCACGTTGGCATATGATAGCATTTGACACGCCAGTAAGTAAAGCCAGATTTACTCACTTACGTTGTTGCACAGATATTAATATGGCAATAATAATAAAATTTATTGTGTATCATCAATCGTCATCAACATCATCATGATCATCAGCCTGTAAGGGTACCCACTGTTGAGTATAGGCCTCATCTTAAAATATACATATTTAGAAACTTATTAGAAATTTACATGCCCTGATCAACCTCGGGCTCATGCACACGATGCCGCCACCGCGCCGCCGCCGCGCCGCTGCCGTGTCGTAACACTGTAGATACGCGCCGCGCAACACGGTGGCGGTGCGGCGGCGGCGCGCTGGCGGCATCGTGTGCAGGAGCCCTCACAACCCTGACGAATAGGCTATCTAATGGCTACTCAAGCTGCCACTTTAAGGGCGGGTAAAGGTAATCAGAACTTAGAATTTCATCCTTAACTAAGGTATTTTTAGAGGAAATAAAAAAAAGGTTTCAGCCAAGCTAAGCAAGTCTAACTGAGGAACTTACTGTGCCATTTTTACAATGATTAGATAAATAACAAGAACACAAATTCAGATGCGGTGCGAAGTTGTAAAATAAAACATTGTGACAGACAGATTTTCTGGCAACTTCAGGAAACTTTTTAATCGAGCAAAATTAATAAAATTACGTTTATGGGAATGAGAAGTTACGCTGACACTCGTGATAAACAAGCAAAACGTACAGCAAGAAAAAACGTACAGCAATAATACTCATCATTCCGAGCCATTTGTGTTTTGCTAAAGGCTGTTTTTGCCTAGGGCGCCGTCTTAAATTAATTATGACGTAGACGTCAGCAACCAAACGCTAAATAAATAACCTCATAGATAAAAACTAAAACTAAAAACATTCCAATAAAACACAAACGAACCCCCGACCGAAAACTAAAGGCCGTTACTTCGTACAGAAACGGTAACCCTTTCCAATTCGGTTTTATAATACTTAGAACAACTACCACGCACACAGAGAAGCGAACTAAGGGGGGGGGGGGGTGTATTCGTGCAAAAACGACGCCCCACGCCTTGGGGCAATTCTTCAAAGGGTGAAAAAACCCGCCACCCCACTCCACCCCGTAGAGCGGTGGGGACCGCCCGCCTTAAAGCAATTCTTAGGGGAAAAAAGGGGTGGATACTTAGCAACAGGACCTAAGAGGGATTGATTTTTGCCGTGGTGTTCGGTTCTGAGTTTAAATTCAAATCGGTTTCGAATGAACTGGCTGGGTTTTTGCGTTCGATTTTCGAAATTCTGAGGTTAAAATCAAATCTGTTTCGAATGAACTGGCTGGGTTTAGTGTTCGATTTTCGAGATTCAATTAAGTTTTTTGCGGTCGGATAGTTTGGTTTTAGAAGATGGACACGTTTTGCGACTACCAACTTAACAAGGATCGAAATTATGGGTAGGTTTAGATTTTAGATTTCTTAAGGTCTCTACTCACGGTGCAATCTATCTTGCGATTTGTTGCTGCAACTTGTTGCCTTGCAACCGATTGCAGGTAGATTACATCGTGAGTATTGGCAGGTTGCAGGTTGCATGCAATCAATTGCATCGAGGTCGCATCGTGAGTAGGCAGGTTGGAGATTGCATGCAACAAGTTGCAGCGACAAATTTCAAGTCAGATTTCATCGTAGTAGAGCCCTTTAGTTTTTTTTTTTTACTTATGAGAATACTCAAGTTAAAGATGGTTTTGTCAGTACATAGTATCTTAATTAGATATAATTATTGATATTCGTTATCTTACGTGTACCTTTGCGATTCTATTAGGTACCTAGTTAAGTTAAGTAGGTAATTATAATTCTGTAAAATGTAAAATCATATCAAGGGTCATTGCCCGTCTGAAAAGACACGTCGCTATTCATCTCAGCTATAATTTAAGAACCCAACAAAACATTCCAAGTCCCAACACACATAAGTACAAGATAAATTTAATAAAACCCGCACCGAAGTCATTAGCCGACGTAAAATCCTTTTCAGAAAACTAATCGAAATCCCACCCTCTTACCGCACTACTACACACACAGTTAAAAAACTACCCGACACTGTTCACTGAACGTACACAGACAAAAAACCTTAACTAGTCGCCCCCACTTCCTGTCGCCCCCTGAGGGGCGGGCGGGCGGCGGGGGGTGGGCGCTCATATCCTTGCAGAAATTTTGTTTACTTCGCTCTCGAAGGAGCCGCGGAGGGAAGTAGGTTCGTTCGAAAAAGGAAGCGGGGATTGGATGGCGCGCAAATGAATGCTGGCTGGAGATAGCGTTCTTTTTTTGAATCCGATTTCCAATCGGATGTGGTCTGTTTTTCTTTTGTTGCGTCCGTGGTTTTTTGGTGTGCCAAGTAGAAAGAACCATTGGGAAAATTAAAATAAATAAATCTACTGCTGGATTTTCTTATATGTGTAAATAATTGCACTTCTCCGATGATATTGCGTGTACTTTTTGGGATGATTTAAGAGGTTTTAAATTTAGGACACAGTTTAGATAACAGAAAAATAATTATCTAGTTCTTGAAAATATTTGTGGTTGTGTTGTCCCTAACCAACATGGTTTTACTGATAGTTCAAGAACCATATTCGCTGTTTACTTTATATCAGATTGACGATTAATCATAACTCCCACGACTCACGACGGAAGTAGAAGTTTTTCCCGGATATTGCGGGTACCAACATAAGTCAATTTACCGGGCCCCGCGCCGCTCAGAGAGGTGTGATTCGAAAACTCCGTGCTTTGCATACGGGACGCTCAATTCAAACTTGAATTTAGAACGTCGCCGCCGCGTTCCAAGTTTCGAAATTTGAAAATTAAAGCGACTGGCTCTGAGAATTAAATACAATATGGCGGTTGGGTGTGTGTGTGCCACGTGGTATAGTAGCATAGCGATACTGGGTAGATCGGCTAGGGTCTGTTTGATGGCCTAAAATGGGAATTCACGGACCGTTCTAGAAACCTAGTGACAATAGGACAAAAAATAACAGTCTGAGTAAATAGTTACTGCTCCAATTCAGATTTAAATAACCTGAAAACAATTAATTTACTAAAGGCCTTCTAGCAAGATCACCTAAGTAAATGTTACTTTAATTTTAAGCCATTTCGAGTACTAAATTAATACTAAATACTGGGTAGTTCATTATTCATTGTTCATTATTTGTTTTTAGATGAACATCATATTTTTTGTCACGGGAGTATGGAGAATATTCTAGATTTCAGCTCCCATCTAAAAGGTCAAAGATATATTCCGTTTCTAAGGCTGGATTTTATCAGTTCAAAATGAGGTGATCTGATCTAGGTGTCACTGGTGTCTATGAAAAAGTTACAAGTTATCCCCGGGATAGTTATTCTCCGGATAACTTTTTGTTGGTAAAATTCAGCCTTGGTAATAAAACATAACATTTACATATAACAAAGAGTCATATCATATCATAACTCCATTGCAGATACGGATTGGCAAAGAAAGGCACAATTGTGCTCACCTTTAGAAAGGCACAATTGTGCTCACCTTTAGAAAGGCACAATTGTGCTCACCTTTAGAAAGGCACAATTGTGCTCACCTTTAGCCAGATATTCAATACTGCATTTTGCGTAGGTATGTACTAATAGCTATGGAGTAATGACAGTTACCTCACGATGTTTTCCATCACCGTTAGAGCGAATAAATAATAAACTTACAACAAAGACACATCTGCTATTTTGAGACTAAAATGTTCTTGTGACAACTCGTAATTATCAGAATACATTCACAACTTGTAACTAGATTTAAATAGTAAGTCTCACGCTCGTGGATAGTGTGGGGAAAGAACGGAACAAAAACTAGCGTCACACCCTTTCCCATACGGGGTGGCGGAGGCCGTGGTGTCCAGCCTTTTACGTTGTAGCCGGTTTTTTAATACTCCATTTTGCGTGACATCCATGGGGGCTATCTCAAACAAAATATTACGATAATCAACAAAAAAAAATACATCATTATTATAACATCACCATCATCATTCAACTCTGCTTACTTAAAATACAACATTCCTTAGAAAATAAGTCACTTGGAGGATAATTATGATAAAATGGTTGCCTTAGGACTATTAGGAGGGATGTAAATACTTTTATAGATTAGAAATCTACACGAGAAAAGATATTGTTAATGTTTATTCAATTAAAAGAAATGCACAATAAAAAAACTCAACAATACAATAATTAAAATGTTAAATTGAACTAAACTAAGTAAAAACGAAACTAACCAAACAATTTGCTCCAGGACATCTCCCTGTCAAAGGTTCCCAAGACACTTGGCAGCGTGCACAGCCAATGAAATTCTCTGCATGAGATTTTTTTTATTATTTTTCTGCATGTAAACTGTATCGGCTTAGGGCACAAGATCAGGTAGAACTATGTGCAGTCATCAAAGACGTAAATTCCATCGATTAAACCCTTAATTTACAACACCTTCCCCCATCACTAACCTCAACAAAGACTAAGATATTATGTATTCCCCTTACCGAAGTTTCTAGAGAACTTTATTGAATTTTCCTTCGAGGTGCACTACTTTTGTCACTCCGTGATTTGAATACCAGATGGCGCTAATTGCGAGTTCTATAGTTAGCTTGTTAGGTTGTCACTTACGTCTTGGAAAGTCTACGCTTTGGGAACCGCTGGCTTGCACCTTGGGTGGGGAGTTTTAAAAGTTATCTACAGTTTGGGAAGCGATGGGTGTGAATTGTAAAAGTTTGGCTTGGTGAGTTAAATGAACATTTATGTATAGGCTTGCATAGTTTCTGGCCCCACACTCCTCGTGTTTTTGTCGTTGGGAATCAGGAACAGCGATGTCAGACACAATATGAACATTCAAGACCTGGTTTTTTTCGGGTTACAAGAGTACACTTAAGTCCTGATGTCCTCGAAGTCTTTTACGGATTAAGCACTCACACATTTCCCAGGTGGCTCCTGGAATGTACAAGGCTAAATAGCATTATGTAGGTGTTGGTTTTCTACATTTTTAGGGTTCCGATCCTTAAAAGGAAAAAAGGAACCCTTATAGGATCACTTTGTTGTCCGTCTGTCTGTCTGTCTGTCCGTCCGTCTGTCCGTCCGTCTGTCACGACCCCTTTTCTCAGGAACGCGTGAAGGTATAATGTTGAAATTAATATCGATTACTCAAGTCTATGATCCCTTGGAGCTGTGAAAAAATTAAACTTCTAGGTCCACGCAATCAAAACATACCGCGATATTATGTCATAATTTTGCTGGATTTGTATGAACTCGCGTGGAACTCGCAAGGGAATCAAAACCTATAGGGTACTTCCGGTTGGCCTAGGGTCATGAAATTTGGAATGTAGGAAGGTCTTATAGCACAAGTTAAGGAAGAAATCCGAAAATTGTAAATTTCTGTCTGTCTGTCTGTCTGTCTGTCTCACCGTCTGTTAAGACTTTTTCTCAGAAACGCATGGAGGTATTAAGTTGAAATTAATATCGATTACTTAAGTCTGTGAACTCTTAAAGTTGTGAAAAAATCAAACTTAAAGGTCAACGCAATCAAAAGATACCGCATATGTCTCAATTTTGCTGAAATTGCTGATATTCGCAAGGGAATCAAAACCTAGAGGGTACTTTACGTTGACCTAGAATCATGAAATTTGGCACGAAGCAAGGTCTTATAGCACAAATAAAGGGAAAAATCTGAAAACTGCAAATTTCTGTCTTTCTAAAAAATATTCAATTTCGTTTACATGGATGACATCACACTTTAGTTTTTTATGTGGAAACCTAATTACACGTGTTACGCTCTCCAAGTGTGATCGGAACCCTTGGTGCGCGAGTCCTACTCGCACTTGGCCGGTTATTTCCTGTTTCGATCGCTCATTCATATGGAGATGTGGAAAATTTACTTGCCCAAATCAAATCAGTTTCTTAGGGTTCAGAACAATGTCCCTAACCACTACTAACTACATATAGCTACTCTACATAATTCATAGTTCATAATTTCTTTATTGCACAAAATTAATTAAAAACAAAGAAAGTAAATAAAAATAGTGTACAGAGGCGAGCTTATTTCTACATCTTTCTCTTGCATCTTGTATAATTAATAAGACAACACAATTATCCGTCATCCATCTCCAATTTAGCCGCCATATTACCCAGCCCCCAGGCGTACCAATTACCGCGAGAAAATTCTGCACGACAAAGCGAATTCCGTATCTCGAAGGTATCTTAAAATTTATAGTCCTCCCTCTTGAGAAAATAGGCACTCTTATCGCGGGGGGTCCGCCCCCTGGGCGCTGGGGGTTGGGGGGGCTGAACTATAGAAATTAGCAGTGGAATTAATAACCACCAATTAGATTTCCTTTTCGGAGTCGAGAACGATCGGGCCAGCCGTTTGCGATTGTTGGGACGCGTGCCCGTTGTCTTCGATGGAATTGGGTAAATTGGGTTACACTTTTTATGGGAGATGTGACGTCATAAGATAAAATAACCGGCCAAGTGCGAGTCGGACTCGCGCACGAAGGATTCCGTACCATTATAAAAAGCCGCAAAAAAAACACGTTAGTTGTATGGGAGCCCCGTTTAATATTAAATTAATTTGTTTTTTAGTATTTGTTGTTATAGCGGCAACGGCGGCGGTGATAAAATTGGGTTCAGCTACATGTGTTCTACCTAAATGTAAGGAAAAAGGCGTATTGCTTTACTTTTGGGGTGAATTTGATACCAAAAAAAACTTTGTAAATCGTAGGGACTAGCCCCCTTACTAATAAAGTTAAACAGCTGTATAGCTCTGTACTGCGCCGCCGATCGTATAAACTTTTTATTGGTAAAGGGGTAATTATGTATGTATGTATGTATATCGATAATGCACCCTTATGACGGCGCCTAAGGCAAAAACAGCCTTTAGCAAAACACAAATCGCTCGGAATGACGAGTATTATTGCCGTATGTTTTTTCACTAGCTTGTTTATCACGAGTGTCAGCGTGACTTCGCTTTCCCATAAACGTTATTTTATTAATTTTGCTCGATAGAAAAGTCTCCTGAATTTGCCAGAAAATCTGTCTCTCACAATGTTTTATTTTTCAATTTTGCACCGCATCTGAATTTGTGTTCTTGTTATTTATCTAATCATTATAAAAATGGCACAGTATGTTCCTCAGTTAGACTTGCTTAGCTTGGCTTTCACCTTTTTTTCATTTTATTTCCTCTAAATATAAGTTAAGGATGAAATTCTAAGTTCTGATTGCCTAGGCCCCGCCCTTAATAAAACGTCAGCAGACATTTGCCACGTGACTTCCCAATAGTATCAAATGGAAACATACCCTCAACCCTCGAAAGCCCAAATTCTATCGAAACGCACGCGTTAACGTTACCAACCCTTCTAACGTTCCCTCCGATTTGACCCAAAACGTTAACCGGACAGAAATAACAAGTACCGACTACGAATTCACAATAAAACATAGTTAGTAGAAAATATATAATGAGGTCCATGTACGTACAGGGTGTTACAAAGTGTAGTTAAAATTTTGGGGGTCATTAGTATCTTAATTTTGATTAACTTGGTATGAAACACCGATGTAATTAAATTGATTGTATTTTTTACAAATTCTTATACTAATTGGTTGGCCGATCGCTTACTAAACACATAAATGATGAGAATGCAGTAAGTCATTACTGTCCGGCGGCCTAGCCAATCAAATCGTTTCCAATTATCAAGCCAAGTTCACAGTGACCAGTTGAAGGCAATTTTTCGAACGCGACGGTTGTGTCCTGTCCTGTGAGTGTGTGTTAACAGATTTAAATTTTAAAAAAAAACACTGATGACTCACTGCATTCTTATCACGACTGTAGACTGTAGTGTCACGGCTTTTCCCATACGAGGTGATAGAGGCACAATTATGCGTGCTTTGAGCCAGTTATTCAATGGAGCTAGCCCATCGCCGCAGCTATGGACTATTTGAAGGTTTCTTCACGAGGTTTCAAGACATGTGGCTATTTTATGTTAGTTAGACCATTTATTCCACGCGAATTTAGATTTTAAGGGCCTTGGAATAAAACTACATGTATTTATAAACGCGTTTAAAAATAGAATTCCAAAAAGTTTTTCACCAAAAGCGTCTTCAGCAGGGCTACCCTGAGGCACGCCACTCACCTCAGTCGCACAATTTAATGTCAAAATCAATGCTCGGCTCGCAAGTATCAAGTCGCGTATAAATGTCAAATTTCGCGACATAACGACGTTTCTCCATACTTGCGAGCATTGATTGCGCGACTGAGGTGAGTGGCGTGCCTCAGGGTAGCCCCGCTGGCCCCCGATTCTCGCGCTATCGAGATCATCTCGCTCGGGATATCAGTATTGATACCGCCTAAATCCGTCGAAAACGATGTCGAGTTATATTTATTTCGATCGGAAACGGGTATTTATCTCGGTTGGTCGAAAGGCTAGTCGTAAGAAAAGCTATTCTTGTTTTTGCTAGAGATTTCGGTATCTCAAAATAGATATTTCGACCATGGACATGATCTCGCTAGCGCCAGAATTGCCCCCTGGTGATGCATAGGCCGCCCGCTGAAATAGTACATTTGTTTTTTTTTTTTTTTTTTTTTCTTTATTATCCATGTTACAAAATGAAATCTATTAAAAACTAAGTTTGCGGAGCAATCACAGAAACCTATTTGGTTTATGCGTGATCTCTGTCGCTCGTTCCAGGGCAATGAACCCTCTGACGCATGTTTTATTGACCTGTCTCAATGGAGCACAGCAGATACATACTTAATTTATTCAGGATTTTTGGTATCTTTAGCTGTAAGTATATTGTTATTTGTTCTACTTGCTCCATCGAGGCGGATCCTTACATATTAACTAATTTTCTTATATTTATATTTAAGTTATAGTTGCTTCTACTCCCAGATTTGTGAGCACAAACAACTAATACATACTTACACTTATACTATTATTATATAATCCAAGGTATCACTCCCGTAATGCAACTCGGCCAGCGCCCGCCGCGCGTGTCCCGCTCTCGCACAGAGATATACTTTGTGCGAGAGCGAGTCACACACAGCATACGCCGGCCAAGCTGCATCCCGCGAGCCATAAGCGCTCTTAACTATTAATACTTAGGACTTATGACAGGCCACGTAGGCCGACTATTTTTTCCTTTCGCTGTTGATGGTACCTTTTTAGTATAGTTTTACATTTATGGCTATCTAAACATATGGAATCTATGACCTCGTTTGGGATTGCATTGAGTATCTGCGGTAAAATACATAGCGTTGTTCGACGACCATAGTCATTATTAAATCTAGGTATAACATAGGTAGGCATGTATGATAGTGATCGCATTTGTGTGGGTCGCGTACGACGTTGTACATTGTGGATATTATTTATTTCTTCACATATAATTAACATATTTGTTTTGTTGTATACATCGATTATTTTACAATAATCGAATATTGCTTTATCATCCTCTTTGTATTGCATTTTTATCTTAGTTGGAATAATATTTTTTAGCATTCTAAGTTGTATTTTATATATATTATCAATGTATGTTTTATATGTTCTTCCATAGCTGCTTAAGCCATAACTCATTATTGAATCTGCTAGTGATAAATATAGCAGTCTAAGAATGTTAAAAGGTAATTTATGCTTTAACATTACCAGTCTACCCATTATAGCTCTTAACCGTTTGCATATAGATTCAATATGTGGACCCCAATTGAAATGTGTATCTATTATCATGCCTAGATATGTATGATATGTTAACACCCTGTATAACAGTAGGGGTTAAAAGTGCTTTGAAAAGTAGTTCGGGCCTTTTAGTTTCCTTCAGTTTTACAACCTTTTTGGGGGGAAAAAGGGTTCGTGTTTGGTCAGGCCGACCTTTTTTAAGGGCTGGGGGGTAGTTTCAGAAACTAATACACGGACACGGGAGTATTTAATGCTAGATGGGATTAGTGGGTTTGATATATGGTAGGTTTTTGGAGGGTTAGATTAGATGTTTTTGTAATTTGTATATTGGTGGAAGTTTCTTGTATTAACATGACTTAGACTGGCAACAAAACGTTATACGAGAATTACTATCCCGGGAATAACTTGTATGACAAATGACAGTTCCAAATGAGGTGATCTGATCTAGGTGTCACTGGTGTCCATGAAAAAGTAGAAGATACTCTCGAGTAAAAGTTACTCTCTCGTTGGTAAAATCCAGCCTTAACAACATAACATTTACATACATTGCTTCTGGCCCCACAGGATAGCCCTGTGTCGTGGGAACCAGAAACAGCGATATCACGAACATGTAAACATCCAGGGTTTTTTTTTATCCCCCCCTCCCCCCCGCATGGACTCGATCTTATTATTACTAACACCAGATATCTTCAATAAAACCGTTGATTTAAAAATATATATATTTATATTAAAAGGCAGCTTATCTAATATCCCGCCTTTCTATGCACGTTACACGTTCTTTCTGTGCATTGGTTTCAGAGAAACACCCAAACACTAGTATATACAGGGTGACATTTAATTAGCTGACAATATTTTGGGGAATTACCCATCATTATGAAGCACTTTCCCCAAGGAACAAACGAAAAAAATTTTTGGGTCTCCCATAGTAACTTGAAATCAGCTGATCGGGGCAATGTACTGGGGGACGAAAACAATGCGCGGACAATAAGACTCTATATTATAGAGTCTTATTGTACGCGCATTTCTTCCCCTTCCTCCTATCATCTCTGTCATCAACATGGTTTGCTGGAATAAAAATCTTAGATAAGCTCGCCTTTTTACATTTTTTTTCTACTATAAGCTATCTATGTTAATTTATGTGAGTACAAGAAAAAACAAATTACAATTTACAAACACGAAAAAAAATCTTCCTCAGCAACATACCCCACACGAACATAGTTCTAATTTTAAACTTGGCTCGATCCGTCTTCCTCCCGGGTTCATTTTTACCCCTCCCCCCTCCGCTCCCCCCGCCCCCCGCAAGTGACGTACACCCGCGAAACTTCCCCGTTTCCGTGAAGGTAGTTTCGGAACTGGCTGCAGTTGCTAACGGTACGTGCGGTTTTGTCGGAGTTTTAATCAATTTTTGAACGCAGAAGGATTTTGAATTTGGAATGTTTTTGACTTTTTCGAATATGCCGCCGAAGTATTTTAGCAAGGAGGTTGTAATTAGACCGATAGTTAATTATTATAGCAGTTAGGATGATGGACGTTAAATATGCTACAGGCGATTTCTTTTTTATAATTACTAACCCTTAGTTAAAGCACAGATTAATAAAGAAAATTTTCGTTGCCTGTCAATAGTTACTTCCCGTTGAACAATTAATTTATATCATGACATGATCTACTACTCTTAATTAAATTCAATTACTAATAATATTTGTACGCCCCTTACCCCTTACCTTACCTGACATCTGTAAATGTATAATACCTGTGTTCACAAATAAATATATTTTTATCACACCTGCTCTGAAAATACATACTAATTATACCAATTAGAGGGAAGAAACGCCTTTATCCCGCCCTTCAAATCCTTTCATCCCAAGGTATGGAAGTTTGTATGAAAATCCTTCCGACCCAAGGGTGGGAAGTATGTATGAAATTCCATTACATACCCGGTTTTTTTTATTTTTGTTTGTCAGCAGTCATACTGCAAAGAGACTTTAACTGTCTACTAATTAAATTTCAAGTAAATTGTTACTGGCCACATACAGTTTTTTTTACCAGTTACCAACCTCCTTGGTGCATACAGAAAATTAAAAACGAAATTATTTTTGTATATAAAACGCGCGGAATCACGGAAGAAGTGGCTGCATGACCTTGATCTTAGCCTACTCCAGAAACGGGCGAATAAAAAAAGGAAATGCCCGCGCATTTTCGCAAAAACTTCGATTGATTTAGCATTTCTATGCATTTATGTCTATAATTTTCCTCGTAGGTGTAATAAAAAGCACTATACATACCTCAGGATAAAGTACAGTTCCATACCTCAAATGGTTTGCGCCCCTCGCAAGCTCGTGGCGCAAATGCCATAATCTCGGTATGGAACTGTCACTTTCTTCCCTCTGAAGTAATGTACTATTATCTTATCTTTATAAAAATTGGCGCAATAAAAAGAAAATCCGAAAACCGTCAAAGTTCCTTCAATAAGAAAATTGCAATTAGTGCAGAACCCTCTGTGTGCAAGTGTGACTCGCACTTGACCATATTTTCAACTACGCCTGTTCCATCCCGTATGGGTAGATTGTATGTTTCATTTGATCTTACTAAGAATTAGTATACTAATCTGTAACAACGCTGTCATGCCAGTATGCAATACCGTTATGAAATGAAACAGATGGCGCCAGTTTCATTTCGAAATTTGAATTCGGAACGCAATAAGACGCAAGACCTGCCAGCATTCAGAGACAATTACAGGCTGGTTTACGCTTACATACATACTTAAATAATTTCAGCTCATTTATAATAAGCTCATTTATAATAAGCGATCTCACCCAGAAAACCAAATTCCGATAAGAGAGGTTGATAGTTGAGCAAGGGTAGACCTAAGTGTACAACTGAACCAAACATCCAGATTCTGTGAAAGAAACAGGAGTTTTGTATGGAACTGAATGCAGCAGAAATTACGCGAACAAAATTCTGCGACTCACGACTGACCAAATTACGCTCGTCTGGCTTCACCCTTATTATGAAACCGAATTACGCGACCGAAATTCTGCGAAACACGACTCACAAAATTACGCTCGTCTGGTTTTACCCTGAAGGTTGCTATGATGCTGGCTATATCTCTCGTTTGATTCATCTTCTTCAATATTTATAAGTCTCTCTCTTCCTACAAGCTCAACATCAGTTCTTATTGAGTTTAAATAATTTCAAAACAATGATCTTCAAAAAAATTTATTGAAAGGTCATTGGTTTCCAAAACCCAGCCTAGTAGACGGACAGACAGACAGGGAAATCCTAAATAAGGTTTCATTCGGCCCCACCCATTTACGGAACCCTCCAACTTCGAAAATGGTTCGAAAAAAGACAGACAGACAAGCAAACTCCTAAATAGGGTCGCGGTCGGGCCAACTCGGGTACGGAACCCTCCAAAGACAGTTCATAAGCGGACAGACAAACAAGGAAGCTGTAAATAGGGTTTTTGCTCCACTCGGGAACACACACTCTGTCACGCCATTTCCCATACAGGTTGGCCGAAGCTCAATTGGCTACAGTCTATTCGTGATAAGAATGCAGTGAAATTTAAATTGAATTCTGTTAACACACACTCACAGGACAGGACACAACCTTCGCGTTCGAAAGTTTGCCTTCACTGTGAACTTGGCTTGATAATTGGAAACGATTTGATTGGTTACGGGGCGTGGCTAGGCCGCCGGATAGTGATGACTTTACTGCATTCTTATAACGAATAGACTATTTTTTTTGAACCCTAAAAAGCGTCTCGCAAGACAACGGCAGTCCCTGTCTCGGTCGCACACACAGTGCCTCTCGAAACAAAGGAAGGTAATTGAAAATTCTATCAAAACTTGCGCGGAACTGGCTCCGCCAGGCTTGGGAGGGCCTACTGTGGATTAGTGTCGAATTTTACTAAAAAAACAATTAAGTAACTAACAATAACTCATTAGGAAGTAGTCCCATAATTTAATATTTATCGTTGTGCACATAGTCTATCTTTTGTTAATTAATCCTGTCATCGTAGATTTTCTGGAAGAGATCTCTTATTAGAGATAAGCTCGCCTTTGTACATGCTTGGCTTTTGCTTGCTGCAAATCAGGCTTGTGTACTAGTACTTGACAATACTTCACATTATTTATAGTGTAGCGTTGCGATGCGAACGTTCCAGAATAACACCGGTCGTACGCGTACAATGGCGTATAATCATCCCCTCCACCTGAATGTCAAGCGTTGTGTACGTGGGACAAGTGTGCACATCAACATAACTCTCCCACGTTGCGTTGCATACGCTGCGTACGTTGGCTCAATTTGTCCTTATGATAGACATACAATTTATCAACTAAACTACGTCTCACTCGCAGTAGGCCCCCCTAGGAATGAAGAACGAACTTCACAGGAGCTTGCTAGTTTGTTTGACGTTCATAAGTTGACGTCTTTATTTTAGTTTAGTTTAGTTTAGACGTCGCTCTCAGATGTTGATTCTTAAAGTAATCTCAGATGATTTCTAGTTTGGCAGGCTTTAGAATTTGATGTTAATTCGCGACAGTAATAAGTGTTTGTTTCAGTTTTGGGACGTTACTTCAAAGTTGGTCGGGAGTTGGGAGTTGGCGGTTCTTTTTTTTATTTAAAAACTCTATGGAATTGGGTACCTATTTTGGGGACGCTGGACGGTTGAGTGGTTAGATGTCAGATTATGTTGGGCACAGAGGTACAAGACCTGGAAGCTAGATACAATTCAATTTCTTAATTACAAAATATCTAGCAACTTTAGTTAATTTCGTTAGTGTCACGTATTTTTGTAGGTTTTGTTGCATTTGGATAGGTTATTATTCGAGAACCTGAAGATTTTAATTGATTTGTCGTCTACACTACCCAGGAGGACCGTGCAGGGCTGTGAGTATCTTAATAGCTCTTGCGTAAAAGTGTTTGTATACAGACTGTCCCGTAAACATTGGACAACCCCTGAGCTATTGGTAGGCCTCAGGGAGCACTTATCCAGTGGAGAGCGCATGGATACATTTTCCTTTGCGAGCGCATAGATACACAACTCATCAATTTACGGGCGGCGGGGGACGAGGTAAGAGAGCTGTGATTGGTCAGCCGCTGCGAAACTGTCTGGCGACCCGTCATAGGTTGCGTATGCGAACGTTTGTTGAATACAACAAACGTTTGGCGAGCCGCGTTCCCCTGCAGGCGCAGTCAATTGAATATATAGTCTCTGGTAGGCCTCATCATTCTTAACACTTTCACTATGAAACTGAGTTGAAAAGAGTTACTTTATTTTGACATATCTGTATTACTTATTTGTCTATGTCTGTACATTTTGGGCCGGGTGACCAGCTGATTCGGAAGAGTGAGAAATAAACTCGTTCTGATCAAATCGGTTTCATGAGGCCTATACATTAAATAGCTACGGTTGTCCTTTGTTTACGGGACACCCTGTATACAGAACGTAGGCGGTACAGTGGCTATGATTGCGTCTGACACCGCACGATACAAGTTTTAATAGAAATTTAAATTAGCTGCACTCAGTTCGACCGCGGATCTGCGCACTTGAGATGCGATACAACAGCATTTGACAGCTGTCAAATAAGTAACGCTAAAAATCGGTCAAGTGCGCATTTTGCTCACACAAAGGCCTGGCTGCGGCGGCAGGCACTGTACACAGTCGGCAGAGACTTTTACCTCGAGAAAATTCATAATTCAACGAAAATTAAGTATGTTGTTTGTGATTTTTCAGAAGTGCAGTAGTACTACACCCAATTTTCCGAACAAATAAAGCTTGTGCTAACTTGAGGAGGGGTGAAAAACCAGTTTTTCACGTTTAATTCAAAAACTATGTATGTGTAAGAGATAAGCTCGCCTTTGCGCTCTATATGTTTATTTATTTATTAGCCTATAGCATCCCACTGCTGGGCAAAGGCCTCTCTACCCCGTTTCCATGCATCTCGCTCCTGGGCCGATTCCCACCAGTTGTTGTTGTGGTCCCTCAGCTCGTCACTCCAACGTTTTCTAGGGCGGCCTCGACCTCGCCTAGCGTTTTGTGGGACATAATTAAGTTTCGTTGTATTCGGATGTTTCTCGATTTTTGTATGGACTGAAATCTCTGCCGACTGGGGTACTAGTGGATAATGAAATCCTAAAATATATATAGGGCTGGGTGATATCGTATCACGAAGGAGTACAGTCGGCATCAGATATATGTGAGCACACAAGACATGACAAAACTGCATGGTCTTTACCATCTCAGCGCACAGAAATCCAAAGAGGGGCGATGGACTGAGTCAGTACGTCTCTCCTCGGTGTATTTCCTTAGACTTAAGTAGAAATACATAACATTGTATTTTTAAGGCTCTGATATTTTAAAAAGAGGTACGGGGGAGGTTTCTTGCCCTTCTTTGCTCCATCCCTAAGCCCACAACTTCCGAACGGGCGGTAGTATACAAAAATATTAATATTATATTGACGTTGACTAAGTAATATGTATGATTTTATGGTCAATAAAAATTTTGAACTGAACTGAACATGTATGAGTGTCTTGCGTGCTCACATATATCTGATGCCGACTGTACTCCTTCGTGATTCGATACACAAATTATTAAACCTGAAATATCTACAAGTGTCAAAATGATGTCAACATCCGTGCTATAAGCACAGAAGAGATAATAGTACTCCGTACAGAACGGCCACTCCCTTCCCCGCGCTGATTCAGATACCGCACCCCACCCCTGGCGTCTAGGGACTGGTTGAAAGTTCAATAGACGCGGCTGAACGCCTGACGACTGACCGCGCGTATACGGTGAATAATAACCGGCAATGGTGAAGTTTTGTGCATTATTTGGGTGTCTGTCGTCAACTAGAAACACCAAAGACAGGAGATTCTTTCAGTTCCCGACTGATGAAAGAAGGTAAGCAACAGCAACTCTATTGTTGTTCTTTTGAGAAATAAAAATTCTAATACCTTAACTCCCGGAATGTAACTTGGTCAGCGTTTGCTGTGTGTGTCTCGCTCTCTCACAAGGACAGACTTTGTGCGAGACAGAGACAGAGTTATGTGTTTGTAGTACTTACTAGCTACTGACTACGATAATTGATAATAAGTCAGTGTCGTAATATTTTATTTTTAACCGACTTCAAAAAAGGAGAGGTTCTCTAAAGGTTCTCTTTCATATTTTATTTTCTAAGATACCTAGTAACCTTCCGTAATATACATAATTATCAATTAAGTACATTTATTATAGATTCATTTCGTGCTATTCGTTGTTGGTGCGATTCAACAACGCGAACGAAGCACTTCGAGTTGAAAAGTAGTTAGCAGGTGGGTCAATCAACTATTTTACCCACACTTTGCTGTCCCCGACCATTTATTATTAAAATACGCTAAATGGTTAAATTTACACAATTGACGAATATAACAATAGTATCTAAGCTAGCAGGCACTAGGTACGGGGAACTTGATTACGTTCTCGAAGATCTTCGTTTGTGTTTTTTTTTTGCTCGCATGGCGCGGTATGGTGTCCTTTGATAGTACCGTTGAGCTGCTATCCTAGTCCTCGAAGAACTTTCAGAGGGAGTGCGTGCGTTGACAGAAAAGTGTGGGTTAAGTTGATTGACCCAGGTACGCACGCACTAACTTTGTCGCGGCGGCGGCGGCGCGCCGCCATTAGCTGGGTCCACATACAGCGAGCTTCTCTAGCCGGGTCTCGCTCGAACCCTGTAGTGGTTTGGTTGTTTTGAATCTCTCAGAGACTAGGTATCTACTTAACATAAAATTCGAATATTGTACAATCCTAACGATGTTTTACATAGGTAGGTACGAGTACCTACCTACAGTTCACGCCAAGTGTCTCTTACCTACTTCAGAATAAGTAATAGTAGGTAACAACAACATAACATAGCTTCACGCCTTTTCCCATAAGAGGTGGCAAAGGCACTGTGCCCACTTAAAATAATTCAAAAGTGAGTTCGAAAATGGAATCTATGGCGACCGCATAACAGCTGTCGGACTTAATATTGTCAAGTAATTTTAGTGAGTGTAACCTAGAGAATCGGCCACATTGTCAAGTAATTTTAGTGTGGGTCTCCTAGAAAATAGGCTCCATTACCTACCTATGTTGTTATTTATTGATTGCAGATAGATATATATTTTAGTGTCAGTCTCTAAATAATCTAAATAATTGATTATTACTTACATCGCATTTAGTGTAAGCAATATTTATTTAGTTACCTACCTATCTTGTCATTGCTAAATAAATAATAACTACCTATTACAATATATATTTTTATTTCAATGAGAACCTGACTAGGTACCTGTCAACGGCAGCGCCCCTACAAAGTCACTTCATAATAATGCAAACGCTTGTGTTCGGGTCGCGCCGTCGTCGTCGTCTTTCGGTTCGCCCGACGCAAATCGCTGCATTTGCCGCGCTACCAGCCCTAGCAATATTTACGCACACATTTGCACGTGTACAAACATCATTTGGTCATGTAGTAGTAACAGGTGATTATTTTACGAGCGTTCTATGGAGTGTCCGAGGTGTGCTATAAGCCCCGCGGAATGGTCACAGACTATAATACCACTAGATTGCGCATGGCTCAATTTGACGCGAAACAGCGAAATCCAGGATTGCGCAGAGGCCAAATTGACGCACGGTGAGTTTGAGTATCTATTTTCGATCATCATTTGAAAATCTCAGCTCCTATGGTCGTATTTTTTCTTATGAACACAGCCAATGATTCGAGGCTCTGAAAAAACCGAGCCGTGCATTGAAATACTCAACCATGGAGCCAGAAAAAAAAAACCATTCATCAAAACCGTTCATAACTTTTTATTTTGCTGGTGGGGTGTGATCGGAGATTGTGCCGTGATTAAAGTCTGTAAAGACTGAAAGGAGGAATGGTAATGCCGGTTTCGTTATAATGACATCAGTTCATGTGAATCTCAAGTAGGTCCAAATAGGTCCAATATCTTTGTAAGAGTTCCTACGTTTTGAAGAATCACGCCTGACGCTTTGCGAATTACCATTCTTCGGAGCTTATAAATTAGGGTTTTCGACATAATTTCGACACTTTAGATGTAGATATTGATGATTCTGTGGCACGATTCTCGCGCCTTCGATATATGGATATCGAGACCTATGTGGACAGATTCCCATACAGAATCACTTAATATAGATGTATAATACAGGGTGAAATTAAATTAGCCGACCATATTTCGGGGTATCATAGTACCCATCATTGTGAACAACTTTCCCTATGAAACATATGGTCGCAAATGAAAATAATTTTTCGTCCCCCAGTACATTGCCCCGATCAGCTGATTTCAAGTTTCTATGGGAGACCCAAAATGTTTTTCGTTTGCGTTTATATGTTTCGTAGGGAAAGTTGTTCACAATGATGGGTACTATGATACCCCGAAATATGGTCAGCTAATTAAATGTCACCCTGTATAGTATATCGAATGCGCGAGAATCATGCCCCTGTGGCATTGATTCTCGCGCATTCGGTATACGATATCTACAGTTTATATCGAGGGATTTTGTATAGAAATCCGTCAATATAGGTCTCGATATCTGTATATCGAAGGCGCGAGAATCATGCCACTGGTTTGTTGGCTGTGTAGATTTGTTTGATTGGCTATACATATTTGATGTCAACTGTACTTTCCTCCAAAGCGGCAACAAAACAACTTTTAACGACAAAACTCCACCCAAGTATTTTCCTCCGTATCTTACGCTACAGCCTTAATTCTGCCCCCCCTTGCCCCCATTCGGGGTAACTTTTCACCCCGCGCCGCCAAGAAGCGAATATTTACATAAATTTACAAATTTAGCTGCGAAATAAAATAGAGTTGTGTTCAACACCCACGGGGCAACTAGTGGGGGGGGGGGGGCAGGCAGGGGCGGACTCAGGGTGGGGGCGCTTTTTCATGTTTAATTTCAACTTTGCAAACTGGTGTTTTAATAAATGCGGCCGTCTTTCGTGTGAATTTTGTAGTTGGGGCCGGTTTCGTCGTTAAAATGGGAATTTCACATGCCACTCCCGAGACGTGTTTGTTTTCTAGTTTTATTGTGTTTAATTAGTTTTTGTAGCGGCACTCGTGTTTTTGGTTGTTCTAATGATATTAATTTATTTATTCGTTTTCGGGGAATTTTGCTTGTCGGTATTTTTGGTGACTATAAAATGGTGGTATATAAATTAAACGTTAGTTTTCGTGATCCTTAGTCATGTCCCAATACCATTGGCATACTAAATAATTTCCATCTATGGGTTTAGGTATTTTTAATGACTTTAAAACAAGCATCTGTAAAAATCAATATAAAGTTCTAGTTCAAGTTAATTTTTTTTTATTGACCATAAAATCATATAGATTGCTTAGTCACCTTCAATATAATATTAATATTTTTGTATACTATCACCCGTTCGGAAGTTGTCGGCTTAGGGATGGAGCAAAGAAGGGCAAGAAACTCCCCCGTACCTCAAGCCGAGAACCGAATACCGAAGCATTGGATGCTTACCTATCGGAACTCAATATTTTTGAAACTAAATATTTACCCAAAATCTGACAATCGTTTGATCATCTTATACACCGTGCAATTCTATAATGTAATCCTAAAACTCACGTTATTAAATCTGTACGCCCACCCCACCTCAAAAGAGGAAGTCAAAACCTTGCATAAAGATCACTAAGCCTCGCCGTAAACCAAGGAACGACATAATAAAACCCAGCACCAAACGAACACCATTAAAATCTGTAATTGCTGGATTAGACCTCCCAAGATTCCTCTACACCACTGCACGATGATATCAAACTCCACCGCCACAGCCTAATACAACTTACAAACCATAGATTGCTTACACTAGTAGTTCGTAAAGGAATTCTACAAGGTTGTACTGCTCTATGACACGGTCCGTCAACGCGCGGTAGAAAATGGAACAGCCTGGGTCTACGTGACTAAAATTGTGTATGAGGCCGTCTCAAGATTATACGATTTACTGGCTTTTTCGTTATTTGGGACGCGTATTAGCGTTTTGTATGGCACCGCGCGTGGGCTGGAATATAAATGGATTAAGGAACAAATTTGAAACGGAAGTCGAAAATTGAACGTGGATCCTCGACTTAGATTATGCAGTTAAATTGAAATTACAGACCTTAGGTTTTTCATAAGTTCTGACTACAATGGTGAATAAACTGCTGCAAGGCATTTAAAAGCAAGTTGCCTCCTTAAAGTTAAACAGACTGCTAAATTAAACAGAACATGCATTCTAGCACATTAAAAAACCTAATCTAATTCCCAACTATAAAAAACCTAACACGAATTTGTAGAACACGAAAAAAAGACACTAAAACATTCATAGAGCGGGCTAACTTTTTCCACCGCCCCCCCCCCACACCCCACCCCTGGAACGCTGAGTTTTCACCCCCACCCCCTACATCTGCAAATCTATACGACGTCATTAAGAAAACCTACGCCGGCAGCGTCTTGCGTATATCTACCCCGCTCTAACGCACAAGTTTCTTCCACAAGAAAGAGAGGGAAGGCTGTATGTCTTAAGGCGGTAGAGATGCCTTCTCTCTCGATTCCTTACAATAGGGAAAAGATAGATGAATTTAAACAATACTTTGTCGTTTGTAAACGAAAGTGGTCGGGGGTTTTTGGGGAGGTTTTTACTTATTGATTTTAGTTGGGGATATTGTTCGGGCGATTTTAGTTTCGGGTAAAATTTGGGGGTTTTTGTTTGTGTAGCGTTATAAGTTTTGCGCCTTTTGTTTTATTGGGGTCTTTGTGGCAGTGGTCTGGATTTGTAGGGGTAGTTAAGAAAGATAGATTGATACAAAAGGCTTTAAGAAGGCTGTGTGTGTTTGTATATTATGATTTTTGTTGATATAATATTGTTTGTTTCAGATGCAACTGGATGAAGGGTTGAAAAGTTATAGTCAGCCATTTTGTACAAAAGAAGCCACCCGGTGAATGAAACGCAACGAGCGAGTTTCCTGCACGACGGTTTCGATGCAACTGGTTTGAAACGCGTTCAAACCGGTTTCAAACTGGTCGCGTCATGTGTGGTCTCTCGAAGGAGTCTATGGCAGAAACTCAGATGCAACTCAAAAGTAACTATAAGTTGCAGTTTCGTTGCTTTTGCGTTTCACCGTGTGTTCTGGGCCTTATTCATAGCTCGATTTGTAATATACGAGTAAAATAATGAACATGTTTTAAAAACTCTGCTTAAATTTTTTGGGTGGTCTAACCTAAATCTGTAAGTTTTCAATTCTGACACAATATATGGGCCAAAGTTTATGAAACTTGATACCACCCTGGTTTGAAAAAGAGTCTTGGGAATGCTGAAAGCTTTCGCACTACAACACCGATTATATCAAAACCTACCTAATAACCACACTAGTCAAATCTAATTTTATTAGTAATAAAAATAAACCGCATTGAAATCCGTCCATCCCTTTCAGTGCTAGGGCACACAAACAGACACACACGCAGACAGGACGAAACTTATAAACCCCCTTTTTTTCGTCGGAGGTTAAGGTGACATTAAATTAACTGGCTATATTTTGGGGAATGATAGCACCCATCATTATGAACAACTTTCCCTGAGAAACATATGGTGGCAAATAAAAAAATTTTTTGGGTGTCCCATAGCAACTTGTAATCAGGCTGTTGGGGTCAATGTACTGGGTGGCATTTTTTTTTATTTGTGACCATATTTTTCTTAGTTCAGGATGAAATGCCAATTACAAAGCTTCTAAAATCTAAAACTACTATGTACCGCCTACAATGTTAGCGATGCGTTACGAAACGCTACGAATGCTACGAGAACTCCCCGAATGCCTACGCTGCTACGAGATTTTGCAGACTTCGCAATATCTAACAGAGCTTGACTCACGGTTATCTTAAACTTAAGTTTAGTTAAATTTTAGTCAAACCAGCTAGTTTAACAATACCTGGGACTTATGGCTAAATTGTACGTCTAGTTTTTAGACTAAGAAAATATCAAATGCTGGAAAAATAAACGCTAGAGTTTAACCAGATGACAGAAAAGGCTCGTCGATTTACCTCTTTGCACACTCAGATATAATTTTAATGTCGGCAATAACCCTCCCCTGGTTGTGGGGTAAGAATGACCCGCTAGGACGAATTATACAAGCGAATAAAGTAAAATAAGACGTCGGTTGATTTAAGTTTGTATTGAGATTACGGAGGTAATCCCGTGAGAACTGTCTGGAGAATTCTTTATTTATTTATTTATTTATTTATTTATTAAGGTTTATCAACAGATCTTACACAATACACACAAATGGAAAAAACAGTACATCTAGCTATGTGTAGACCCAATTATAGGTGAACACAACATACCTACATTAAAAAAATACCCTTTACCTATCATCTCCGTCTCCTACCCAACATGGTTTGCTGGAAGAAATCTCTTATTAGAGATAAGCTCGCCTTTGTACATATTTTTTCTAAGTTAAGCTATTTTTTTACTGTCATGTGAGTACAATAAAGAAATTACAATTACCTTTCTTGTCTATCTATAAATACTCACATTCGTAAGTTGTAGTAAAATGACAGACATGCTTTGTTATTTTCTTGATGTATGAGTTATTCGAAACTATTTGTTTTATGAGTCGATTAAACTTAATAATCTAATATAATGATACTTTTTTATGTTCTGTTGATTGAATCAGTTTAACCACTACCTACTTGATTCTATGATGTTTTTAAACAACTCACCATTAAAGTGATTTATTTTTGTACAATTACTTGTAACCACAGCAAAAATCTGTGAAAAGTGAAACTATATTAGGTTGCTAAATGACGCAGCCATTCCGATTTTTATTACCTCATGAATCCCTAATAAGCCACACTTTTCTAAAACAGTACTTACCTAGTAACATTCCAATAAGACAGGCGGCATACTCATAAATGTCACGGTTATTTTGAAACATAATACCTACCTGTAACATGTCAAACCCGTAACTCAACAGTATCTCGGGTATCTAAGTAATATAATATCATATCATATATGTGAGGCCAGAAGCAATTTATGTGTGTGTATATAAAACTTAAATGTTACCAACAAAATACTCGGAATCAGAAGACACAATTCCGAAAATAGCTTAACCTGTGACCTGTCCCACTCAAAAACTCAAAATTCGAACAGCGCGCAACTAAGTCTTTCAAATGCCCCACTGTCGTACCTCCACAAAATAAAACTGGCAACAAAACCGGGAGGCAACTTTCCCCCCAACAAAGGCTGGGCAAATAAGCCATTAAAAGCGTTGCGACGTTACAGAGCTATAAAATCTCTGCTTCTTGCCCCCCCCTTCTGCCACCCCTGGGACGTTACCCCCCTCCCCCTTCGCGATAAACTGCTTTTATGCCGTTCCGTACTATAATTAAAATGGCTTGATGTTTTCTGGCGGATAGATAAAAGACGTAAGATGGGGCGTGGGACCTGCCTATCAAGGTGGAACACCTCTTGTTCTATTATTGTCTATAGTAGGGGATCTACGATCAAAATAATAATCAAAAACAAATATAACGTCAGAACTTTTCTGTATGGCGTGTCAGAGGCCTAGTTATGCCCACGTTAATTTTAAGTGATAGAGGGTTAGCTCGTTGCCCGTTGGAGGTAAGGTTTTTTTTTTAATAATTGGAGCTTCCGTATTTGTCCCTGTCATATTTTTATTGAATTTGTTTAAATTTTTATTTCTGAATGTAACGTAATTTATTAAGTTAAGAATTTTACCTAGGAATGATGTATATCTGGTATTTCTCGTACAATTTTGATTGTAATGGTGTATGAAATAAAAGCGAACACACTAAATCAGATCAAATGAAACAAATCACAGCCCCAGTTCAAAAGAAATAAAATGCAGTCAAAAAAATAAACGAGAATTTCCAGAAATCGTTTTATTATACTACAATTCCACAAAAGAGTTCTAAAAATACTAGTTCCAAAAAAACTGATCGATTATTCAAAATTAAAAAGGAAACTGGTTCTTTTTCACCGTCCACAAAACTAGTTCCAAACGAATAGACAAATAGCGGATAGTCGAATGTCCGTCCGGTTTTTCCTTTTCAAATGCCACGCGATTTATGAAGGGTTAAATCCGGTTTTTGTGGTAATTTCAAACCGCTCGATTAACACTTTTTGTGATATTTAATTTCACACACTCGTTGAGTTGTGATGTGAAGGAGAATTGACTATAGATAGACCGTTCATAATTTCTTTATTGTACTCACATGACATACAGATATCTTATGATAGGAAAAACATGTACAAAGATGAGATATTTTTAATGAGATATTTTTTCCTTTTCTGGTTAAAAGTGAGCACTATTGTGCTTCTGTCACCCGGTATGGGAAAAGATGTTTATTTTTTTTTTCATTAAAATTGCATTTATTACTGTACGTGTTATTGTATAAAAATTACGATTGCATTCAAAATAACCCATAATCGAAGGAATTTTCTGTTTATTATTTGGTACTTAGTTAGAATATACAATTTGAGTTACCGTGAGGTAAATTTGCAGTTTTAAAATTGTTACAACCTCTTGATTATTTTAAGACTGAACAACTTCTTAAGGTACTTAGTTAACTGAAATTATTGTTAAAGTTAGCAATATCTTATAACTTAATTTCTAAAATATTTAAATTATCGTTTAATCCCAGTTACTGTAAAAGTAAATTTTTCTAATTACCTACATTGTTATTGTTGTTAATAAATTCTGACAACCGGAAGACCCAAAATCCCTAAGATACAGGTTCATCACCTAGTTTAGGGGTTTGAAGTCGAAATTATATTGATCACACCATGTACAACAATTTCACTGTAATCTTTAAGTTAGAAGTAGATAGTAGAAAGTACAGATAAACTTTATCTTATCTTATAGTACATTTAATTTACATTAATGGCGATGTGTTTTTGTCTGAACTTTTTGTCCAAAAATTATGATTGCACTTAAAATAATCAAAAGATTTTTCAGTTTATTGTATGTACTAAATATTGTGTAAAGGTACTTGTATTGAGATATTACCAACCTTTATAAACAATAGTGGGACAATTTGCTCGCTCGCCGTATACGGGGCGAACGGTAATTACAGTCGAGATCAAAGAAGGGGAAGGAACGAGATGTCTGTGCTTACTTCCGGGGGAGGGGGCTGGGGTAGAGGGTTGCAAGTGAGTATTAACTTACACGTACTTTCTGCTAACTACTTACTTTTTAGTGCATTAAGTTCCTTGTGTGTGTTTGTGAGTGACTGGTCATCCAACGGGATTAATGCAGTCACAAGCGAATTTAAATAATCTTAACTTACTGTACTGTATATTTTATTTAACGTACTGAGGGGTCTATAAATAATAATAATAAATAAAATATGTTTATTCAATACCCAAATGATACATATAAGTTTCGGCTGGGGCCTTCTATTAAGTAATAATACTTGTATCAGAAGACCCCGCTCCCTCACGTCCGTGACGTCTATGACCATATTTGTAAACTCGGACGAAAATAAGGTTATTCTATTTATAGCGTCTATCTGTTCATGGTCAAACGAGTTGACGGATTTTGATACGGTTTTTGTTAATGGTAGTCAACATCACTGCAATGGTTATAAGTTTTTTTACTATCGGTGCTAAGTTTTTTATTATCCTAGTGTTCCTCAATACAAGTCTATTTTCACTCAAAATATTCCTCGGGCTCTGGAGTAGGCCCAACATGTAAAAACACATATAAAACTGTTAAATAACGACTCTTGTAACAATTTATACTAAATAAACATTTCAATCAGAATTAACGTGTTATACAATTTTCAGATACCTCCTGTTCCATCACAGCCGCGCCGCCGACTTGCGGAAAACACAAAGATGCGCGAGCGAGCAGTTTTCTTGTGTAATTTTCACGCTTTTCCGCCCCCAGACCTCCGCCCCCGCCCCCTCCCTTACCCCCCTGCCCCGGCTCTGTTGTTTTCTCAAATTATATGCAACACTAGTAATAGCGTGGCTTGGCGCTCGCGGATTCTAAGTTTATGCTTATCTCAGATATTAGATCTGTTTATAGGCATTTTCCGGGGTACCTTAGGGTAAAAGGAACCCCTGTAGGATTATTTTGTTGTCTGTTTGTCTTTCAAAACCTTTTTCGTAACTGTTTCACTCTCAGAAGCATACCATTCGACCAACCGAACAATGGAGAACAATAGATAGATAAGATGTGTCGACGAAGGGGTGGTATCAATTCGAGGATCGTCCTAGGATCACTTTGGTGTCGGTAGACTGACACGTCTATCTGTCTGTGAATATCCTTTTTCACAGAAATGCATAGAGGTACAATATTATGATAATACCCCAAAAGTTGTAAAAAACACAAACATATCTGGGTCAGGGAAATCGAAAGATACGGCTGTTTATGCAGCAAATGTGCTGAATGTGCTTGTTAAACTCTGGCCGCTGAGAGAATGCGATCCTGACACATGTCTCCCTGTCTGTCCCGCACTACTTTTCACTCTATCTCACTCCCACAAAGAGGATTGCATCCCAAACTGACGTCTCAGGATCGCATTCTCTCAGGGGCTATAGCCTGTTTTTTTTTTTAAATATTTAAAGTCAAATAGAGGTCAAGAAAGGCAGACTTAAACAAAATTTTTTGAAGTCGGCTATCATAGGAAGTTTAGGAAGAGTTTATAAAGGTGGGAAGATTAACTACTAGGTACCACAGAAAAAAAAACAGACTCGCAAATGAATCAAGACTTTTTTTTCTTTTTTTTTTATGGACTCGCGCGACTAGCGCATTTGCCACTAACAAATTATTTTATTATTTTACAAAAATATAAGGTAAGGAAACGAAACACGAAAATAATAGGAGTTACGGATAGGAAAAAGGATCAGGGAGATTAGTAACTTATTGGCATTGGGTAGGAAAATAAATATTACAAATAAATATTATTTTGGTTAAGAAAATTTACAATAATATGATAAATATTTACATTGCATAAATTTAATAAACTGTAATAAAGACTTCTAAGGTACTTCCCGTTGGCCTAGAATCCTGAAATATGTCACGGATCAGGTCTTATAGCACAGTAAATGGAAACGTAAACGGAAAACCGTAGAAATATTCTGTAGTCACAGGACCGGATACATTTACCCAGCAGTAGGCTGAAACAAGATGCTGATGAATAGCCGATTTTGCATCTTACAAAGCTAATGAGGTAATTTGATCATTTTGGTATTTAGAACATAATAAATTACTCGTATTTTCAGGCGTCCACTAAAAGACATGTGGTATTTGTTTCGAGCGCTTCTGTGTTTCGATATTGGCTTCTATCGCTATATACTGCTGGAGCTTGATTCTCGCGCATTCGATATACGATATCTACACCTATATCGAGTGGTTTCGTGGGAATGGGAATCTGACAATTTTGGGGTATGATTCTCGCGCCTTCGGTATGCGGATATCGAGACCTATATTGACAGATTCCTATGAAAAATCACTCGATATAGGTGTAGATATCGTATATCGAATGTGCGAGAATCATGCTCCAGTCTCGATATCCGTATATCGAAGGCGCGAGTATCGACCCGCTGAACTTAAACAACTGAGTTTTTAGTACCTATTGTAGTAAAGCTATGTCAGAGCACAGATACTATAATATTATACTAATACAGATAGACCCCTAGAACAAAATATGACACCGGCGTAAACTGGGATGCTACGGAAGCTTCTTTAGTTCGAGGCCATTATCGCTTGGTGCAGCACCATCGACAAATTGGAAATAGCACGAGATGGCGCTAAGATTTATAGGATTTATTCTAAGATTACCGCCACCTAGAAGTATGTTAACTGAAACCATGGCGTTTAAAGTACAAATCTTACACCTCACGTCATCTCGTTTTTACGAAGGGCTACTAATTCTAATTTGTATGGGATGAGCACCCTGTGGTCAGAGGTACTATAGGGTAGCTTGATTACTTCTGTCGGCCTCTGAACCGCTGAGCCAGCGTGCTGGGGCATGGCTCAATGTTACAAGTATTCGGGTAAAGGTTTGACGGGGACATAATAGCAAATCTAAATGTCCCCACCGAGGGGCACAGGCCGTTACCCGGATACGAGTAAGATTGAGCCATACTCCACCACGCTGGCTCCGTGCGGGTGGGCGCAGGTTTTTTTTACAACTACTACATATTTCTGTAATGGTAGTACCCGGGACCTACAGCTTAACGTGCCATCCGAACTACGGAGCGTCTGATAAATTACGTAAGACAAATTAATTAGTATATGGCACAGATACTATAATATTATATTATTATATATGGTCATCACCGGGATTCAAACCTGCATCTCCTGCGTGAGAAGCAAAGCATGAAACCCACTAGACCACGGAGCTCGGGGACATAATAGCCTGCGTTTACTTTAAGTAAAGGCACTCTTATAGTTAAAAAACTAAGCCATAGTAAAACGCGCAACATCAAAGGCGGTTGTAGGTACACAGGGCCGTATTCAGTACCCACCTCCAGGGCGGTATTCGCCGGCGGGGAAACTTGAGGCCCCGCGCAAGAAAATTAGTTATTAAAATTTCACTGGCGCTGCGAAATTTATCTTGCACGGAGTGTAGCGGGATTGGCAGGCGTTGGTAGTTGGTGTTACGTAATACGCTAGGATGTGTGTTACTTGTATGTGTAATAATAATAATCTGTGGCTTCTATGGGGTTTCACAAGATGAGAAGTGTGTGCAGTAGACTAGGATGCTCTTTATTTATTTATTGTCAAATTAACATGTACAACATAACAGAAATGCTTCCAAATCGTCATACACGTGAAGAGTAGAAATAATAATGAAATACAAAGGATAATTAACAATACAAAAATTAAATTACGAATTATTCAATTAATAAATAAAGTCTCGAGTCTCATAAAGTCTCGAGTCACTCAGGTCTGTATGAACCATTCTCAGCTCTGAAAGTTATCTCAAGCTCATGAAAATTACAGATTCGTAACGGAAAAACTGTCATTGTGATATCCTTAGTTGAGAAAAGTCTCAAAGCTGAGATGGTATAATACGGGACTAAGAGTCCTTATAAAAGTATCCTTCCTTCCTTAGTAGTCCTATAAAGAAGAGTTCTGCAAGCTGGCTGTAAGGTCAAATTGAGTCGCGCACGTCGTTTGGCTTCAGCCAATTGCTTCTGTTGAGATTACGTAAAGTAAGTAAGTGTAACATTGTACTCCTATAAAGTTGAGGGAGTTTCGGCTTTTCGGCTCTGTATCTCTAGCTCGGTTCAGTAAAATTTTTAAGCTACACCTTATTTGAGCATCAATCAGTGCATTTGGACTTAAACGGCATGAAAAACTGGGTGCAACATGACCCCATGTTCCATGCTATTTCCATATCAAAACATCTCCTTACAACACCAGTTTCCCCATGTTCTTATCGATCGCCCCAATCTCCACTCGACTGCACCACTGAGAATATCAAAACACCCTGTCTGCCCGATGTGTTAACCACGTGTTAAAACTTTAAATTATGCCATAAATTACTTGGCAAGTATCAAGCGCGCTGCTTCGCCGTATAATTTCCAAGACGTTAAAGTTTTCCGTGCTACTTTCGCGGCTCCGCAGAAAGTTGTGCGGGGCTCATTACGGGGGGCGGCGGGGGCGGAGAGAGGGGCGAAGGAACGCTCGGAGGGGCGGCAGACGCCCGACAGGGCGAGAAAATTGTACCCAACAGTACTGAAAAGACAGGGTCAAGATTATTTTTTTACAGCCTCCTTTTACAGTCTCTCTGTTGGGCCAATGCTTCCTCATCAAATCAAATCAAATATTTTATTTGTGATAAATAGGTAGTACATCTGTTGTTAAATATTGATGTTTCGTATAGGTTCGCTATTTTCAGCCACTTGGCATACAAATATTTGGTTTTTGGCCCATTTTGAGCTCACACATCTCTATTCAAGATTTTAGTAATAAAAATAAATAAAGTTCTTTTATTCAAATACAAATTAGTACAACCTTCTTGCTCTCATCACTTGCAAATAAATGTGGAACCGTGACAGTTTTTCGTAACTGATACAAGCATTCTCTGCGATGGTTCTTAGCTATTTTATCTAAAACCGAGTAATCCTTCGTCAATTTTTTTGAATAAAGGTTTCGTTACTTCTTACGGGACACATATTTTTAATAGTAGTTAGTTTTTGTTGAGTTAGTGACTTAGCAACCTGGGAGGGGCTAGCGTTTCTCGGGCGATTTCTCGTTCCGGTATCCGTTAGCCCTTATTCTCCCCGCTTCTGTACCCCGAGGCGTTTATATAATATCTGCTAGATAAGTTCGCGGGTTTATATATTATACGTATGTATTGACAGGGTTAATATTTATATCGCGGTCTGTTGTTATCTGTTCATATGTAAAACATTATAGTAGCTTATATGTATAAGGGAGGTACTAGGTAGTTGTAGAATACAAGTAAATGTACGAATATTGTATGAATACAAAATTTATATGATTAGATAGAATTCTGCAGAATGAGTTATTATTAGCTGACCCAATTTAAGGGAGTGATATTAGCCATCATTATGAACATTTTCCCAAAGAAATCGGTTTCAAACTAAAACAAATATCCTCTGTGAACATTATGGGAGACCCAAAAATAATTTGTAAGTAACCAAAAGTTTATATTCTGGGGCAAAGTACAGGCGCGCATGATAATTGTCTCTATTCATTCGGCGAGAGTCATACATATTATATAAAGACGATGAACGTTTCCTCACTATGTAAACCATCACCTCCAATTCTCACACTGCACCTCAAAAAACCCTTCGTCTGTTATTCAATGGTTTCCTCCAAGACTGATGAGCCGTCAGCCCCTGCCCCCGCCCCCCCCCCCCCGCCCTCACTCCGCCCCTGCCCCCCGCGAACGCCCATTCATCCACATTAATAACTTGACTAGTGATAAATTGCTACAGCGCCGCGGCCTCTACGGTTTCTTAGAAATTCTTGGATAGAGGGTGTTTGAAAAAAAATTATGATTATATTTTCATAACATAGCGTCACGCCATTTCTCGTACGGGATGCCAGAGGCAGAGAGGCTGTTTCATTTCATTTATACTTTATTGCAAAAAAACATGTAACATTAACAAAAAGGTATGTACAAAGGCGAGCTTATCTCTAAAAAGAGATTACTTCCAGCAAACCTAGGCATGACAGGAAAAAAAACAGATAAAGAGAGGGAAGTCAGTGCACAATAAATGACTAAATAAATATACTTCAAACATAATAATAATAAGCATACCAAATTACTAAATAAATACACAATATGCAAATAAATACACCTAACTACATATATACATAATTAACATAAATACGTACATACAATATCTATATATCACGAAGGAGAGAGGAAGTGCTCTTTTACCTGGTATTTAAATGTGAAAAGAGTGGCACTGTCTCATAAGGTGGAAGGAAGTGCGTTCCCAGTTGTGCGCAGGTTTAATTTCTTTTGTCAGATATCTAATTTATTGTATTCTTTCTGGTTGTGTTATCGTTATTAAAGGGGTTTGGGTTGTCGTCTTTTTGACGTTACCTTAGAGTTTGTTCGATTTTGAGTTTTGGCGGCCACTCATGGAAGTTACAAATTTTTGAAAGAGCAATTAACAATAAGCTTACCTTACTGTGGAGTACATATATCTTAATCGTTCCGGGGCTGAGATATCACACTTTATAGTATTTTCAGCCCCATTATCTTAGCTTTTAAATGGCTTACAGCAATTCCTCTTGTTTAAATATAATATTGTACATTATGGTACTGCTATCAAATAAAAATAAATATATCAGTGGCCGCAAAAAAAAAAAGAACCCAATGGTCCATAGTAAGTTACCCAATCCAATTTAGTCCTATTAAATTTAATAGTAAAAATATTGGTTGGCACCGTTAATGTCTCATTTTCCTATTATGCCTGGATTTGCTGGCAGAATTCTCATTCGAGCTCTATCATCATTGCCCGATCAGCTGGTAACAATTACTTTATAACAAAAAATGGATTGTGACTTTGCAACCATTTTCGTCACCTTTTTTTCTTCACGGGGTAGCTCTTACACGTTTGCGGTCCATTTTACAGCACGATCTAAATACAGTCCAATTTCTAGTATTGACTGTTTCGTTGATAAAAATATATTCCTTTGCTGGTTTATGAAAATAAAGATGTTTGAAAAAATTGTATTATTAAAAATAAAAATATTTTTTTTAGTAAGACTGAATAAACAACATCCTGTACCTAATTTCCTTCGTCAAGTAAATATAGGGGAAGGAGGCCTTTTCTTGGCAAAAAACCTTCCTTCCTTCGTCTTACAGTCACGTCCGCCGCAGACATACATACATACACTTACATACACTCACACACACTTACATACACGCACGTGACGATCATTATTCAACGGGTTCGGGTAAGGAATTGAATGTCTTGGAAGGATTTCGGGTTGTTTTTTATGTTGAAATCTTCGTGGAAAACATCGTGAGGAAACCTTCATTTCGTCGCAGCTGCGGCGAACGACGCAACACGAGAAACAACTTTGTTAGGGACATCATTCTGAGCAACTTTCATTATGAAACCGATTTGATCAGAGCAACTTTATTTTTCACTTCCCAGTACATTGGCCTTAGTGGGTCAGCTGATTTGTATGGAGAAGTGAAAAATGAAGTTGCTCTGATCAAATCGGTTACATAATGAATGTTGCTCAGAATGATGTCCCAAAAAAAAATAGTTTCTCATTTTGCGTTAATTCATTTACACCATGTATGGCCATACAATAAAGAACGTTTTATCTCAAAGTTTGTTGCTAAGAATTTATTAGAATGGATTAATTATTGACGACCTCCGTAGTGTTGCGGGTCGAGTTTGTGATGATGATGATGATGTTCAAAATTCAGTTCAATTTTTTTATTGACCATAAAATCATACATATTACGTCAACGTCAATATAATATTAATATTTATTTTTGTATATGATGATGTCCTCCACGACGTATCCGTCGACGGCGACACCTTGTCAGCTCCTGGCGTGTGCTCGGATGTGACTCGCGAACCCAAACTTGGTTTTGAACGTGCGCCTGCATATGTTGCACTGTAACTGTCCGTTGGTGTTGTAGGTATAGTTGTAGAAGACCTTGGGACAAGTCTTTCGAGCGTGGCGTTTGGCGTCGAGGTCTTCGAGACGGGCATCTCCGAACTTCTCAGTTCCAGTTTGTAATGCTTTTCGCCACTCTGGTCGAGTTTGTGCCTTCCAAGCGAAGGCTCCATTTCGAATACCGGCTATGGAAGAAGAAAACCCCAGGTCATGGATGCGTATTTTTGTAACGTTACTGTTTTTGTGTCCTACGGTAGGTATCCTAGTAGTGGGCTAGTTGTAATGGTGGATTGGCTCAATCTTACTTGTATTCGGTTAAAGGTGTGCGTGTGGATTGAGTGAGCACCCTTCTGAACTGAAAAAATAAAATAAAAAATGCTGTTAATTTAGTAAAAGTTCTACAACAATTACGTTTAGGTTTAAAGAACTTTATTCTCATAAGAAATTACATTTCACTTAAAATGAGATATGCTTAAAAATACATAGGTAGATTGTTTTACGGTACTCTTTGCAATATGTAGCTTTAACTTATTTTTGAAAGTATTAATATGTTTGTTAGAGTAATCTATGTTTAAATTAATGACCTGTGTCCCTCGGTTGGTTATTGGTTAACCTTTACTTTACCTTACTTGCCTACTAAACTTCTAAAACACGATCCGGACGAAGCTCACCAATACAAGCTCTAACAATCAAACAGGACCACACCCATACTCAAAAATAGCCATACATGTGTAGGTTACACACATATAAGATGCCTCCATAATTAAATTCCATAGCAAAGGGAGGGAAATCTTAATAAATTTATAAATTTCCAAGACGCAGGCTTTCTTACAAAGAGGCACGTAATTCGTGGAACACGCACACATGGGCGTAGTGTGTCGTGTGTATGTGAACACACACAGACGCACGCAATTTAAGATGAATAATTATGTGCGAGCGCGGCTTGGTACGTGATGGGGTGAGGTTAGTATGGATATGTGCAGTTGCCGGCTATGATGCCAATATTCCGGCAATATTGCCCTAAAATGTATGGGGCAATATTGATTGCCCCATACATTATTGCCACAAATGGCAGTATGGCCAGCAACGGCACATCTGGGCCCGAATTCTACTGCTCACAAGCATACGACAAGCCTGGCACAAACTTCAATACGAGGTATTTGGTATTCTACTAAAACCGGAATCCAATACACAAGCGCCAGCGTGAAACCAGCGTACTTCGTATTCTACTGTCTAAAACGTACTTACGCTGGCGCCAGTTTGACGCCAGCGTACTTCGTATTCTACTGTCCAACCAAAACGTACTTACGCTGGCGCCAGTTTGACGCCAGCGTACTTCGTATTCTACTGTCTAAAACGTACTCACGCTGGCGCCAGTTTAACGCCAGCGTACTTCGTATTCTACTTTCCAAAACGTACTCACGCTGGCGCCAGTTTGACGCCAGCGTACTTCGTATTCTACTTTCCAAAACGTACTTACGCTGGCGCCAGTTTGACGCCAGCGTACTTCGTATTCTACTTTCCAAAACGTACTCACGCTGGCGCCAGTTTGACGCCAGCGTACTTCGTATTCTACTTTCCAAAACGTACTCACGCTGGCGCCAGTTTGACGCCAGCGTACGTCGTATTCTACTTTCCAAAACGTACTTACGCTGGCGCCAGTTTGACGCAGCAAATAAACGTTTTGTTTTTTACGGTTCCGTACACGAAGGGTGCCAAACGGGACCCTATTACTGAGAATTCGCTGTCCGTCCGTCTGTCTGTCACCAGGCTGTATCTCATGAACCGTGGTAGCTAGACAGTTGAAATTTTCACAGATGATGTATTTTTATTGCTGCTATAACAACAAAAACTAAAAAACAAAAGAAATTTAATATTAAGGGGTCTCCCATACAACTAACGTGATTTTTTTTTGCGGTTTTTTATAGATAATGGTACGGAACCCTTCGTGCGCGAGTCCGACTCGCACTTGGCAGGTTATTTTTCTATTCATATCGACCTCTGGGTACACACACGTCTCTTTTCTATAAACTAAAATCGCGTTATCTACATTATTCCCCTCGCGTCCCAAGACGGGATACCCTAAGAAAATACATACTACACTTATTTATCTACCGTGCCTCACTCTTTATGAAAGGAATGATTAATGCTCCTCGACATTAGGGGCGCTAACGAACCCCCCAACCCCCCACTTCCGAGAACCCCAGCCCCCCACATTCTAATTATTCTCACTTATAAGAGTTGGGAGATAAGAAAGGGTACGTTAAGATTGTTGTCTCAAAGCTTGTAGGGTCTCATTATAATGAAATTAGGGAACCTTTTATTATTATTAGTTTGTAACTCAATATTCTAGGCTCGGAATAGAAGATAAAGGGAGTTGTCTGCGAGCTGCGGCGATGGGTTAGCCCCATGTCTCGCAAAAATAGTAACTGACTATACTTGGGCACATTTGAGCCTTTACCACCCGTATGGGCAATGCTGCGTCGGTATAATGCTGCTTTTGTAACCTGTACTAAAGCTCAGTTCTATATTATTCTTTACTTTACTTTACTTTATACTTTATTGCACACAAATCAATACATTATGACAATTAAAAATGGAAATGACATGTACAAAGGCGAGCTTATCTCTATCTATAGATTTCTTCCAGCAAACCCAGGATGGAAAGGATAAATAAATCAACAATAGGTAGATCCAAGTGTATAACATCAAATACTTAAGTAAAAATAATAATATAAAAATAATAATAATAATATAAACTACATACAAATACGTACATATATACCAGAATTAATGGATATAAATAGAAAATAAAACATATATAAATTAAATACTTAAATTTAATATGGAAGAGAAAGGTAGTGTTCTTTCAACCGACTTTTAAATATTCCGAGTGACGGACTGCCGGACGCCGGACCGTTTTGGATCAGGACACCTAGAAAGGAAAGTGTAGGCTGAAAGATTAAATTCTGTGCCTAACACTCACGAGGAAAACAAAGTGCCTGTTTGCTAATAGCAAGCAAGAAGGTTGATGAACTTAGATTCGACCTCATTTGAACGAAACCTTTTTGTGTGAATTTTCCGAAGACGCGCCAAAAAGTGTCACGTGATCTGAGGTCGCAATGAGTTAACTTACTTTTTTATTGTCATTGTAATTTATGCTTTATTTTCATTGCACTAAAGTGATATTGTCAATCCTATTGCACGGGTATGAGAAAAGTTTAAAAGTTTAAAGTTTAAAAGTTTATTTATTTACCAAAGCTTAGTACAAAAAAAGTGTTATCTGTGAACACCACACTAGGTCCAACCTGTATCGTGGTGTCAAAATTATTTACTGTTTGACAATTTTATTTATTGCAATGGTTCAAAAAAGTACAAAATATATAAGTAACTAATACTGAAAAAGTAAAAAATTTAACAAACAAATTTTTAGTAGATAACTTAATATAATTTGAAAAAACGTGCTTAGTTTAAGGTAGGGGGGAAGGGGAATACTATGCTATACAAATAAGAAAAGCATGAAAACTCGGAAATAACGCGATTTATCACTTATGAGAAAGATCGATCGATTTTTTACCCACAAAAACCACTACATTGCAAATCTACAGCGCCATTTTCTAGAACTCAGAACATATACTTATCGTTACATACAAATATTCCTAGTTTTAAGGTAAAGGCTACAGCTCGGCTTCGCCTCGCGGTTGGGGATTTGTTCGCATTTCTACAATAAGTACTTGAACAATAGAGAACGTACCCATACTTCGTGACCATTTTATTTGCTGTTTTTGACCCCCCTTCCCCCCCTGCGTGACCACTTTAGTATGAGCCAAGACTTTTAAGAATCCCCTTCCCCCCTTAAAATGTTCATATATGGACGTTAAATTGAGCTTGACAGATACGTAGGTGTATTAAGATTTTAAGACATACTAATGCTCAAGCCTTTGTCCGGAAGACTGCTCTCCCGGAGAGGAAGAGACGAAAGACTTTCACTTACTATGATCCTTATTAACATTCCTCGAACATTCAACATTCAACGGCTCATCACTTTTTGTGGCCGTGATGATGAATGTGACGTGGTCCGACCGATTTCGGACACGGTGACCGCTTCAACTTGTCTGTACACGCCACTCTTGCTCGCGTGTGGCTTCTGCAGAAAATTTGTGGTACCTAATATTTCTATGGGTTCAATCAGAGACTATATAATATCCAATTGACTGCGCCTGCGGGGGAATGCGGCTCGCCAAACGTTTGTTGTATTCCACAAACGTTCGCATACGCAAACTATGTACGATGACGGGCCGCCAGACAGTTTCGCAGCGGCTGACCAATCACAGCTCTCTTACCTCGTCAGCCGCCGCCCGTAAATTGGTGAGTTGTGTTTCAAAGGAAAATGTATCTATACGCTCTCCACTGGATAAGTGCTCCCTGGGTTCATTCAATCAAAGTATCTTTACGTAATTCGTAATAATTTACAATACTTACTTACGTACTATTTTTGTTCTCTTCTCTGCATTGAACTACTGTGAGAAGAATTTAGAAGATGCAAGGAAACTCATAAGTAGTCTTCGCAACACAACTCTGCCGCCTACGAACATGGGTTCCGACTTCGCGCCATAAAACTCTGGGACAAACTCCCCAACGCTATTAGACACAGTCCGTCACTCAACATATTTAAAAGTCGGTTGAAAGAACACTATCTTTCTCTACCGTATTAAATTTAAGTACTTTTATTTAGGTATATTTGCTTAACATATTTATATCTATAAGTCTGGTATTTATGTACGTATTGTTAAGTAGTTTATTGTTTTAACTTATTTAATGTTGTGCACTTGGGTCTACCTGTTGTTAAATTATTTCCTGTCCATCCTAGGTTTGCTGGAAGAAATCTCTTAATAGAGATAAGCTCGCCTTTGTCATGTGTTGTCCACTTTCGATTGTAAAATGTGTTATTTTGTGCAATAAAGTTTAAAGTATAATGTAGTCTTTGTTGAGTTAGATTTATACCATGCACCTTTGTCATTTATGTCATGGCGTCACGTTTTTGGCCTTTTCATGATATCTTTATTAAATGTTCTAAGAGTGGGGGCGTATGGGAAAAGGCGTGACGCTTTGTATGTATGTACGCTTATTAGAGATAAGCTCGCCTTTGTACATGTATTTTTCATTATTAAGTGTCTGTATTCTGTTTTTGTGCAATAAAGTATAAAGTATGTAGTTTTGTTGCAAGTCTTATCGTAATACTTAATAAAACCACAAGTATATCTAAAACACCCTCACACAACCTAAGTAAGAAACATGGTGGAAATTTAAATATGTAAATACAATGTTTGTCTTGCCCCCAAAAACTTTGTCGCCCCCCTTTTGGCGATATTTCTTCGTTCCGCCCCACAGGGCGGGAGTCAGGGAGGGGCGCTATTTTAATTAAATCTCGGAGAAGTTTGCGTAAAAGGAGATCCGTACGTATTTCTTTGTGTAAGTATGTGCGGTGCAGGTGGATGAATATTTTAATTAGTTGGAGGGGTAGATTTTATGTACCTATAGTGTTTATAAATAGGGGAACATAATTCATGCATAAATATTTTTATAACATAAATATTAACATACAGGCACATACATTGCTTCTGGCCAAACACTAGGATACCCTGTGTCGTGGGAACCAGAAACAGCGACTTCACAAACATGTAATAAGCCAAGACAGTTTTTAGGGTTCCGTACCCGAAGGTTGCCAAACGGGACCCTACTAATGAGACTTCGCTGTCTGTCCGTCCGTCCGTCCGTCCGTCCGTCCGTCCATCCGTCTGTCTGTCACCAGGCTGTATCTCGTGAACCGTGGTAGCTAGACAGTTGAAATTTTCACAGATGATGTATTTCTGTTGCCGCTATAACAACAAATACTAAAAAACAAAGGAAATTTAATATTAAGGGGGGCTCCCATACAACTAACGTGATTTTTTTGCGTTTTTTTACATATAATGGTACGGACCCCTTCGTGCGCGAGTCCGACTCGCACTTGGCTGGTTATTTAATAATACATTTTACGTGACAGGCTGTTAGCCCCTCGGCGCAGCCATGGAGAATTTATATTGAGCCAAAAACCAGAAAAACTAGAACTAGACCAGCGAACAAATAATCTTGATCGTTTGTTCAAATCATAGTTGGAGCACGTGTGTGTCTGGATATACTTGTTTTTGTATTGTTATAAAAAAGGGGTGATTTCTGAGCAGACTTGAACACTGATTTTGATTGTTCGGCGTTTTGAACTAAGCGATACCCGTTGTTATAATAGGCCAAGGTAATCCAATAAATCTAGGAACAAGTCTTAAGTTGAAGCATTATGTACAAAATGGCTTGACATTCTCAGAATTGCATAGTTCCAGCAGATATATTTTATAAAGTCAATTTTGTGCAAAAAAAGACAGCATTTGATGGCACTCTTACATGACGTCATTCTGTTGCTATTTCATAGAACTCAGGAACAATAGTTCCGTTGTGACAGTTCCTAAAAAGTATCTATTTTGAATTGACAGGCCACAAGCCTTTATGGGTATTTTACACAAATCAAGTGTTTTAAGATTGAGTAGGTATTAAAGAACTCTTTACAAAACCCAGGGAATTCAATAAAATAGTAGATTGTTTACCAAGGGAGTAAAGAGCTATTTTTAGGGCGAGAGTGTTTTTTGAATCCTGAGCGACCGAGGGATTCTAGAGTTGAGTCCCGAGTGTAACGAGGGACTCAAAAGTAGAATCCTGAGGGAGCGAGGGATTCAAAGTACATCACTCGAGCCAAAAATAGTTTTTACTCCTGAGGTGGACACTCTACTTTTCATCACCCTCTATGAGAAAAGTAGTAAGTAATCAATAAAATAACATACATGTACCTATACAGGGTGTAACAGAAAGGGGTGTACAAGCGGAAAGAGGGACATCATTCTGAACAACTTTCACTATGGGACCGACTTGATCAGAGCAACTTTATTTTTATCAACTCAGTACATTTCGGGCCTAGCGCTGATAGTATGGTGGAGTCAGTCAAGTCAGTCCCATAGTGAAAGTTGTTCAAAATGATGTCCCTAACAACCTTCTTTCGGCTTATACACCCCTTTCTGTTACACCCTATATTTATTTACACAATTGTCGTGATATGTCGTCGTGTGTAATGGTTTGTTGGAAGAAATCTCTTGTTATCTATTATAAGTTTTCTGTATGTCATTCTTGTGTTAGTACAATAAAGAAATTACCAATTATGAATATGTCCCCCACATAGTTAAAGCTTGTTTAGTATTGGCTAAATCTTGAAAATTGGTTCAAAAAGCATTTTCAGATAAACACTTTGTTCCTCTTGAATTTTTCTACAGGATTGATTACAGTTTTTACATACCTATATTTCTCGTGATTTTATTGGTAACAGATCTTGTATTTTTCATTCGCGTTTGTTGTTATCATCTGGAGTTAGACACTCACTTTCACTCATAGATATTCTTTACTCATATCCGAAAACGAAATTGAAATAATTACATGCAGCATTCAGATTTGGCGCGCTTTGTTTACAAATTTTCCACAACTTTTTAATTATTTGGTCGGTGTTTCGATATCAATTCTGTAAGGTTGTTTCTCTGTTGTCACCAATCGGTGTCAATCGATTCGGTCGATCGGATTATCTAATCTGTGTCGAGTACGCATTTTAGTAAAAACTTTTTTTTTATTGACTGCGTTTTGAATCGATCTCTCTTTTAATTGGGTCTGTCAGCCTGAGTGGTAGTGAAAATGATTAGTGACAGTATTTTTTTTCCTTTGTACTGGCAATAAAATTAAAAAGCTACTTTTAGTCCCTAGGGACTAAATGACCTACTTTAGTCCCTGTTTGCCGGGACTAAAGTAGATCTTTTTGAATAGATGTGATGAAAATATGTATTTTTAGTTTAGGTTTGGCCTACTTTACTTTATACTTTATACTTACTTTAGATATATTTATTGCACAGAAAAACATATTACAGACACTTAATATTGGAAAAAAACGTGTACAAAGGCGAGCTTATCTCTAGTAAGCGATTTCAAATTGTATTTCAAATTTTTATTTCCCTCTGTAAGCTGAAGATGACCCGAAATTCTGAGTTCCGATTTTGAAGATGTCTTTCTGAAAGCTGTACATTAAAATTGTAAGAGATATTCATGGAGATATTACAGAGTCATTCACAACTACCTGGATGTGTCGTTGCCAATATTGCCCCATAAATTATACAGCAATATTGCCAGACGAATGATAATATTGCCGGCAACGCCACATCAGCAGCAACACCAGGGATACCAGTGCATGCAAAGCAAGCTGGGGCGGGCGGATTTTTACGCTGAGTGATATGAGTTTTGCTACTCGCCGCTAGATGGCGATGCATTTTAATATTTCTAGTAAGACAGTTCTTATAAGGCGTACAGTACAGCATTATAATAGCCAGATACGACATTCTACTAGTATTTATATAGACACATAATATTTGTGTTACTTTTTATTATTTGGCCAGACGGGGAGGCATATTCAATTCAATTCAATTCAAATATTTTTATTTCAAATTATCAAATATTTTTATTTCAAATAACACTTATTCATAAAGGTGAGATGTTTAGCTTATACAAATAATATTATTAGAATCTTATTTTCTAATAAACCCAATAAAACGGTAAGCATTTTAGCCATCAGATTTTATTAGAGGAGTTTGATTATTCATTTATACTCAGATTCTTACCCGTTTTTTGCAGCTGAGTAGCGGAGTAGGTACAAAATTAAAAGTCAGGTATTAATCTTTCGAAGCAAAAACTTAACTTAGTTTGGAAATCAGTTAAGAAAACCAAAAGGTAGCTAGTCAAAACATTCTACAAAACACCTCAGCCACAATTCGACAAAGAAAAGCCCTAAAACAAGAAATAATGGCCCGTGTCGTCCGCACGGGCCGGCCGCACCAACACGCGTTAAATTGACTAAACGCCCGGTTAAAAAAAGAGCTCGCACCGCAGATTAACAGATCCGCCGAGGGCGCTAATCAGAGGCTAGTCCGGGAAACTGGCCCGTGGAGGAAAAAGTGAATGGGGGAGAAGTATGGAGAACACTTCATTTCATTTCATTTTTCATTTATATCTACTTTATTGCACACAGTAAATAATAGGTTCAGATTTCAGATTTTATTATTTGCATATGGTGTTTGGTATTACATACAGTTCTTAAATTAATGTAATATGTCATTTTATTCCTTTAACATTTTAGTGAAAATATTAGTACAAAGACGAGTTTATCTCTAAAAAGAGATTTCTTCCAGCAAACCTAGGCATGACTAGATAATTATAAAGAGAGGGAAGTCAGTGCACAAATTCTGATAACACTTTTTATTTTAATTATTATATACTTGACCATCTACTATTGATCTTTGTTTACATACAAGTTGACACAAATGACGTTCTTCAACAAACATTCGCATACGCAACCTATGTACGATAACGGGCCGCCAGACAGTTTCGCAGCGGCTGACCAATCACAGCTCTCTTACCGCGTCCCCCGCCGCCCGTAAATTGGTGACTTGTGTTTCAAAGGAACATGTATCTATGCACTCTCCACTGGATAAGTGCTCCCTGGTTACATGTCAGCTCTGGTGGATTTTATAACAAAAATCTGTAAAATAAAAAATAAAAATTTAAAAAAACTCCCCTTCCCTGCTAACATACCTCAAAGAACGGTGTTCTTACAATAAATCACTGCTAGCCCACTTAAAAAACCATTCCCCTGCCCGCCCTCTTTGTAAAATAACAGCGTAATGAAGACGCAGCTTTTTCCCAACAACATTATTGTTTTGCATTTTTTTTCTATCCTCAAAGGGGATGGTTTTTACCTCCTTGTTAAAATGTTAAGTGATTTAATTTTTCGGTCGTTTGTAGCGTTTTGTTTCTTTTTTGGTGGAGAGGTTATTTTTGTCTCTGTTGTTTTAAAAGCCTTTTGTGAAACTGTAGTGGGATGGTAATATTTGAATGGGGGTTTTATGAGTTTTTATAGCGCTTTTGAGCCTATTTCGCCCAGCATGAAAAACCTTTGCATACAAAACAACTATATTGTCTTACTTACAGTCAAAATAATTTATTTCAATCAAATAATAACAATATCGTAATATTTTCATATGAGGCATTTTTCTAATAAGTTTCCTTTCTTGGGCAGAATTGCTTCAGTTTTAGTTTTGCTATTCGACACAAGATGGCGATATACGTTTCACGCTTGCTTCTCACGCAGGCAGGAGATACCTACAGTAATTCAAAAGTACATTATATACGGTTATAGAAAATCGTGAGGAAACATTTAAACTCCACATCTGCGGCGATAGGCTTTCCAAAGTGACAAAACGTGGACACAATAATTGAAGGGTCGGCAGACTAAAGTACATAAGTCAAAAAAGTGAACTTTACAGGAGAAGGAAAAAACTGAATAAAACAACTATGTGTGTGTTGTTTACGTACATTTTATGCATGTAATGTTTGTATAGTTTAGGCAAAATAATACACTTA
>OY735275.1:1825321-1898892 GCA_963457715.1 Argyresthia albistria | reverse complement strand
GTCACGTAAAAGGGAATACTGGATAACGAGCTAACCGTGGCCACCTCGTATTGGAAAAGGTGTGACGCCATGCATAATTCCAGATACCACATCCAGCTGGTAAAACTGCTGACTTGCTGCACGATGGGCAAGAATGTCTACACAGAGATCAAGTGTCACAGTCTACTGCCGCTCGACGACATCGTCACTATGATCACGAACGAACATTGTATACCCGAGGTTAGTACTAACTGCATGGAATTGCGCGATGTAGGTTTGTACGAAAGAGATGTTTGAGCGCAGTAGCGCCATCTATCCATTTTTATGGAAAACTCAACCTCAGGTGTGTGCTGAAGTTGTACCTGTAGGTATAGAGTTACGCGACGATGTAAGTTTATATGAAAATGTGATTTAGTGCAGAAGCGCCATCTATCCAGTTGCAAGTAAAAGTCAAATCAGCTGCAGATGCATACGTGCCCAACCAAATACCATTTAAGTTTAAATTTATGTCAGTTTTTAGAGGTCAGTATTGATTGAAACTGTCACTGTCTACATATACACATCTCTTTCTATCTTGTGACAAAGCATTCAGGAAAGAACAAGCTAGATAATGAATGAATAATTATAAGCTCCTTGGTGGAACTTATTCGGTAACTAGAATTAGAATCCAAAAAGGGGGGCCCAAAGTCTCCACCTGTGAGCCTGGCCTCTATGGGAGTGTCACAGACGCCATTTTGTTGTCAAAATACACCCCACTGACGAAAGGTTATTCATGATGTACAGCCAAAACGACGCAATATATGTCAAATTAACAGAAACCTTTATTACTCCATAGCTGCGGCGATGGGCTAGCCCCCTGCCACGCAAAATAGAGTATTGAATCACTGGCTAAAAGTGGGCGCAGTTGTGCCTCTGCCACACCGTATGGGAAAAGGCGTGACGCTATGTTATGTTGTGAGCTGACAGTTTTCCACACTTTTTGGCCGCGGCTGCTAAAGGAACACATTAACTTGTGCGATATTCTCACTCGCAGGTGAAAGAAGCATACGTGGGTTTCCTGAACCACTGCTACATCGACACAGAGGTCGAGATGAAGGAGATCTACTCCAGCAACTGCATGTGGAGTCTGTTTGAGAAGTGCTTCCTGAAGGACATGAAGTTTCTCGTAGACTTGGACGGGAGGCCGTGTGGCGCGCACGGTAAGTAAGGAGATCTTAACTCCAGTAATTACAGGTATTTACGCTTGATAGCGTTTATTGGGGTCTTCCTCTTTAGGGTTACCCGATGGGTGCCAAACGGGACCCTATTGCTAAGCCTACCATGTCCGTCCGTCCGTCTGTCTGTCCGTTTGTCCGTCGGCAGGCTCTCTGGGGCGAACGTTGATATTTTCACATTCTATTGCCTCTACAGATTTAAATAATGTACTACACAAGTCCCCATAAAGGAGACGGTTTTCTTTTTTTTCACCCTGCGATATGTTGACTAGTTTTCAGGGCGCGCCGTAAACACAAAAAAAAAAACGCGTGTAGCACCGTACACGTGTTAGAAGTAAAACTTCTGTAGCTAGATCATTAAGTGGTACCTATACTATACACCTATACCTACCTATACTAAAAGAGATTTAAATTTCCAATTTTGAGATCCAATCTCTGCTTCAAGTTACTTTTATGTTTCAGACGTCCGATTATTTGAAATTATTTTATACTTGTACTTACTTTTAATACGTCATGTCATTTATTTCCCACCATTCCTTATCTACAATTTGTCGCGCTCGTGGTGATATACTTAACTCATTCAATAGTGTCACTACTATTTGCATCTCGCTCAGATTATATACCATCTGACGTCACGTCTTTAAGCCGTCTCGCTCAAATGTATGCATTGCTTTGCTTGTCTCTGTGCCCAGTCCCTTTATTTAATTGATCGAGTACGTATTTTGAACTATTCCAAGTTAATGTGTACCTGCGGGGCTACCATAAGGCTTGTGCTTGCTCACCTCAGTCGCGCAGATAAATGACAAAGAAGATGGCTAAATCAATATATGGACGACTGCCCCAGACATGTACAAAGACTTCTCAACAGCCAATAGCATTTAAATATTCATTCATAAATTTAATTTACTGCGTCTGTATTTAGTTTGTAGAACTTGAAGAAAAAATTTATTAAATATAGGTAAATAAGAGTTGTTACTCAATACTCCGTGATTCCAATATGATTCCGTGACCTTTGCCGTCGCTAGAAATAAGCACCATTTTGCAATAACATGCAACATAACGCCATCTAGCCACTCCTCTGGAAACCTCCTGTTTTCAACAGTTTTGCTAGTTGGCAATTATGTTGCATGTTATTTTTAACGATGGCAAAAGTCACTAATCAATGGCGGAATCATAGAGTATGAAGTGACAACTCATAATTATTTAATCATTTCCTTCAAGTTCTACAAACTAACTAAAGACGCAGTAATTTATGAGAGAATATTTAAATGCTATTAATTGGCTGTTGAGAAGTCTTTGTACATGTCTGGGGCAGTCATTTTGCCAAATTGCCAACTCCTTTCGCGTCTCAATGATGTTTCTCCATAAAATAGCGCGCATTCATTATAATATGACATTAAATTGTGACAAAATGCGTGGCTGGGGTGACTGGCGTGCCTTATGCTACCCCCGCTAATCTATACATACCTACTTTGCTAGGATTTTTTAGGGTTACTTCATCGCGAAGCGATGACGTAACTCTTATTTAATTTTATTCTTGACATTTCCTTAGTCCGCCATACGACATACCTCGATTTTTATATTTTACTTCAACATTATTGACTGGCATGAAGCATTAACTTTAAAATTACAAAAGCTTATTAAAATCAAAATCGTATAATTTCAACAGTTATAACAACAATTCAACTTTAAAATATGTATTACAAAAATTACATACAAACAAATAAGCGAAACAATAAGCCATTAAACTTATGGCTCTGTAAACTGTAGACCTCGCTTTGGCCGTTTACTACAGATAAACATTAAATAGGTAGGTATAACACGTACTTAGTAGCTAAACTGCTAATTTGTGACTTGAACTGCACTATATAATAAAAAGTGGCTTTAGAACCGTTCTAGGTACCTACTTATTGTTTTCAAGAAGTCTTAATGCAGCCATCCATCACATCGGAATTTGCTTGAAAACTAAATATCACATTTGGATGATTCTAAGTGACTTTATGCGATTACTAGCTGCCCGTTGCGCGACTACGCAGCGCGTTTTAGGTACCTATTCCATAGTTACCGGCCACAAAACGATTCGTTCATCATTTTAGAAATCCATATCGACCCGTATGTGACATTGATGAAACTCTTTTCTTACAAACTGTATGGATCGCATCGCACAGCTGTCAAACATAAGTTCCGGTTCCAACAAAGAGGTTGAACGAAGTAGTTTTTGGTCACGTCACTGGTTTTGTTTGCCAGTGTTTGCCCCAGCCAGCGGCGGCGGCGCCATCTTGGCCATACCGGAAATCAAGAACTCGTGGAAGAATGCTTAAAATAATTTTTATTTGTTAACGTTTCATCAGGTTTTTCTCTCACTAATTAACATTCTTTATTGTACGAATGTATTATTATCTTATCTGATTAGTTAAAAACCGTATTGAAAATAGTTGCGGTTTTAAAAGTCTTCAGCCGACCCTGACGTCACCGATTCCAATTTCCGTTACATTTCTTAGCCACTCGTGATAGCACCCGGCTAGTAGCAAGTGAAAAGCAAATATATGAATAACCCACAGTTGAGAGGTTAAATAAATTTTACCCCCGTGCCCCAAGAAGTTTTACTTCAAAAATGTTCTAAGAGTGCTTTCCAGTGGAAATGCGACGGACGTTTCAGGAGCTCTATTTTTTATTCGCTCGTGTGTTAATGACTTGCGTTTGCAAAAGAGCGATTGAGAAATAGAGCTCCAGGTGTCTTGTCCATTTATCTTCCTTGTCAGTTATTTAACCCTTTGTCTCCCCAGCGAGCCAATCCTCTTCCCGAGTCCACAGCGAGGAGCAGGCGTGGGTGACCTACGTGACGGACGTGCTCGTACACACTATCTGCACGTTCTTCAACTCGCCGTTCAGCGACCAGAGCACCACGGTGCAGGTGATTGTACACACTTTACTCAGAACGACGACTATAGCATCTGTATCGGAAGATTTAAAGATTAAGGCCGGGACTCCACCAAAGCGGAGATGTGCGGAGATGTGGAATATTTGTATGGCGCCATGGAAGCGGAGATGTGAGCTGTTTCCATCGCGCATACGAATATTCCACATCTCCGCTTGGTGGAGTCTCGGCCTTAAGCCGCGTTGACAGAGGACCGATCTGTATTGTATTGACTCGGATCGCATTCTTCTTTTCCGAGCTAGCTCGTACGAGCCTTCGTGCAACATTTGCGCTCCATGAACATACAGTATTTATTTATTTTTCACTTCTCATGCTCGTAAAGTTCGTCTTTATGTCGGGTATAGCCAGCATAAAATCAAATTTTATGTTCTAGAGCATAAAGTAAAATCTTCGTCTAAATCTCAGACTCTGATAAAGGTCGTCAGGTAAACAGCCACATACACCTATGCTAAGTGCCACTGCCGGCGGCTAGAGCGGAGGCACGTCCAAAAAAAATTTTAATGGCGGGAAGTCCTTATTTTTTCTCGGTAATTTCAATTTGCAATTATTTCATAATATTTACTTTTTTTGCAATATTTCTGTTTAATTTCCTCACAATCGAAGTGAAAAGCAGAGTGTATAACTCGTACATAAAACCCATTTTACCCTCGACATGACTATCCGACGACGACTGCGGCTCGGGTGGATATATACGTCTCGGGTAAAATGGTGCGTTTTATGCCCTTGTTGTACAATCTACTATATTTATTCATTCAGGGGTTACAAAAAGGCAAGTTACATTACAAAAACAAACAGAAGACAAATGCACATTCAATTAAAATCTAACATCTTAGGGTAGGGGTACTAATAGTACGAGTCTGATACGGCAGGCGGCTGCAAGCGTGGCATACATAAACATTTACATACAGGCACATACATTGCTTCTGGCCCCACACTAGGATACCCTGTGTTGTGAGAACCATAAACAGCGACATCACAAACATGTAAACATCCAAGACATGGGCTTTTTTTTTCAGCCGGGACTCGAACCCGGATCCTCTCGCATGGTAGGCAGACGCGCAACCGCTGCGCCACACAGGTCGCCATGTACTAGAACATCAATATACAGGCACATACATTGCTTCTAGCGACGTCACACAAAGACATCTAAGACCTGTTTTTCGCCCTCCCCAGCTGGTATTTGAGAAGTATGTGGTAGCACATTATCGTAACTTATAACTAAGTTTAAAACAAATATTTTTTTATGTTCCAATGCTTTCTTTTTGGATGGACACATCGAGTAAGTTCTTTTGAAAATATCGACACAACCATAGCTTATCAAACTTCAAATTACAACTCCACCAAGCCAACTACACGTCTGTGGGGTTTCTTCCATCTCAAGTCACACACACATGTGAAACAAAACATACTTCAATGCGTGTGTGTCTTGAGACTGAAGATGTCTACAGGCGTATAGGTTGCTCGTTGGAGTAGATAGATAGATAGATAATCCATTTATTCACTGTAAGAATACACACAAATACAATAAAGATTCTTACAAAACTAAAAAAATATAGAAAGAAACTATAAATGTGCATGTTCCACAGTGAATAGGCCCTGGCTCAGCATGTGTTGCAGATAACTGCAACGCTGGTAATTCTGCCAGGACCCATTTTACAGTGCGAGTGGAAGCTTCAGCTCATCTTCAGTAATTTTAAATTATCCTATCTTACACATCGCCTCTTGAGATAAGCTCTAAGCTGCGTTATTTCTCAAAGACGTAAATAGGACGGCTATTAAATAATATCCCCCAGACACAGGCCAGGACATATCCCATTTCCACATCTCATTTCGAATTTATGTCATACTAACGCAAAAGCAAAACTGCCGGCCGCCTGTCCTCTTCCCGTCTCGCCCCATTCTAGGGCGTCCTCAAGTTAGAAACGCACCCTTCTAGTGAAGTGACCATGAAGTGACAACTGTAAACGGTGTGAGGTGTGAGCTCAGTACCGATGCCGCTTTCTATTTTATTTCAGACAAACACCCACCTCTTTAACCGACTTCCCAAAGGAGGCTTACAATTCGTTGGGATGTTTTTTTTTTATGTATGTGCCCTGATTGCGCCTAGACGGATGGACCGATTTGGACACATATTTTTTTGTTTGAAAGGGTTTAACCTTCCCATTGGTACCAAGAACCACCAGGTCAGGATCTGATGATAGGATCCTGGAGGAATCGAGGGAACTCTTCAAATATTATAGGCAGACCCATAGTGATTATTGTGTTTTTAGTAATAACTTGTGCACGGTAAGCATAATATTATGATGCGGAACTGCTGATGAAGACCACACATGGTCACCAGTACTGCTCAATACTAGGTACAAATACAATCTACTATGCGTGGCTGACGGGCAACGCATAGACTAAACCGGTGGACCTAGAGCCATGAAACTTTGTACAGGGGTTCTTTATGTAGCGTAGGCTAGCACTGAGATGGGATTTGACGAAATTAATACCCCAAGGGAGGGGGGAATAAGGGGTTAAAATGCACTTGACATTGGCTTCTAACCAAATAGGGTTTGTGGAAGTCGGTTTTTTGTAAAGTTTACTTTTTGTTTCAATTATCATGCATCTAATTTGATGCTATATCCCTCAGACCCGTCAGTCGATCTTCGTGAACCTACTCAAAAGCACCTACAAGATGTCTCAGTGCCGGCCCGGCAGCAGCGCCGCTCAGTGGCTGACGCAGGCGCAGCGGACCAACGTGGATAAGTGCATGCGCACGCTTAGCGAAGTCGGTAAGCCAACGTCATTGACCTATAACTTAAACAAATCATCAGCATGTCGCTAAAACTCTGGTAATACAGAGGCATTTATCAAAACTATACTAAAGCCCCGCAACCTTCCAGCCAAGAACCGCAGCATAGCAATACCGCTAGAACTAGAGGCGCAGATACAGGAAGTCTTCGAGCGAGCCGCCGCCGCCGCCAGGCAGACTCGCACGCGATGCCTCACGCTCGCTGACAGACAACCCTCGGTAAGTGTACCAGTCAATGCGGTCAAAGTAAAAGTTAAAGCCCCTTAACCCTTTCAGTCGAGAGATTGTCATTCTTCTGGCCGAAAAGGAAAAATAATTAACATTAAAATTAGGGGAAATGAAGTTCTCATCCCCATGCAATAGACAATTAATTGACGTCTTGGTACCCGCTGGCAAAGCCTTCCACCAACATCTTGATGGGCAAAACGTCAAAGCGTGTGTCTACATCTCAGGTCTACATAATGACGTACATAGGTAATGCTTACAAAGATACTGAACCTACTTGGACCTGCTTGGAGATTCACAGGAACTGAACGTCATTATGACACCCCTTGACGTTTTTTGCATTACCATTCAGCGGGGCTTATATCATCCCTCTCTGATACTCCTCCCCTAACTCCTGATTGCTCTTCATCTGCCCCCGCAGTCGTCCAGCCTCCTCAACGACCGCTCGGTCATGGAGGGCCTGCAGGAGATCGTGGCTTCCCTGGAGGAGCAGCTCCGGCCGCTGCTGCAGGCGGAGCTGTCGCTGCTGGTCGACATACTGTATAAGCCGCACCTGCTGTTCGCGGCGCAGGGGCCGGGGAACAACACCAATGTGTTCATATCCAGGTGGGGAATTCCAGAAGTTAAAAGCAGGGGCCGGGGAACAACACCAATGCGTTCATATCCAGGTGTGGGCTCCAGCAGTCATGAGCTGCTTGCTGCATCCAGGTCTCCAGTTGGAGATGTGGCGTCACTAGAGCAGCAGTGGGGGTCCAGAAGTTAAAAGCAGGGACCGGGGAACAACACCAATGTGTTTAATCCAGCATTGAAAGCAGCTGCGATCTGCTGTATTCAGGTAGGAAACACAGCGGTTGAATGCTGGTGAAATCTCCTGTTCGCAGACTTGGGGATGTACACTACTGTGCTCGTATCCAGGTGGGAAATCCAACAATCAAAAGCTGCAATGCAGTCTGCTGTATTCAGTTAGGACACCCAGTAGCCAAAGCCCAAAGCAGAAGCCGGGAATAACTGTCAAAATAACAAATCGTCTCGATCCCGTTAGGTAATCAAACACTTTATTCCAGCAATTATCTATTTCTACAATAGTCTATTCATGATAAGAATGCAGTAAAGTCATCACTGTCCGGCGGCCTAGCCACGCCCCGTAACCAATCAAATCGTTTCCAATTTTCAAGCCAAATTCACAGTTACCAGTTGAAGGCAAACTTTCTAACGCGAAAGTTGTGTCCTGTCCTGTGAGTGTGTGTTAACAGATTTAAATTTAAATTACACTTCATTCTTATCACGAATAGACTGTAGACAAGTCAACATAGACACTTTTCCAATAATGTATCTCTGACATCTTATCAATCCACTTGAAATTGATGTTTTGTAGGATACTCGCCGACTTCAAATAGATGTTTGACCAATCTTAACGCGATTGTTTCACGCGATCATTCAATGCGAATGCGACTGTGATAATAATTTTGCAGAATAATTTGTATCAAGATATGTTTGTTCGCATCTCAGATTAATACAGCACACCGAGAAGCTACTGGAAGAGAAGGAAGAGAAACTATGCGTCAAAGTTCTACGCACACTGAGAGAGATGATGGCTGTCGACCCGGAGTATGGCGAGCGGGTAATTACACTCAATAGGAGGCTTTGCTTTAATTCTACAATTTTTAGGTCATCGGCACACCTCGGACACTCCATAGAACGCTCGTAAAATAATCACCTATTACTACTACATAACCAAATGATGTTTGTATACGTGCAAATGTGTGCGTGAACTTTGCTAGGGCTGGTGGCGCGGCAAATGCAGCGATATTAAAGTATACGCGTCGTCACTCGTCCGGCGTTCAGCCCTGTCTCTTGATTCTCTAACCAATCTTTTGACGCCAGGGGTGGGGTGCGGTATCTGAATCGGCGCGGGGAAGGGAGTGGCCGTTCTGTACGGAGTACTATTATCTCTTCTGTGTCATCGGTTAAAAGTAAAGTCATCCGTCCCAGGGGATTCTCACACTAAGTTTCCCGTCTCTGGGCTACTTTCGAGGACTCTACTGATTTCTTGCTTTTAACCTATTGGTTAAGTCTCATTTCAACCAATAACCACTTAACTCAGGTTGCAATTTAGAAGCGGACGATTAAATGGAAGACGCGCGCATCTACTGTTCTATACTGTGACACGGAGCTATCTAAACGATTATTTATTATTATTCCAGGGCAACCAACTGCGAGCCAAGTTGCTATCGCAATACTTCGTGACGCGCAAGTCTGAGCCAAAGATCCAGCTGCCGCCGCCGGCGCCCGCCACCACGCACGGCCCGGGAGGTGAGCGCCTGTCGCACTAGCCACAGACAAATAGACGATGTAGCGCACAGATATCGAGAGATAGGTTAAGGGGCGTGGCAAGTGCGAACAAATGGAGCCCCGAAAGGCTAAAAATTAAAAAAGCTTAGCAGTCGCCGGAAGACCGCAGCGGCGAATTTTTAAAAAATGCCGACTTGTGCCATACTTACATGCAAAAATAAAAGCGGGAGTGTGAACTGCAAGAACGGCTGAGTAACATATCAATTGAAAGTCTTATTCCAGTTAATATTTCTTCTTAAAACACTAGAAATAAACATTATTGCGAAAATAAAAGCGGGAGTGTGAACTGCAAGAACGGCGGAGTAACATATCAATTGAAAGTCTTATTCCAGTTAATATTTCTTCTTAAAACACTAGAAATAAACATTATTGCGAAAATAAAAGCGGGAGTGTGAACTGCAAGAACGGCGGAGTAACATATCAATTGAAAGTCTTATTCCAGTTAATATTTCTTCTTAAAACACTAGAAATAAACATTATTGCGAAAATAAAAGCGGGAGTGTGAACTGCAAGAACGGCGGAGTAACATATCAATTGAAAGTCTTATTCCAGTTAATATTTCTTCTTAAAACACTAGAAATAAACATTATTGCGAAAATAAAAGCGGGAGTGTGAACTGCAAGAACGGCGGAGTAACATATCAATTGAAAGTCTTATTCCAGTTAATATTTCTTCTTAAAACACTAGAAATAAACATTATTGCGAAAATAAAAGCGGGAGTGTGAACTGCAAGAACGGCGGAGTAACATATCAATTGAAAGTCTTATTCCAGTTAATATTTCTTCTTAAAACACTAGAAATAAACATTATTGCGAAAATAAATCATTCACGAAAAATTCTTCACGTATAAATCATAAAAGTGACAATGTAATGTTGTTCTCGCTAGGTTTATTATCCATTGCTTGTTTTGTATCTTAGTTTCACCACGTATTGCCAAGCCAACACGCTGATTCCGATACAAGCTTAGCGCCAAGGGCCTATCTCTCGATACCTATGATGTAGCAAGATACGTCCGTTTGCAATAACCTATCTATCCTTAATCTGCAGACAGATAGGGTCAGGTCAAGACATAAGTTCCATAGCGCAACTGTCTTTCACCCTAGTCTTCCAACGATCTTTTGCCGCGTGAGTGACGTTTACAGGGGGGCGCCAATTCTACGCAACTTAACGTAACGAACGCGTCAATCACCACGGTAGCACTGGTAGCAGCGCCACTGAATGATCTGTTTGGCGATGCATGGAGGGATATTGTGCGAGAATGTGGCAGGTTCTGTGAGATGATTGGATGATAGTGTTGTCATGTAATTATTATCCCAAATTACAAATGGACATAATGTTATTTAATAATCGAATGTATGTAATTGTAATTGTGTTTAATGTAATATATTTTATAGTTTAGATACTTTGTACGACGAAATGGATTTATCTGTCATGTTGTACGAATTTACTTTAAATAAATAAATAAATAAATAAATCACAGATCTGTCATTTCTCAAGCGTTAGTTCCACCTGTCACCGCACGCCAAAAGATCGATGCAAAGTAATGTGAACATCGTGGATAGATAGGATATTACGAATGGACGATAGTCGACAGATGTAGAGAGGGAGATAGACAATGTTGAATTACTATTCTTGTAGCAAAAATGAGACGTCATCCATCATCCTCTTTAGCAAATAGGCCTATAGATTTCATTGTTAGTCGTATGGACAATTGGACATCTGAGTCATCACCACCACATTCGAATCATGACGTCTACTTAAGCGTCACATTCATCATCACAATCGTCATCTAGAAATCTTTACTACAGTATTGCTTTGAAAATAAGTCCGATGTTCTTGGAAGATTTGATGGCTTATAAAACTAAGGAGCTTTAATATAGTTTGACGGTTAAGAATTTTAGAAGAATCTATGAACTTTTAGCTATCCTTTTTTGTTTCATGAAGATTGTTGGTTTTATCAAAATGATCTAATATCTTCCAAGGTCTTTGGACCTATTTTCTAAGCAATACTGTAACAGCACTGATATTAACAAAATTGCAAGAGCATTTTATATTACCACATCTAGCAGTTAGTATAGTACGCATATTTATTTTGCACATTTAACAGGTTTAGCCTAGAATCTAGATTGCAGATAATATTGTTTTATTCTTACTACTGCGCATGTCTCACAGAAAGTCACCCGCTGGCACATAAGAAAGGTAGGTGGCGGTTCCATCAATAGTGGTTCTTAAAGCTTTGTGGCTTCAATTCTATTTTTAAGAATCTTTAACAATTTTTTAACCACCTTATTAATAAAAAGTTAATCCGGTGGAACAGCTGTCTAGCTCTGCGGATTACCTTTTTATAAATAAGGGGTAAAAGCAGGGAGCACTTATCCAGTGGAGAGCGCTTAGATACATTTTCCTTTGAAACACAACTCACCAATTTACGGGCGGTGGGGGACGAGGTAAGAAAGCTATGATTGGTCAGCCGCTGCGAAACTGTCTGGCGGCCCGTCATCGTACATAGGTTGCGTATGCGAACTTTTGTTGAATACAACAAACGTTTGGCGAGCCGCATTCCCCCGCAGGCGCAGTCAATTGGATATACATAGTCGGGCCATAAGTTCTGTCACATGGGTAAAATTTTGAATTTAGAATAGAGGCCACAAAAAAAGTTATGGGAATTCGAAATTTGAATATTTCAAGAAAATAAAAATACAGGTTTTCTGGAATATTCTTCATTTTCCAATATGGAGTGGACGCGCAAAGAAGACAGAGTCGCAATAATTGCATTGCATCGTTGCGGCCACGCTCCAACAGTGATTTTTAAACTGCTGAAAAATTTGAAAATTCCACTGAGATTCATTTATCGTACTATCAAACGATTCAGGGAAGATTCAAGTTTAGATGATAAACAAAGAAGCGGTCGACCTCGTACTGTTCGGACTCCAGCGGTCATCAAAGCAGTGAAGGCGCGAATCCAACGAAATCCTGTCCGCAAGCAAAAAATGTTGGCTCTGCAGATGGGACTAAGCAGAACCACTGTTAAAAGAGTATTGAATGAAGACCTAGGACTGCGTGCTTACAGAAAAAGAACAGCACATCTTCTTAACGCACGGCTGAAGAAAATCAGACTCGAAAGATGCCGGGTTTTGTTAAGGAGGCGGTACGCAGGTAAAAAATACCGCGAAATACTTTTTTCGGACGAAATAATTTTTAATGTTGAGGAGAGTTATAACAAACAAAATGATAAAGTGTATGCACAGTCTAGTGAAGAAGCGAGCAAACGTGTGCCACGTGTTCAGCGTGGCCATCACCATTCGGCATTCATGGTTTGGCTTGGGGTCTCCTATTTGGGTCCAACAAAGGTGTTTTTTTGTGAAAAAGGAGTGAAAACCAGTGCCCTCGTATATCAAAACACAGTCCTAACAAACATTGTGGAACCTCTTTCACAAACAATGTTCAAAAATAGGCACTGGGTTTTCCAGCAGGATTCTGCACCGGCCCATAAGGCGAAAAGTACCCAAAACTGGCTCACGACCCATGGAATCGTCTTTATCAGGCACGAGGATTGGCCCTCCTCCAGTCCAGACTTGAATCCTTTGGATTATAAAATATGGCAGCACCTAGAGGAGAAGGTCTGCGCTAAACCCCATCGCAATTTGGAGTCACTTAAAGCATCTCTGATTAAAGCAGTCGCCGATATTGACATGAATTTCGTGCGTACTTCGATTGATGACTGGCCTAGCAGATTGAAGGCTTGTATCGAAGCCAGAGGAGGATATTTTGAATAATTTTAGTGTGGTTTAAATCTGTATTTTGTACCCTTTCATTTGATATATAAATGGTTGTAGTGCGTAACTCATTGTGTCATTTATTTAACTTTCCATATGTGACAAAACTTATGACCAGACTATGTATAGTCTCTGGGTAAAAGTGTTTCAATATGATGATTTTTAAAGTAATAAAAGAGCTATCGTAGCCCCACACTAGGGCCAGAGTCGAAAGGAACTCAGAAATACATTGAATTCACATTAAAGTTGAGTCTGGTCTTTAGAACAGACTTCAATTATTGCCGGAAATATGCTTTACCTCATTGATAACATTTGTTGACGTGCTTTTACCCTCTTATGCCGTTTATCCACACAAACTGCTTTTGTTTATCAACACCGTTTTTAGGGTTCTGTACCCGAAGGGTGCCAAACGGGACCCTATTACTGAGACTTCGTTGTCCGTCCGTCTGTCTGTCACCAGGCTGTATCTCATGAACCGTGGTAGCTAGACAGTTGAAATTTTCACAGATGATGTATTTCTGTTGCCGCTATAACAACAAATACTAAAAACAAAAAGAAATTTAATATTAAGGGGGGCTCCCATACAACAAACGTGATTTTTTTTGCTCATTTTTGCTCGATATTGATAATGGTAGCAGGTAGACGCTTAAAACGTTCACAATATATTGAGTATATTATTTACTTAAAAAATAAATAATTAAATTAAAATTAAATTAATATTTAGGGGGGGCTCCCATACAACTTTCTTTTTTTTTTGCGTTTTTTTATAGATAATGGTACGGAACCCTTCGTGCGCGAGTCCGAATCGCACTTGGACGGTCATTTAAGTTCCTATCCTAAAAAGAAACCCATAACGTCCATTTTCAATAAGCTATCTACCCATGGTTTTCACATTACTAGAGTTAGATTTGACAGTTGCGCTATGGAACTTTTGTCAAATTTGACCCTATCTATCTGCTGATTACGGGTAGATGGGTTATTGCAAACGGACGTAAATGATCCTTCGTTTGTCCGTCTGTCTGTCGGTTTGACCTTTTTTAATCGTGAACGCGTTGTGGTATCAAGTTGAAATTCATATCAATTGTTCTTGTCTGGAGAATTGGTCGGAACTCTCGGTGTGCGAGGCCAACTCGCACTTGGCTTGGTTATTATTTTATTTATTTATTTATGAATTGTTGATGTTTCACAGTATGTAGTACACAATGAGAAAAAACAATAATATAAACAGGTAATGCCAGTTACGAAACAAATCCATTAGAAAATTACGATCGGGATTTAAAGACAAAATATAGCATTGATTTTACATTTTTACATATTGACAATAAAACAATTATTAAAGAAAAATATATATAAAATAGTTTGATGGGTTTGTAAGTATGCTTGTGGTGAGGGTGTATAGAGCGTGTGAGGGTGTGTGCGTGAGGGTTTATGTGTGAATTTGTGTGCGCGGGTGTACGCGTGAGTTCCTATAACTTGTAATAACGTGTAATAAGATTCATTTATCAAATTCACGTATCCTCGCATCAATCTGCGAAATGAAACGAGCACGGTTCAGGTGAAAGACATCGGACTCCGCAAAGTGGTTCTCGTACATATCAATTTAACTCCCTCCTACATACATACATATGCTCACGCCTATTTCCCAGAAGAGGCCCAGGCAGACACTAAAGACCTCCACTTGCTACGATCCTCACATACATTCCACGCTTCCTCCCTATTAATACAAAAGCGAATAAAACCTGTATGTTTACCCCATGGTGCTCATCCCATACAACTTAGAATTAGTAACCCTTCGTAAAAAAGAGATGGCGTGAGGAGTAAGATGTGTACTTTAAACGCCATGGTTTCCGTTAACATACTTCTAGGTGGCGCTAATCTTAGAATAAATCCTATATATCTCAGCGCCATCTCGCGGTATTTTCAATTTTTCGATGGTGCTGCACCAAGCGATAATGGCCTCGAACTAAAGAAGCTTCCGTAGCATCTCAGTTTACGCCGGTGTCATATTTTGTTCCAGGTGGTCTATCTGTATTAGTATAATATTATAGTATTTGTGATGTTTACTAAAACCCCACATCATCACACCAGCTCGCGTGCTACTCCGCACTGGCCAGACCCTGGCGCAGGTGCAGACGAGACTGGACAAGGAAGGCGCCTCCGACCTGCTGGTAGACCTGGTCATCAGGAGCACCAACCGACCCGCCATCTTCATTGAAGCCATTCAGCTGGGTGAGTCATATTCAGCTGGGTGAGTGACACCGCATCATCGGTGAATGGTTAGGCGTGGCGTGGAACAGAGAGGAGTATGGACAGCTGCCGCCAGCCTCCAGTAGAAGAAGTAGAAGAAGAACAGAGCGTGGGAGACGACTATAACATTGCGTCACGTATTTTCCTGTAAGGGGTGGTAGAGGCGTGCCCATTTTCAGCCCAAATATATTCGGTTATCTGTGGCATCTGAATAGTATTCTAATGTTCTTTCGTCTTCTTTTCCTTCACCTCCCACACTTTTCCAAAGTAGAGAAGAGACAATTAATGACTTTATCGGTTTTATGCGACAATATGCTTGTGGCTTCTCAAGTCATAATAGATACTTTTTATGAACCGTCAGAACGGACCTTTTGTTCCTGAGTTCTATGAAATAACCACAGAGTGACGTCATGTAAACGTGCCATCAATTGCTGTCTTTTTGCACAAAATTTACTTTATAAAAAATATCTGCTGGAAATATACAATTCTGAGAACGTCAAGCCATTTTGTACATAATGCTTCAACTTATGACTTGTTCCTAGATTTATTGGATTACTTTGGACGCAAGCCTATTCATGTAGATGTGAAATGTCAAATTGTAGAGGTACATGCTGACATACATGCTGATAAACCTCATCTGAGGATTGATAAATCGGTAGTAATTTAAATAGACCCTTGAATATTACGTTCCTTTTTAAGAGGGTATCCTATCAGCATTTTTCCATACAAACGTATTCCCCTATTTCCTTCCTGGTTTATGCCTCTAGAGGACTCGTTTTTTTTTATAAAATCTAGGTGACCTGTATGTATGTCCCTGTCATTTACTTTTTCCCAAAAAATAATTACCAAAACAGATACGAATTTTCGAAAACCTAAAAAATACCTCTTTTTTACTGTCATATTCAGATGACTACCAGACAAATATGAAAAGTTTTTACGTTAAAACAAAATAATAGAAACATAGATCTACTCTTCCTCTAAATTTCAACACCAAACATATTTGAATCGGCGCAGGTTTGGCGGAGAAAACAGGGGAATACAAAGCATCGATCTTGTCAAGATTTTGTAGTGAAAATCGGTCTGAGCTGCGGTTGTCCCTATCGCACATTACGGGGAAAGATCAAGGGTAAGGGGGGGTCAGACTAATACGTATACAAATAGGGAAGAGACAACTGTCGATTTTTTTATCGATAATGTAGTGATTTCCGTCATTATCGATATTATTTGTACAGAGTTTGGTATCTGTATGCCGTTTCCACGGAAAAATCCTTTGAACCGCCTATTTATTTTACAGAATTGAAGCTTTTAATTTTATTCTCCAAAAGCAAAAATATATTTTTTTTAATCTTTTTTGGAATCAGAACACAAAAGAAGATTGGCTATCTATATATATATAAAAGTAAGTCGTGTTTGTTTGTTCGAACACTTATAACTCGAGAACGGCTGGATCGATTTTCAAGGTTTTTGATTTGTTGCATTTGTCTCCGTCCAGAATAAGAAAATAACAAAAAAACATCTTAAGGGAAAATAGGTAGGGTAGTGGTAGAGTAGTGGTAGAGTAGGGGTAGGGGTAGGGTAAGGGTAAGGGTAGGGGTAGGGTAGGAGTAGAGTAGGGTAGGGGTAGGGTAGGGGTAGGGATAGTGGTAGGGTAAGGGTAGTTATCAAGCAGGGTTAGGGAATCACGCGAACGAAGTCGCGACGGGCAGCTAGTTTTAAATAAAACAAAACAATATCGATCAAAAATAATTGAATATGTGTATTTATTCTGTTCTCATTTCCACCCTTTCTCTTACCGGCATATTTCGTCTTCACTACGAGTGTATTTATTCTGTTGTCTTGTCACTACGAGTCTAATGAGCCCAAACTCGATGGGTTTACTAGTAAGCATCCCAAGGTTCCAGCTCCCACCTTCGATCTTCGCACTCCATTATCAGATCAGCCCAATGGTACCATATTCTCAAAGGTCTTGTCACTACGAATCTAATGAGCCCAAATTCAACGGGTTTACTAGTAAGCATCTTAGGGTTCCCACTTCCACCTTCGAAGTCCATCATCAGACCAGCTCGACATATACCACAACAACATGCTCCAAGAAATCTACTTACGAATAAAAAAACAATATTCAAATCGGTTCACCCGTTTACGCTCCGCGAGCTGAGAGACACACACAGACAGATACACAGACAGAGTGACTCACACGTCAAAGTCATAACACCCCTTTTGCCTTCGTTAGGCGGGGGTTTACCAGGTTGTAGCCGCTTTCACATTGTTACCATTTATCTAATGACCATCTGGAGTAAGTGGAATCTGGCTATGCTATTCAAGGTCGATTCCAGCCTCTTTAAAGTATCATAGGTACTTAAATACTTACTTGGATAATACCGTGCGCGGTGCAAAATGAATCTTCCGCTTTACACGTAAATGATGTTTTCACTTCTCATGCTCGTAAAGTTCGTCTTTATGTCGGGTATAGCCAGCATAAAATCAAATTTTATGTTCTAGAGCATAAAGTAAAATCTTCGTCTAAATCTCAGACTCTGACAAAGGTCGTCAGGTAAACAGCCACATACACCTATGCTTTTAGCGCTCAAGAATAAACGCGCTTTATTTTGTTTTCATCACATCTATTCAAAGAGATCTACTTTAGTCCCGACAAACAGGGACTAAAGTAGGTCATTTAGTCCCTAGGGACAAAAAGTAACTTTTTAATTTTGTTGCCAGTACAAAGGAAAAAAAATGCTGTCAATAATCAGTTTCACTACCACTCAGGCCGACAGACCCTAAACGCAGCCAATAAAAAAAAAGTTTGTACTAAAATGCGTACTCGACACAGATTAGATAATCCGATCGACCGAATCGATTGACACCGATAAAAATTAGTTAGTTGTAAAAATAATTAGTGCTGAGTTAAAAATTAAGTTGCTCTGATCAAGTCGATCCCATAGTGAAAGATGTTCAGAATGATGTCCCTCTTTCCGCATGTACACCCCTTTCTGTGACACCCTGTATAAGTACATGTATGTTATTTTATTTATTACTTACTACTTTTCTCATAGAGGGTGATGAAAAGTAGAGTGTCCACCTCAGGAGTAAAATCTATTTTTGGCTCGAGTGATGTACTTTGATTCCCTCGCTCCCTCAGGATTCTACTTTTGAGTCCCTCGTTACACTCGGGACTCAACTCTAGAATCCCCCGGTCGCTCAGGATTCAAAAAACACTCTCGCCCTAAAAATAGTTCTTTACTCCCTTGGTAAACAATCTACTATTTCTTTTACCCATCACAAAGAAGGTTTATCTGAAACAACAATTACCATGATTAGGTACTTATAGCTCCACATTTGTAAATTGTTATTTATCAATAAGTAGTTATAGTATTTTAGATAAATATAATATGTATGTATTGCATTTCGTTTATCTATTTGAAGTAGGTAAAATATTTAAAAATAATAGGTGGGTACTTACGTTTTTTCTTTAGTCGTAAATATAATTACTCAAAATCCGATACACAAGCCAAGTCAGTTCAGTAAAGCATAGACTGTAAACAATAAAAAACGTCTAACACAATAATTTGATCGAGTAAGTAGCTCGTAAATGCCAAACACTGCAAACGCCGACCGATGCCGATAGCAAATGCAACTGAAAGACCGCAGAACGAAAAGCGGCCGGGCGCGGGAGTGGTATCTACGCACGCACACGAACACAGACTACTCACACGCACATTGATAGCGCGGTCGCTTGGGCGCAACGCGACGGCAATAGTTTGTACAAATACCTATTTCTCAATTTTGTCGCAGACCGACTACGCTCTTAAGCATGAAAGCTCACAATTTTTCCTTTACGAAAGATAAGAGAGAGGCCTTACCACGCCAGGTTCACTTCAAACAAATCAACGAGATCGGCCGCACACACACAGCTACATTGCATTCCGTATAAGCACGCGCCGCCACACGCACACATTGCCGAATCTCGCCTCCTTCGCTTGCTACGAGACAGGGCTATGCAAGCAATGCATGCGACGAGTCAACGTCATTCGTCCGGCGGCGCCGGGCGACACGTGTTAAGCGACAGCCCTAGCCGTTTGAGCAAGAGTAGGTAGTTATCATGTGAACAGGGGCCGAGTAAACTTACTATTTCTTATTTATCCTATGCCTATACCCAGCAGTGGGTAGGTGTGGGCTGATTGATGATGATGATTGATGATGATGATTGATGAATGATAAAAAGTTTGCTTCATGTGTGCGTTGTTTTTACAGGAATCGCACTGCTAGAAGGTGGTAATCCGACAATTCAGAACAGCATCTTCAAGAAGCTGCAGAATGGTGAGCTGTCGCAGGCGTTCTTCAAGGTAACTATTGCTGAGATACAGGGTGTAGTGTAACAGAAGGGTGTAGTCATATTTTAGGGGGTTGTTAGGTAGACCATTCTTAGCACCTGATAACTAACTACACACACACAGACACCAAAAAAAAATACCATCAGAGTTCCTTTAGAGTGGGCGCCAGTGAAACAGACATCTAGCCGCGGTATCTCCGTATCTAAATATACTCTTGTAAAAATTGTAATTCTCTCAACTCTAGAATCCCTCGGTCGCTCAGGATTCAAAAAACACTTTCGCCTTAAAAATAGTTCTTTACTCCCTTGGTAAACAATCTACTATTTTGTTATATCCGCTTCCTACTATGTTCGTTGTCTGTGTGAATTTCCCTTGATTCGCCATATTGAGACTTGCGTGTGCTCGAAAGTGAAAGTCAAGAATTGCCTATCGTCTATCAGATTCATCCTGGTAACATATTTGGCCCCTTCACTCGCAGAAGCACACCGCTCGAACGACCGAACAATGGCGTACTATTGTTATATAAGATGTGTCGGCGAACTACTTAAATTTTGAAATTCTTATTTCTTTTGTACGGTATTTAACCCCTCAGGTGTTCTACGACAAGATGCGCGAGGCGCAGCAGGAGATCAAGTCTGTGTCGGCGAGCAGCACCGCGACCGCCGCCACGGACAAGCGCGCCAGCCCCAGCGAGAGGAGCAAGCCGCTCGCCACTGACGGTAGGTGGCGCTGGCTAACTGCCGCTAGTGCGTCCGGCTTGTAAGTCCGGCCGGGAAATTAGGTCCCCTAGTGCATTTGAGACTGAAAGATCTGTGCCCAAAAATCACGAGGAAAACAAAGTGCGTGTTTGCTTAGGGCCGATTGTTCCATGGTTGATTTTTAGCTTTAGAACGTTATATTTTAATTTGTTCGCTATTGCTATGGGTAATATTTTATTAAAAAGCACATCTATTTATTCTGCTTGTTTTATTCGTACCATCGTTTTACATGTCAACGTCACAGTATTGCATAGACATAATAACTAAAATAAAGTAAAAAGTATAACTTACGACATCCTCCAAACAACAAAAGAAAGTGAAACGAAATTAATTAATTAACTTTCTATAAAATGTAACCTGTCATTAAACTTAACTAAGCTTAAATAATCTTGAGGTATGAGGAGATAGGCTTGTCAAAAACACTATAACTTGTAAATGTTAAATCTACTGGGAATCTTAATCTGTCTCCCAAATCTAGAGCATTTTGGTGAGGCCTCAGATGATTTAGCTTGCACCTCGTTCTGATTTTGTGTTGTTTTACTATGCGTATGCCTTGATTTCTGAGCTGGCAATACGAAATCATCAGAAACTTCTAAGTTATACAACCGTTGTACGGGTCTGATCTTACTCCCCATAGATGTCACCACCTCTGCTGTCCTTGCCACTCCATCTCGTCCACAAATTAGTCTTTGTATCCGACCGAGTGGCCACCTAAGCCTTTTCTCGGCCGTCTCTATTAAAACTATATCTCCAATTTTTACATTACCTTGAGATTCTTTACCCTTTTGTACCAGAAATGTCAGGTATTCCGACTTGAACCTCTGTAGGAATTGTTTACGGAGTGTCTGCATATATCTCAGCCTGTTATTCAGACTAGTACTGTCTATCATATCTAAATCACTCACCTCTGTCACTGTTTGGCTTACAGGCAGAAGAAAGTGAGATGGCGTCAGTGGCTCCAAACACTCCCCGCCGTCATCATTTATATATGTCAAAGGTCGTCCATTCATGACTGCCTCACACTCACAAAGAATAGTCTGAAACTCATCGTATGTTAGGGATGCTTTACCAATTATTAGAGTTACACTGTGTGGCGTGGTTGATGTAGAAGATGATGCTGCTGTTGTAGTGGTGCTGGTCTCTCCTTTCTCTTGGGGTTTGTTCTGTTTTTGTAAATAGCACACTGCCGTAGAGTGCCTTTTATCGCATATCAAGCATTTTATTGCGGCTCTGCATATTTTAAAATAATGGCCTTTCTTCAGGCATATAGTGCAGGCCTTCTTTCTTGACAGTATTTCTTGTCTTTGCTTGACAGTTAGCTTGTTCAGCTTGTAGCATTCCAGGCTACTATGATTCTTATCACACCAAATGCAGCAGCTATGTGCGTTTTCGTCTTCTGTTTTACCTTTATTGTCCGTTGTAAGCAGGCAACTGGCTGTGGCTGGTGTTGTCTGAGCATTGTCCATCCGCATTCCTCTGGCCATTTTAAATCTTTGTTCGTTTTCCACTTCGCCTTGCAGGAATACCAGTAAATTATTCATCTCCTCTTCCATGCCAGAGCTACGACTGGCCACACGCTGCCAGGCTTTTAATGTTTCTGCTGGCAGTGCTGATTCCACCATAGGCAACAAAAACACAGCATTTTTCTTTGCAACACCTAGGGTTTCTAGAGACCGCAGTTGTGCACTTATTTTATCGAACAGGCTTTGAAGGCTTTCGTCGTCTGGCCTTGCTATTAACGCCAACAACTCCCTTACGTACAGCATAGTCTGCAAGTCTTCTCGAGCATAACGAGACTTGAGGTGCTCCAGACATTTTTTGTAGTTTTCTGTTGACAATGGATAGCTATTTACCAATTGTTTGGCTTCTGTTCCATCTTCCACAGCCTGAACGAGATATATGAATTTTTCTTCGTCGTCAAGGCCTTCATTCTCATCTATTTTCCGGAACCGACTCCAGAACGGCAGCCACGATTTCAAATCGCCGTCGAATTTCGGTATTTCCAATTTGGGAAATTTTATTTTGTCAGACTGTTTTAATGATCCACACACAATGGCTTTTTCGTCTTTCTTTGTAAATATATTTTTGTACCTGGTTTCTAATAGTGCCCATCCGTCTTTATATTTGTAGGATTCCTCGTATTCCTGTTCAAGCTGATGTTCTTCCACTTCCAATGACAATTTTTCTTGCATTATCAGATTGTCAAGTTTTCCTATTTCCTCGTACAAATTTTTTAGCACAGTGAAATTGGCTTGAATTTTATCTCGGTTACCCAAGTCGCCCGCCATTAGTACCTCATCGAGTACATTTTTCCGTTTTGTGAATTGGGCTCGGAGTATGCCCCTGAGCTTTATATTTTTCTCCATTTTATTTTCGTCACGGTCGCCAGATTTTTAGCTTTAGAACGTTATATTTTAATTTGTTCGCTATTGCTATGGGTAATATTTTATTAAAAAGCACATCTATTTATTCTGCTTGTTTTATTCGTACCATCGTTTTACATGTCAACGTCACAGTATTGCATAGACATAATAACTAAAATAAAGTAAAAAGTATAACTTACGACAGTTTATCTGCCTGTTTAAGGATTTTGACAGAATTTGTATGTGCGAAATGTCAAATAAAGTTATTTGACCGTTTATCTGGAGATGGAACAATTGCCCCTTACTGTAGCAAGCAAGGAGGCTAAGTAGAAGATGATGAATTTGGATTATCTTAATTGAACGAAACTTTTTTTGTGTGAATTCTCCGACGTGACAATCGATCGAATTTTTCACCCCCAATAATCCTATTTCCAATTTGACCAAAAATTACAGCACCGTTTTCTAGATCTCAAAACATGGTTACATTGTTACATAGTTACATACAAATATTCTAATAGAGTGGAGGTGCCGGCCTCCTCCACGATGTTTCTCCACAGGTCTCTGTCCCGTGCCTCTTTCTTCCAAGATGTTTTCTTCTTCATTATCTTCTTCTTTTTAAGTCTTCTTCGGTTTGCCTGTGCAGGTGTCCAGTCAGTCAAAACCTTCACTGCTCTGCACCCTTATTCGCTAACTCAGTGATGATCGAACGACACCAATAGCTTCTTAATTTTTGCGGATCATCATTGAGTGATCATCACTGAGTTAGCGAATAAGGGGGCTGGTCTCCTCAATCCTCTCAATGTGACCCGCCCACCTCAGGCGCTGGTAAGACTAACGCTCAACAGTATATTTTTGTCCCTGTGCCGCAGGCCGGCCGAGCCCCGGGCCGCTAGTCGTGGGCGAGGAGATGGACGAGGAGGTCGCCAGCGCGTGCGGCTCCGCCATGCACGCCTACTCGGACATACACACCATGTCGCACGGTAAGAACTAACAGGACAAGTGATTCATTGAAGATGAATAGAGCTGTGCTTAGCATGCCAGTCTTTGTTTCTCAGTCGACGTCGGGAGGACTAGGAAGGCTCGACAAAAATAAGGCTCGGTCGTCTCAATTTCTCTTATCAGACTGTACGCTAGCCGTAAACCTACAACTTGCCGACTATCTTTCGGCATGAGTGCCGTTTACAGGGTCGTGCCACCTCTACCAGGGGGGGTTCACTTCGCTGAATAGGTATCTACGGCTGGCTACACGCGCCAGTCGGTCTTTGTCGCGTGGTTGTCGCTCGGCTCTCGGTGCGCGCGCTAGCCGCGTGAAAACAATCACGCCGAAAACAACTGAGTGCGATTCGCAACCCTGTCAGGTGTCAGCGGTGTCTATTGGAATATGAACGCTCGTTTCATATGATAAGTTTCAATTTCGCATGCGAAGATATGCAGTAGCATAGACAAATATTTTTTTGCACCTAACTTGACTTTTTTTCGAGAGTGAATCTTCTGTACTATAAGTTAACCTGTCGTCAACACCGACTTTCCATTCATCGCGCCCCAAAAGATCGAAATCTGTAATGCTTGATGACAGGTAACAGTGCCACAAACTTAACTGACCCGGTGACGGCAGCGCCAGCGTGAACACGGACGCATACGAATGACATTTCATACGGTCGTCACCGGTTCAGTTAAGTTCAGCACTGTCGATGCACATGACGATGAAATTCCTTGTCGCAGGCTCGACAGTCCTGGAGGAGATAATGGCGGAGCGTCGTCGCGAGCCCGGCTCCTCGGACTTGTTGCTCGCCAAGGTGGGCGTCATGAAGCCCATCCTGAGGTTCCTGCAGCTGCTGTGCGAGAACCACAACCCTGACCTGCAGGTGGGACCATGCTGATGATGATTAGGATGGATGACAAGTATAGCTATAGCTAGTGCCAACTAACCAGGAAATATAGGCATTCAGCCGCTAAGAAAATGTATGGTTTGCCATTTGCCACCACGCCACGTTGGCATAAATTCAATTACGTTATTTCCGTGAAGGTTTCAATACGTGTTATCGGCGAAATCATTGCGGCAACAGACGATAGAAGCTCAGGGATCGAGATGTCGCAGACACAAAATAGATACAACATAGACACAAATAATGCTCACAAACTTCTATCCCCACTTGATGCCTATAGGTGCCGCCATCCACGAAGACGCGTGACGTAGCTATTTGCATCTTTCTCTTTCATCGGGGCACTCTGCTGAAAGACAGGGATGCAAATAGCTACGTCACGCGTCATCGTGGATGGCGGCACCTATAACAGTGCCACCAACTTAGCTGTTCAGTTGATAGCGGTCGCTAGTGTCATGTAGTCTTCATAATAACGGACATAGTATAGTATGTATTCTCTTTGATGGCGGATGACATATAATTTCGTAATTTCTTTATTGTACTCACATGACAGTAAAAAATAGCTTAACATAGAAAAAATATGTACAAATACTACATATCTGTAGTACCAATTTTTCCCACCTGAACAGCTAAGTTGGTGGCACTGTAAGTCGTTTTGAATTGCTTGCGTCAGGATACTCGAAGTGAATATCAGATGTAAATAGATATAATAATTATATTAGATAGAATATTGCCTGTGCCCAACACAACAGGGTCCATAATGACCAGGGATCGGAACGAAGGTGTGAATTTATCTAAAGTTTGTAGTCGGACATGACAAGGAGCAGTTACAACCACTTGAGTTGAGTTGAAAAAATGACTGCACCTTTCAATTACAATCTGTATGAATGTTTTATTTACCTCGCTTGAATGATGCAAAGTACAATACTCAGTCATTTTTACGAAAAATTGAAAGATAAAAATGTTATGATTTTTTTTGGGAATCAGCAGTTTGAAAATGTTTATAGTTCGGTGTTTCAAATGTAAGGACCATGTAAAACTAATAAAAACAAAAATTAACTGGATAGACAAAAACCCGAAATTTAACAGGTTAAATTCAAACCGGTTCAACTCAAGTGGTTGTAACTGCTCCTTGTTATGTCCGACAACAAACTTTAGGTAAATTCACACCTTCGTTCCGATCCCTGATAATGACCTACCACTATTTTATAAGACCTTATTGTTTTTATGGAGTGCAATAAACAAATATGAATATGGAATGTTCTGCTCTTTCCAGAACCTCCTCCGCAACCAGAACAACAAATCCAACTACAACCTGGTCTCCGAGAGCCTGCTCTTCCTCGACTGCATCTGCGGCTCCACCACGGGCGGCCTGGGGCTGCTGGGGCTGTACATCAACGAGGGGAACGTGCAGCTCATCAACCAGACCCTGGAGACCCTCACCGAGTACTGCCAGGGTATGCCTCCCTTTATCAGTCAGTCACTGGTCTTCACACCTCTTTCGGCCGTGGAGAGTCGATGGACCTCTTCCCGAGGAGTCGCAGACCGGTGATCGGGTGACTCTTGCGGTGGTCTAGACAGGGTATTCCGTTAGGTGGACTCGTCAGCAGCCAGGGGGCAGCTGATTGTGATCTCCCATGATACAGGTTTATACAGGTTTTTCCTACTTTGGAAGGCAGGGACCTTAAATCTGTAAAATATTATTATTTTGAACAATAAATTGTTACTTACTTACTTTATACTTTCTTGCACAAAAAACAGAATACACAGAATAGACACTTAATATTGGAAAGAAACATGTACAAAGGCGAGCTTATCTCTAATAAGAGCTCTCTTCCAGCAAACCTAGGACGGACAGGATTAATTAACAAAAGATAGACCTACATATGTGCACAACGATAAATATTAAATTAATAGACTACTTACTTAATAAGTACATACATAAAAACCATACATAATATAAAAAAAATAACAATAATATACATAAATACATATAAACTTAATGTTCTTATTCGTACTCTTTAACATCCGTCTTCCACTCCGACCCAGGTCCCTGCCACGAGAACCAGAACTGCATAGCCACCCACGAGAGCAACGGCCTGGTCATCATTACCGCCCTCATCCTCAACGACATCAACCCCCTCGGCAAGACGCGGATGGACCTGGTGCTGGAGCTGAAGAATAACGCGTCCAAGCTACTGCTGGCCATCATGGAGTCGAGGAACGACTCCGAGAGCAATGCCGAGAGGATACTGAATATTATGGACCCGAAGCAGTTGGTGAGTGTTCGAGGCTTCTTAAACCCTGAGAACGGTATTGATTGTCCCACATCCCCGCGTGTCCCGAATGCTTGAAATGGCGATTATTAAAAATATAACTCTAAAACTACTGATTTCCGGCGGTTCCCGTATTTTGATATCGTCTATAAATACACCATATTGGACAAGAGTGGCAGCAGATAGGAAAGAATGAAGACAGTTGGAGGAGGCCCATGCCAAGAGGCACACCGAAGGGACACTATATAACCTTAAGAAAGATAAAATGTAAAATTCGAATAATTGTGAACCTTAATTCGGAATAAAAGGCTCTATTATTATTATAGTTTTATGAATTTTTCATTTCATTCTTTTAAAGAGGTTCTGCCACCCGGGCTTACGCCAAGTGCTATGAGACTATCTATCTATCTATAGATCATGGTCCTTGCCCAAGAATTTTCGTACTATTATTATTATAAATACACTAATCTACATTTAATAACCGGCCAAGTCGGACTCGCGCAGGAAGGGTTCCGTACCATTATCTATAAAAAACGGCAAAAACAAAAACATTTTGTATGGAAGCCCCCCCTAAATATTAATTTAATTTTAATTTAATTATTTATTTTTCAAGTAAATAATTTACTCAATATATTGTGAACATTTTAAGCGTCTACCTGCTACCACTATCAATATCGAGCAAAAATAAGCAAAAAAATCACGTTTGTTGTATGGCAGCCCCCCTTAATATTAAATTTCTTTTGATTTTTAGTATTTGTTATAATAGCGGCAACAGGATTACATCATCTGTGAAAATTTCAACTGTCTAGCTACCACGGTTCATGAGATACAGCTTGGTGACAGACAGACGGACGGACGGACAGACAGACAGCGAAGTCTCTGTAATAGGGTCTTGTTTGGCACCCTTCGGGTACGGAACCCTAAAAACCAGCATACATAAGCATCTGCGACCGCAGTCGTTCTAAGTCCTTCCGTTTAATATACCTCGCTCGAATGATGTAAAGTATTATGCTTACCTCGGGATGTAAGTAAGTAGCAGTATTTTACCCTCGAACTATAGTCTAAATATCTCGGGTAGACTCGATCCTTAGCGCCCTTTGCGAGCTACGCTCGCACGGGCTCCAAATTGGACCTTCGAAACTACTATTGCGCGTCAAACGAGAGACGTCACCTGTCCTGTAACACCTTTTCTGTATGGCCTGCGTCTAAGCATAAGTCCACCCTTCACATTTTATTTCACGGTGTCTTCCTCTTTATACTTTATTGCACAAATCAATACATACATTATAGAAAGGAAAATGGAGGTACATGTACAAAGGTGAGTATATCTCTATCAAGAGATTTCTTCCAGCAAATCTATCCTGGGAAGTAACATACATAGCGTCACGCCTTACCCATACGGGGCGGCAGAGGCACAACTGTGCCCACTTTTGGCCAGTGATTCAATACTCCATTTTGCGTGACAAAGGGCAAGCTGCTCCATGGCTGCGTGACGGGAGGCAAGCCCATCGCTGCTGCTATGGAGCAACGAAGGTATCCTCGGACAAGAAATAATGGAAATAATTATGTGTGTCCCAGGTGGACGTGGCGTGCTCAGCGTTCCACCAAGAGAACTGCGCAGACGCAGACTCCGACTCGGAGGACGACGCGCCAGGGGGAGTATCACCTAAAGAGGTAAAATGATTAGTTTGTTCGTAATAGAGAAAGTTCACGAATGTCAGAGCAGATAGCTTAGTCAGTGATTCCGTACTGTACACAAACAAACTGGACAAAACTGTGCTGTTGGATGTTAAGTAATTTTTTAACCGACTTCCCAAAGGAGGAGGTTTACAATTCGTCCGGATGTTTTTTTTTATGTATGTGCCCCGATAGCGCCTAGACGGATGGACCGATTTGGAAAATTATTTTCTTGTTTGAAAGGGTTTACCTTCCTATTGGTCCCATTGACACCAGGTCAGGATCTGATGATGGGATCCTGGAGAAATCGAGGGAACTCTTCAAATATTATAGGCAGGCCTATAGTGATTTTTGTGTTTTTCATAATAACTCGTGCAAATGCACATGGTAAGCATAATGTTGTGATGCGGAACTGCTGATGAAGACCACATATGGCCACCAGATCTGCTCAATACTAGGTACAAATACAATGCGTGGCTGACGGGCAGGCAACGCATAGCCTAAACCGGTGGACCTAGAGCCATGAAACTTTGTACAGGGGTTCCTTAGTAGCGTGGGGTAGCACTGAGATGGGATTTGACAAAATTAAGTCCCAAGGGGGGGGGGGGATAAGGGGTTACAGTTTGTATTAAACTCAATTTAATCAAATAGGGTTTGTGGAAGTCGGTTTTTTCTAAAGTTTACTTTTTGTTTCAATTATAAGCGCAAAGATTTTAATTTGCAATTTACCAGGTATATTCCATTGACCTATAACCATGATTTGAACAAGCAAGGACAAAGAAAATATCTGAAAACCCTATTGTAGTTAAAAAATGCAAAGTTTACTTTTATCCCCATTGTTATAAAATCACGCACTATTTGTCTATAACCCCACGTGTGTTACACAGGTTGGGCACAACATCTACATCCTGTGCCACCAGCTGGCCGCGCACAACCGCGAGATGGCGTCACTGGTGCGCGCGCCGCCGCCGCACGCCGCCAGAGCGGCGCTCGCGCTGCAGTACTACCGCACGCATACTGCGCAGATTGAGGTACGGAAACCTACCTGCGCGTTCAATCGTTCATACTACACCTTTGAAAAACAAAACAACTCCAGTAGATTAGAAATATTATAATTTATTTATGTTTTATTTTTCACTTACTTGAGCATATAAGGCCTACCTGTTCTGTATTTTATTTTTCTCTGTTCATCCTGGGTTTGCTGGAAGAGATCTCTTCTCAGAGATAAGCTTGCCTTTGTAAATTACTTCTCTGTATTTTCTGTGTTTTGTCTTTAATGTGCAATAAATATATACGAAATATACAACGTGTAAACGAATTAACGCAAAATGAGAAACTACTTTGTTATGGACATCATTCTGAGCAACTTTCATTATAAAACCGATTTTTTCAGAGCAACTTTATTTTTCACTTCCCAGTACATTTTGGCCTGAGTGGGTCAGTTGATTTGTATGTAGAAGTGAAAAATAAAGTTGTTCTGATCAAATCGGTTTCATATTGAAAGTTGCTCAGAATGATGTCCCTAACAAAGTAGTTTCTCATTTTGCGTTATTTCATTTACACCGTGTATACGAAACTCTGGACGCGGCCTATATCTACTCTATGTGCATCAAGTCTATACCAGTCTAACTCCACACCAGCCTCACCAACCCTTCCACCCACAGATAGTCCGCACGGACCGCAGCATGGAACAGATCGTGTTCCCGATCCCGGAGATCTGCGAGTACCTTCCGGCGGAGAGCAAGCTGCGAGTCCTGGCCACGGCGGAGAGAGACGACCAAGGCAGCAAGGTGACGGACTTCTTCTGTCGGCTGGACCATCTGTTCCACGAGATGAAGTGGCAGAAGAAGCTCAGAGGTGAGGACCTGCTTCCGTTAACTCGACTTGGCGGGGGCACGCCCCAGATGGGATGAATCTTCGTCTAGAATGTACGCTATGGTGAATCTCGTCTTAGCTTCTCGTGAGTGTAGGAACTTCTATGGAGTTCTATCACCAGTCGCCGCAGCATGGATCACGTGACGATGGCAGCAATGTGCAGAAGAAGCTTAGAGGTGAGGACTACCTACTTCCGTATACAAGTACCACTTTCTAGGAATAATGTAAGAAGCTTGTAGGAAGAGAGAGTCATTGTGGTCAAAGAGAGATCTTGAACACCAGTGACCGTGATGACCACCCCCCCTACCGCGCAACCGGTGCCGGCATCAGCATCATGTTTAAACGCTCAAGAACTTTTATTATGACAATACGGCAAGTCAAACACGAAGCCGATGCCGACAGCGGCTGCGCGGTAGGGCCCCAGGGCACCAACGAACTTCTGTCGGCTCGACCAGCTGTTCCATGAGATGAAGTGGCCGAAGAAGCTCAGAGAACAGAAGGAGTACCACTTTCTAGGAACAATCTAAGAAGCTCCATCTATAGTTGAACCTTGGTTTATCTTCAGAAGAATGTAACTCTTTGCTTACTGTATTTGTGGCATAAACTTAACGCCCTCTGCGTGGAACCTTGAATGTGTTCTTGCCCATTGATAAGTAATAATTTTTCAGCGTCCTACAGAAGAACTATGAAGGATTTTTTAAATAGATTCCTGTCTTTGATTGAAAAGTTGGGAGTCAGCAGAGAAATCTGTGTAGAATTCATTCGGAAAACTTATGATGCGTTTTGTGAATGGAAAAAGAACTTTCGAGGTAGAATAAAATGACCTAAATAGCTGCAAGCCTTTTAAAGCTGTAGCTTAATCAAGCAAATGTAAAAACTGCAAACAGCTGTAGCAGCTCTTTAACTAGCAAGTCGATTCTCTAACCGTCCCAAAATGGGTTCATGATGTCACTAATACCATGTCAAAATATGCTTATGTGTCGTGGCCAGATCATAAAAAGATCAGTTATATCGCTGTGCTTGCCCCTATTTTGTCTGAACGTGAGCTGAAAACAAACAAAAGACTTCGTCTAGCCCTGCCCTGATATGTCTGCGTTGCGTAGCCTACATCTAAGGCCTTGTCCAGATTGAATGCGCGGTGACTTAGGTCTAAGTCGGGCGTGGCGGCGGGGCCACACTCCCGCCTTAGTCACTACAGTATGTTCGCAATCCTCGGTTTCATATGTTCAAGCTTCTCATTCTAGACGAGCCCTAAACCCAACTGATGCCGGCCTTCCGCTGCGAGCGCAACGGACTCCGTACGGAGTCCGCTTAGCTCGCAATGGCGAACTGCATATAAGTGCTTCCACTGAGAAAGGGGTTTTATTTGTATGCAGCCCGGTCCGCTCAGCTTCCGCTCATTTCTCTTTTTTAGTGGAAGGCCGGTATTAGTCTACACCTAAGCTACCGCAGTGTTTTGCCCCAAAAAATTATGATATCTTGTTACACATACAGTTGGTTCGTTGTCCGCAGGCCAGCCGCTGTTGTTCTGGGTGTCCTCCTACATGTCTCTCTGGAGCAATATGCTGTTCAACTTCGCTGTTCTGATCAACGTAATCGTCGCCTTCTTCTACCCGTTCCAGGAGGAGACGCCCAGTGAGTTATAACTCTTTTATAGGGATAACCTCGCCTTTATACATGTTACTCCCCTATACTTCGTTCAGATCGCCTTTACACATGATACTCCCCTATGCTTCATTAAGCTCGCCTTTACAAATTCTATTCCTTTAAACTTCGTTAAGCTCGCTTTTATACATGTTACTCCCCTATACTTCGTTCAGCTTGCCTTTACACATGTTACTGCCCTATACTTCGTTAAGCATGCCTTTACACATGTTACTCCCCTATACTTCGTTCAGCTCGCCTTTACAAATGCTATTCCTTTAAACTTCGTTAAGCTCGCCTTTACATATGCTATTCCTCTAAACTTTGTTAAGCTTGCCTTTACATTTATGTTACTCCCCTATACTTAGTTAAGCTTGCCTTTACAAATGTTACTCCTCTATACTTCGTTAAGCTCTCCTTTACACATGTTACTCCCCTATACTTCGTTAAGCTCGCCTTTACACATGTTACTCCCCTGTACTTCGTTGAGCTCACCTTTAAATACATATTATTACTCATCTATAATTCGTTAAGCTCGCCTTTATTCATGTTACTCACCTATTTATCGTTACTTCATAGCTGCGGCGATGGGCTAGTTCCTTCCTTGTCACGCCAAAAGTTGTGCCTCTGCCACCCCGTATGGGAAAACGTGTGACGCTATGTTGTTGTATTTGTCTCGTCGGTACATGGCCAATACGTCTAAAATTGAGTCATATTCAACTATGCTGTCTTGGTGGATAGGTATCAAACCCGGCTTCTGGTCTGTCCCCCAGAGCTTGGGCAGCACCTCTCGCTGGTAGTGTGGCTGGTGCTGGTGAGCTGCTCGCTGCTGGTGACGCTGCTGCCGCGCGTGTCGGGCGTGCGCACGCTGCTCGCCAGCGGGATCGTGCGGCTTATCTTCTCGTGCGGGCCCGAGCCCACGCTGTGGACGCTCGCCATGCTCACGGTGAGTACATCTCGTGTGCTCGCTCAGCTGCGCTCGCTTGTAGCTGTGAGACCAATAACAGCTCCTTTTGTACAGGGGCCAGATTCTGTACGCGAATCGCATGCCAATAGCATGCCCATTCTGAACAACTTTCACTATCAGATTAACTTTATTAATGACTTCCCCATACGTTGTGTGCTGGGTGATCAGCTTATTTGCAGGGGGGTTTTCTAAAAACAGCCCCCTTCATGATTTGTCGGGATGATTTCGGAAGACGTCATTCCCAGTTCCTATACAGCTCTGTATGAGGTAAGTTAAACTGGTCGCGGGTAACACTTATGATTTGACTATTAATCCTATGTTGCAGATAATCGTGAAGGGCGTTCACTTAGTCAGCATCATGGGCAACCAGGGCACGCTGTCGAAGACGCCTCGCCACGTGCTCACCGACCGCGCGCTGCTCTACCACGCGAGTTACCTCGCCTTCTGCCTCGCCGGGATCTGTTGTCATCCCTTCTTCTTTAGTGTTCTGGTGAGTGCTAAACTAGTTGCTCACCGACCGCGCGCTGCTCTGCCACGCGAGCTACCTCGCCTTCTGCCTCGCCGGGATCTGTTGCCATCCCTTCTTCTTTAGTGTTCTGGTGAGTGCTCAACTAGTTGCTCACCGACCGCGCGCTGCTCTACCACGCGAGTTACCTCGCCTTCTGCCTCGCCGGGATCTGTTGTCATCCCTTCTTCTTTAGTGTTCTGGTGAGTGCTCAACTAGTTGCTCACCGACCGCGCGCTGCTCTACCACGCGAGCTACCTCGCCTTCTGCCTCGCCGGGATCTGTTGCCATCCCTTCTTCTTTAGTGTTCTGGTGAGTGCTCAACTAGTTGCTCACCGACCGCGCGCTGCTCTGCCACGCGAGCTACCTCGCCTTCTGCCTCGCCGGGATCTGTTGCCATCCCTTCTTCTTTAGTGTTCTGGTGAGTGCTCAACTAGTTGCTCACCGACCGCGCGCTGCTCTACCACGCGAGTTACCTCGCCTTCTGCCTCGCCGGGATCTGTTGTCATCCCTTCTTCTTTAGTGTTCTGGTGAGTGCTAAACTAGTTGCTCACCGACCGCGCGCTGCTCTGCCACGCGAGCTACCTCGCCTTCTGCCTCGCCGGGATCTGTTGCCATCCCTTCTTCTTTAGTGTTCTGGTGAGTGCTCAACTAGTTGCTCACCGACCGCGCGCTGCTCTACCACGCGAGCTACCTCGCCTTCTGCCTCGCCGGGATCTGTTGCCATCCCTTCTTCTTTAGTGTTCTGGTGAGTAGAAATAAGATTGCTATGCCCGCGTTCAGACTCAGTAAGGTTGCTCACTCTTTTATGGGAGTATGTGTTAGTTTTTATAATAAAATACCTAATGAAGCAACGGACCTACCAGAAAGGAGGTTCAAAAACTATGTCAAAAACGGCCTATTGAAGAAGTCATATTACAGTGTAAAAGAATATTTAGATGACAAAACTGCATGGTCTTTACCATCTCAGCGCACAGAAATCCAAAGAGGGGCGATGGACTGAGTCAGTACGTCTCTCCTCGGTGTATTTCCTTAGACTTAAGTAGAAATACATAACATTGTATTTTTAAGGCTCTGATATTTTAAAAGAGGTACGGGGGAGGTTTCTTGCCCTTCTTTGCTCCATCCCTAAGCCCACAACTTCCGAACGGGCGGTAGTATACAAAAATATTAATATTATATTGACGTTGACTAAGTAATATGTATGATTTTATGGTCAATAAAATTTTTGAACTGAACTGAACTGAGTGCTCAACTAGTTGCTCACCGACCGCGCGCTGCTCTACCACGCGAACTACCTTGCCTTCTGCCTCGCCGGGATCTGTTGCCATCCCTTCTTCTTTAGTGTTCTGGTGAGTGCTCAACTAGTTGCTCACCGACTGCGCGCTGCTCTACCACGCGAGCTACCTCGCCTTCTGCCTCGCCGGGATCTGTTGCCATCCCTTCTTCTTTAGTGTTCTGGTGAGTGCTCAACTAGTTGCTCACCGACTGCGCGCTGCTCTACCACGCGAGCTACCTCGCCTTCTGCCTCGCCGGGATCTGTTGCCATCCCTTCTTCTTTAGTGTTCTGGTGAGTGCTCAACTAGTTGCTCACCGACTGCGCGCTGCTCTACCACGCGAGCTACCTCGCCTTCTGCCTCGCCGGGATCTGTTGCCATCCCTTCTTCTTTAGTGTTCTGGTGAGTGCTCAACTAGTTGCTCACCGACCGCGCGCTGCTCTACCACGCGAGCTACCTCGCCTTCTGCCTCGCCGGGATCTGTTGCCATCCCTTCTTCTTTAGTGTTCTGGTGAGTGCTCAACTAGTTGCTCACCGACTGCGCGCTGCTCTACCACGCGAGCTACCTCGCCTTCTGCCTCGCCGGGATCTGTTGCCATCCCTTCTTCTTTAGTGTTCTGGTGAGTGCTCAACTAGTTGCTCACCGACCGCGCGCTGCTCTACCACGCGAGCTACCTCGCCTTCTGCCTCGCCGGGATTTGTTGCCATCCCTTTTTCTTTAGTGTTCTGGTGAGTGCTCAACTAGTTGCTCACCGACTGCGCGCTGCTCTACCACGCGAGCTACCTCGCCTTCTGCCTCGCCGGGATCTGTTGCCATCCCTTCTTCTTTAGTGTTCTGGTGAGTGCTCAACTAGTTGCTCACCGACTGCGCGCTGCTCTACCACGCGAGCTACCTCGCCTTCTGCCTCGCCGGGATCTGTTGTCATCCCTTCTTCTTTAGTGTTCTGGTGAGTGCTGAACTAGTTGCTCACCGACCGCGCGCTGCTCTACCACGCGAGCTACCTCGCCTTCTGCCTCGCCGGAATCTGGCCAACACCCGTAGCTTGCCAAGTGCGGGGGGAGGTTATTTCGCGGAACATGACAAAGACATGTTAAGCGCGTGCTCTGTCTTTCATTCTCTCGCGTCGCAAATCCCCACGAAGGCAATCATGCTACGGGTGCAGGTCTCTACCGAACTTGACCCAACTTCCGTCCTCATTCCGGTTTATTTAATGTAATACTGAGGCAAACGCGGGGGAGCAAGCCAACGTATTGGGATTTCTGCATGTTGCACAGGTTAAATATATTCGGCGACCTCTGTGGCGTTGCGGTTGAGGCAGTGCTTACCAAGCGACAGGTCCCGGGTTCGAACACCGGCTAAGAACGAAGAAAAAAAAACCCCATCTCTTGGATATTGCCCCCCAACTAACCCCAAATGCTTGATATGTTGTTTCTGGTTCCCACGACTCAGAGTTTCCTATTGTGGGGCCAGAACCAATGTATGTGCCTGTTTGTAAATGTTATCAACGAGTTCTTCCAACGTCCACAAAAGTCACAGATCTTCCACTGTTTTTTCATGGGCTTTGAACTATGTGGGTGTATGATGTTGTACTTTGGACGAACGGTTGTGTGCTTATGTTATTCGCAACGCTAATCAATAATACCATTCGCCAGCTACTGGACATCGTCTATCGCGAGGAGACCCTCCTCAACGTGATGCGCTCCGTCACCCGCAACGGACGCTCCATCCTGCTGACAGCGGTGCTGGCCCTGGTGCTGGTCTACATGTTCTCCATCGTCGGCTACGTGTTCTTCCGCGACCACTTCCTGCTCAGTGTGGACGTGCCGACAGGTATGCGGACCACTTTCTGCTCACTGCGGACGGGTGCAGCGACCCATTTATGTTCAATGTAGACCATCTGGCAGGTAGTCTAGTGCCGACTGATCTTTAGCCTCCACTTGTCCACCACTTGCGTTGCCAAGTGTTCTGCCCACTTCCACCTTAGCCTGCAATTGATCTTATTTAATCATTTTGTTGTCTTTCAGACGATGATGTCCTGAGCATGGACAAATGTGATCAAGATCCAGCGTCTAAATATTTAAAAGGTAAAATAGACCTTATTTATTTCTAAGAGTCAAGTAGCTCGCCCGTGCAACAACAGTCCGTCCGTCCATTAAAAAACAGAAAAAAATGTCGTGGTCTTTTGTGGACACTGTATTGAGCGATAGTGTGATGGTTAAATCATGAATGCAAGGCTGAGAAGGGCGGATATGGAATTTTAGGTTACAAGTAGAAATGTAGGTCAAGGTGAGGTTAGGAACGTGAAGCAATTAGGTACCTGGTGACTTCTTGCGTGGAGCTACACAGCTGGCAATCGTCGTTGGCCGCGCAGCTGGATGACAAAGGAGCGGGCAGACCCTCGCTTGGGTGGAAGTATGATCACTAAATGTTCTGGTGGCAGCGTGCAATTTCACTCGCGGATCGCAACCTGCCAGCTGGCGGTTTTTGGGTATGAATGTGCGGAACCAGCTTCCGGAGCTGATAGGTTGTATGGGTGGCCCTGTGCTGATGAGGTGGGAACCAGAGAGCGATTTTAACGCGCGCGGCTCAATCTCGGTTCGGAGATGCAATTTAGGTCAAATATGGCGGCGTGGCGTCGCCTCGATGCGCCGAGCGCGCACCCTGGCGTCCGACGTCACGCACTACATTTCGTTTGAACAGCCCCTCCTACTCTAGGCCCCGAATCGTATCTAAATGTCTCTGTTAACTGTAAACAGACACAGACTCGCCGCAATGCCAGCCGGTCGGCGGCACCTCCCGCTTCGTGGAGGTGGGCGGAGAGCTCAAGGAGCGCTCCTGCGACTCCCTGATCATGTGCATCGTGACTACCCTCAACCACGGCCTGAGGAACGGCGGCGGCATCGGAGACGTGCTGAGAGCGCCGGCCAGCTTAGTGAGTACAACCGCAGGGTGATCATCCCATCCAAATTAGAATTGGTAACCCTTCGTAAAAAGAGATGGCGTGAGGAGTAAGATTTTAAACGCCATGGTTTCAGTTAACATTCTTCTAGGTGGCGCTAATCTTGGAATGAATCCTATATATCTTAGCGCCATCTCGTGGTATTTGCTGTTTTTCGATGGTGCCGCACCAAGCGATAATGCCCTCGAACTAAAGAAGCTTCCGTAGCATCCCAGTTTTCGCCGGTTACATATTTTTTTCTAGGTGGTCTATCTGTATTTATATAATATTATGGCATCTGTGATACAAGAGGGGTTGGCAGAGGTCCAGGTTTAGGCAGTTGCTTGATTCTCCGTCGATCCCTCAACCAGTTATTGGTCCTTCGAGCCGGATGCTGCACGCTAGCGTTAACGGGGGCCGAGGTACGGTTACCGACTACATATTCGATTTGGTCGGTAAATATGCACACCTCGGAAACGATAGCGTCACTCCTTTTCCCATACGAGGTGGCATCGGTACGAGAGCACGGTTCGCCAGTTTGCTTGGTACTTCGTCGATCCCTCAACCAGTTTATGGTCTTTCGAGCCGGAAACTATATTCGGATAGCGGCTAGAACAATCTTAACCCCTCGTCAGTGTGAACGGCCGCTATGGGAAGATAACAATTGAAATTTTATTATAAATTACCCACTAATGAAAGGATAAACTGTGAAAACTGAATACCAGGAGGAAGGATCAGAAGAATTTTCATCAAAGTGCTCGGAGAGGACATGTTATTTAATCGTGTTTCTGATCATAGTGACAGCCCGCGCCCGCGCTCTCACCTCCTTGCACCGATTTATGTCTTATTGCTCATTAATAAGTCTCTTAGTACATCGGATGGTTTTCATCGTACCCGCCCCGCGCCCGCTCCGACGCCGCGCCGCGCCCGCTCCATCCGATGTATTAAGAGACTTATTAAAAATCGGTGCAAGGCGGTGGGAGCAAGGCTTAGCGGCGTCGGAGCGGGCAACGGAGCGGGCGCGTCATTGTCTGTCCACGCCCTGAAAGTTGTTCAGAATGATGTCCCTAACAACCCCCTCTTGACCCCCCCTCGTGTAAATGTTCCCCGTATCCCCCCGCAGGAGCCGCTGTTCGTCGCGCGCGTGGTCTACGACCTGCTCTTCTTCTTCGTGGTGATCATCATCGTGCTGAACCTCATCTTCGGCGTCATCATCGACACCTTCGCCGACCTGAGGAGCGAGAAGCAGCAGAAGGAGCTGATACTGAAGAACACCTGCTTCATTTGTGGTGAGTTGTACAGACGTTACGGCTCGGTTTTTAGGGTTCCGTACCCGAAGGGTGCCAAACGGGACCCTATTACTGAGACTTCGCTGTCTGTCCGTCCGTCCGTCCGTCTGTCTGTCTGTCTGTCTGTCACCAGGCTGTCTGTCTGTCTGGCATCAGAACATTTATCGCAAACCCCAACGGCAGCTAGCTCGCCTCCGCCGCGACCGCGAGTGAAGTGTTTCCGTGCACCCATATTTCCTGCTCATTGCCACGAGGCCAGGACCCAAGTGAGGGTCTTACCCGTTACCTCGTCATCCAGCTCAACGGCCGACGACTGAGGAGCCGCCGCCCAAGAAGCTACCAGGTACCAGGTACTCATTTCATCGACATTCCTATAAACCCCCATTGGCCTACATTCCATTTTCTCGTCAATCCTCATTCATCCATCAGCACTACATCCGTGGACGACCAGAGGACCTGGTGTCCACATCTTTTGGTCCTTCGAACGATTATGTACAGTGTCCAATCTGTTCCTAACTCTTTATTAATCTGTGCATAAGGTCCCTTTTCGCGGAACCACTCACATATTGTGAATTAAAGCCGAGATTGGCACTTGACCGGTTTTTTATTTCTCTGGTACGTAAAGTTCTGTCCTGTCCCTAGGCCTCAACCGCGCGGCGTTCGACAACAAGACGGTGTCCTTCGAGGAGCACATAAAGAGCGAACACAACATGTGGCACTACCTGTACTTCATGGTGCTCGTGCGGGTCAAGGACCCCACCGAATTCACCGGGCCCGAGAGCTACGTGCACTCTATGATCAAGGTGCTTACATTTAAACTTTAATTACCCAAAGGTTACACATACTTCCCATGCCCATTATAGACACCTTCAAACTAAACATCACATCACACCAAACTTGTATACGACCCCATAAACACATTCCGCTTTAACTACTAATTCCCACCAGTTCTCGTTGCAATGAAATACTGAATGTTAATATTGATTTGGTGAATCCACGCGAAGCAACTCGTCCTGTGTGCACGTGCCTCAGCCGAGGCAAGCGCGCGCGTTTCCTCGGACACGTGACCGAGCGGCCGGGTTTCCTCGGACACGTGACCGAGCGGCCGGGTTTCCTCGGACACGTGACCGAGCGGCCGGGTTTCCTCGGACACGTGACCGAGTGGCCGGGTTTCCTCGGACACGTGACCGAGCGGCCGGGTTTCCTCGGACACGTGACCGAGCGGCCGGGTTTCCTCGTACACGTGACCGAGCGGCCGGGTTTCCTCGGACACGTGACCGAGCGGCCGGGTTTCCTCGGACACGTGACCGAGCGGCCGGGTTTCCTCGGACACGTGACCGACCGGCCGGGTTTCCTCGGACACGTGACCGAGCGGCCGGGCCACCGATTGTCGGTACTTTGTTATAAAAAAGGCCGGTTATACGCTCAAATGATTGAGCGTAAAGCCGGCAAAACGGTATACCGCACAAAATGGCACCACCACACGATGGTAGACGCTATACAGTTTTTGCGCCAATTTTTGTGCATGTCGCTGCGTGTAGCCGGGCCACTCAAAGCCTCAGTGACAGCCTCTTCACGACACAACTCCCCCACAGACGTCCAACCTCGACTGGTTCCCGCGTCTCCGCGCGCTCTCGCTGGTCGGCGGCGGCGCGGGCGAGGGCGGCGAGCTAGAGCTGCGCTCGCTGCAGACTCAGCTGGACAAGGCGCACGCGGCGGTGGCGGCGCTGACGGACCTGCTGACGGAGCTTAGAGACCAGGTGAGAGGGCGCTAGGGGATAGAATACCAGGGCAAAAAGTTGAAACGTAGAGAGGTAGGGGATAAATTGACACAGGCAAATAGTAGGATATCAGAGGCAAAGAGAATATCATAGCCGAAACCAAATCATAGTCAGTGGTAGAATATCATAGACATATACATACAAATACATAGAATGTTGTACTCTAACCCTAGAATGTCAAAGACAAAACGTAGACCTTATACTTTATAATTATAGCTTAGGTAAATTCTAGAATATCAGAGCCGAATCCCAGAATCAATCAATGCTGTCTTTGACACCGATTTCCCATTTTAGATGACGGAGCAAAGAAAGCAGAAACAACGCATCAGTCTTCTTAACTCAACGTCAGCATACCTGAACTTGCAGAATACATAAACACGACGGAATCCAGCACCAAGCGAATTGAGTAGATTATAACCTGGCCAATTATACAATATGATTGTAGACTCGTACGCGTGATAAGTCGGGGGTAGGGAAGTCCTGCTGGATAATTGGCCACGTTATAATTGTCTAGATATAAACCTAGCTACGTAGGATGTAACAATACATAGTAAGAAGCAACAAAGGTAAGAAAATGCCTTAGAAGTGATGTGTGAACAAGTTTCCCAAAGAAGGCTTCTTGACGAGCTATGACGGATCATCTATGTTAGAAAGAAAGAAGAAAGAAAGAAAGAAACGTTTATTACAAGGACAGAAACACACCAGACAAAGGATAAAGATAGAAACCAAACATAAAAGTAGGACACACACAATATCATTAATAGTAACAGCATGAACCTCTACTAGAACTGGACTGTGCACTATGAATAAAAAAACGAGCAGAGTGAGAGGCTACAAAGTAGTAGTGCATCTCTTCCGAATAGGGTGTCCATGATAAAATCCTTCACCCACAGTGGTCCATCCAACGTTGTGAGGTAGCAAAAATTACGTGTTATTTATAAGTACCTAAGTACTTACTTATGTATACAAGGTATTTCTTTTATCACCGTCAATATTTTGAGGATTGATAGTACCCATTCTTGGGGAAAGTTTTTCATAATTATGAACAACTTTCCCAAGCAACATATGGTCGTAAATGAAAAAAAAAATTGGATTTCCCATAGTAACTTGAAAACAGCTGAGAGGGTCAATGTACTGAGGGACGAAATGTTTCTAGGGGAATGTTGTTCATAATGATGGGTACTATCAATCCCCAAAATATTGCTGGTAATAAAAAAAAACTGTATCTATAATAACATAAATAAGGAAATAAAATCTTGAATCTAATATAATTTTGTCGATTCTGTATTACAGATTGATTGATTTATCCATACATAAGATACAAGCGAGTAAAGAACTTTAACAGAAGTACGGTACAGTGTCACATAAAAGAGTAGAAAATAATTGAGAGCGCCTCTTCGCCAAGCCTCGTGTTGTGTGTGTATGTACTGTAACTAACTACATAGTCGGGCCATAAGTTCTGTCACATGGGTAAAATTTCGAATTTAGAATAGAGGCCACAAAAAAAGTTATGGGAATTCGAAATTTGAATATTTCAAGAAAATAAAAATACAGGTTTTCTGGAATATTCTTCATTTTCCAATATGGAGTGGACGCGCAAAGAAGACAGAGTCGCAATAATTGCATTGCATCGTTGCGGCCACGCACCAACAGTGATTTTTAAACTGCTGAAAAATTTGAAAATTCCACTGAGATTCATTTATCGTACTATCAAACGATTCAGGGAAGATTCAAGTTTAGATGATAAACAAAGAAGCGGTCGACCTCGTACTGTTCGGACTCCAGCGGTCATCAAAGCAGTGAAGGCGCGAATCCAACGAAATCCTGTCCGCAAGCAAAAAATGTTGGCTCTGCAGATGGGACTAAGCAGAACCACTGTTAAAAGAGTATTGAATGAAGACCTAGGACTGCGTGCTTACAGAAAAAGAACAGCACATCTTCTTAACGCACGGCTGAAGAAAATCAGACTCGAAAGATGCCGGGTTTTGTTAAGGCGGTACGCAGGTAAAAAATACCGCGAAATACTTTTTTCGGACGAAAAATTTTTTAATGTTGAGGAGAGTTACAACAAACAAAATGATAAAGTGTATGCACAGTCTAGTGAAGAAGCGAGCAAACGTGTGCCACGTGTTCAGCGTGGCCATCACCATTCGGCATTCATGGTTTGGCTTGGGGTCTCCTATTTGGGTCCAACAAAGGTGTTTTTTTGTGAAAAAGGAGTGAAAACGAGTGCCCTCGTATATCAAAACACAGTCCTAACAAACATTGTGGAACCTCTTTCACAAACAATGTTCAAAAATAGGCACTGGGTTTTCCAGCAGGATTCTGCACCGGCCCATAAGGCGAAAAGTACCCAAAACTGGCTCACGACCCATGGAATCGTCTTTATCAGGCACGAGGATTGGCCCTCCTCCAGTCCAGGCTTGAATCCTTTGGATTATAAAATATGGCAGCACTTAGAGGAGAAGGTCTGCGCTAAACCCCATCGCAATTTGGAGTCACTTAAAGCATCTCTGATTAAAGCAGTCGCCGATATTGACATGAATGTCGTGCGTACTTCGGATTGATGACTGGCCTAGCAGATTGAAGGCTTGTATCGAAGCCAGAGGAGGACATTTTGAATAATTTTAGTGTGGTTTAAATCTGTATTTTGTACCCTTTCATTTGATATATAAATGGTTGTAGTGCGTAACTCATTGTGTCATTTATTTAACTTTCCATATGTGACAAAACTTATGACCAGACTATGTATATTGTAATTTTATTTAGAGAGTAGTTATGTAATACAAAACATTTTAGAACTAACCTTATTTATGGTACCTCAGTAAGTAGGAATGTAGAAAATAAAACGAGAAGGTAATAATTACAGTATTTATTTAAGAAAAAAAACAAATTCTATCGGCCCAAGCAATTCGACGTATGTATTAATTTAACTATACGTTACTAAATAAAATCGTTTTGTGCAATCTTTGGCGCATTGCAATTCGATTGCCCATAATTTTAAGAGTCTCCTCTTTTGCATACGTTTTTAGTCTCATATTCAGATAGGTATTTATTTACAATACATTTCATAACTTCTATTTTCTTTCCACCTCTCAGCCATTGATTCGTTTTTAGGAATCCTGAAAGAATTTATGCATATTACAACGAAATTCTAGATATAACAAACAGTTAATATTATAAATGAGAAAACCACGAATAAAAAAAACAAACTATTTAAATAAAAAATAACCAAAAACCCGTCGCATTATCATTGAAATAAGGTCATCCAATAAATTGTATCTAGATTCCTATTATTTATTGCGTTTCCTTACTTTTGCCCCACCTCTAAGTAAATACTGGGTAGGTACATCCATGCATAATGGACACCCTACTCTAGCATTATTCCGAAAAATGAAATTGACTCACCTGTGAAAAGATAAGCCGCACCCGGAATACCATTCTGTTTTACATCCGTTAACGCAACAAAAATACACCATTTTTAGTCAAAAACACACTCAAAACGCTCAAAACATAAAAACTGTACTGCTAATTATTTCAAGCGATTGCCCATCGGTTGCCATTTTGAATTGATTCACGAACAATGTGGTGAAACGATGACGAAAAGCTACTACATTTTTATTCAAACGACTTGTATTTCGTTTTATAACTGTGAGATAGGTAATTAAATCCTTGATACAAATTATTCGTTAATATTCTAATTAAACAAAAAAAACTTAGTGTTACTTATATTTAAGATATAATACAGCCGTCTGCCAAATAAATAGACTACCAAATAAGATTTTATTTCGTTCTGGCAACTCGGTAGACAAGGACGCACTACTACTTTCAAACTATCTCACTCGGCTCGCTTTTCTACTTTCACGTTTGACGGAGAAATATAAACTTTATTTCGATGGTTTAGAGTGTAAGTTTGTATTCGTTGTAAATTTGAGTACGCTATCCAGTTTACGAAGTATATAAATCCGTGAGTAACAGTTGTAAACACCATCAATGACGGTCGTGGTGTGTCACTGTCATTATAAATGGCAACTGACTCAGCGATATGCTGAAGGCCAGGCCTTCAGCGCTGATTTTCAGTCATGTTAGTGCATTTTGGTGAGAACATCCGTAACTAAACTTCCATAATTTTACCTCAGGAATTAGATTCAACCCAAGATTCTTATTTATACCGCACAAAGTTCATCTTTGTTCCCTTTGCTTACACCCTGTCTATGTCATTTGTTAGATATGTTCTAGTTGTTTATTAATTAAGGGAAAATTCGAAAAATTGGTACTCGCAATAATTGTAACGCGTGCAATAATGAAAGGTTTGCTCATTAGCTCAATCATTTTGTCGGTAAGCATAAAACAATAGGCGACAGTCCGAACAAGTTCATATATAGATAAGTGATATCCAGACTTGCGTACAGCCTCTAAATGGGGTCTAATATTTTTACCGTCTCAAAGACATACCTAATTATTGGTTAGATATTGTAGTCACTGACAGTATAGGCCGCCTGGCTGATAGAAGGAACACAGAAACGCCGCTAACAAGCGATGTGTTAAAGTGAGAAAATAGCCTTGTTTAGTCTTTCCTTGTTGGTCTATATCTCTCCTTAAAATGAAATCATATTACTATTAGCATATGTTTACAAAAATACTTTTTGAAGTAAAACTTCTTGGGGCACGGGGGTAAAATTTATTTAACCTCTCAACTGTGGGTTATTCATATATTTGCTTTTCAATTGCTAATAGCCGGGTGCTATCACGAGTGGCTAAGAAATGTAACGGAAATTGGAATCGGTGACGTCAGAGTCGGCTGAAGACTTTTAAAACCGCAACTATTTTCAATACGGTTTTTAACTAATCAGATAAGATAATAATACATTCGTACAATAAAGAATGTTAATTAGTGAGAGAAAAACCTGATGAAACGTTAAACAATAAAAATTATTTTAAGCATTCTTCCACGAGTTCGTGATTTCCGGTATGGCCAAAACCAGTGACGTGACCAAAAACTACTTCGTTCAACCTCTTTGTTGGAACCGGAACTTATGTTTGACAGTTGTGCGATGCGATCCATACAGTTTGTAAGAAAAGAGTTTCATCAATGTCACACGGGTCGATATGGATTTCTAAAATGATGAACGAATCGTTTTGTGGCCGGTAACTATGGAATAGGTACCTAAAACGCGCTGCGTAGTCGCGCAACGGGCAGCTAGTAATCGCATAAAGTCACTTACACCCGTTTGCACTAAACATAAGAGTCGCCTAAGTTCTTTCCTAACTTGTTTAGGCTGGTCCTAGCAAAAAAATTCATTGCACTAACCCTAAGCCTTTCCTAAGTCTACTTAGGAGAATCCTAACTTTATGAACCCGATTAAGACGCGCCTAGTGTAGGCAATACTATTAGTTATTCTGTGGCAATACTTTGGTTGTGTTTTTTTTTTAATCTGTGGATCATTTGCTGTCAAAATAACCGGCCAAGTGCGAGTAGGACTCGCGCACCAAGGGTTCCGATCACACTTGGAGAGCGTAACACGTGTAATTAGGTTTCCACATAAAAAACTAAAGTGTGATGTCATCCATGTAAACGAAATTGAATATTTTTTAGAAAGACAGAAATTTGCAGTTTTCACATTTTTCCCTTTATTTGTGCTATAAGACCTTGCTTCGTGCCAAATTTCATGATTCTAGGTCAACGTAAAGTACCCTCTAGGTTTTGATTCCCTTGCGAATATCAGCAATTTCAGCAAAATTGAGACATATGCGGTATCTTTTGATTGCGTTGACCTTTAAGTTTGATTTTTTCACAACTTTAAGAGTTCACAGACTTAAGTAATCGATATTAATTTCAACTTAATACCTCCATGCGTTTCTGAGAAAAAGTCTTAACAGACGGTGAGACAGACAGACAGACAGAAATTTACAGTTTTCGAATTTCTTCCTTAACTTGTGCTATAAGACCTTCCTACATTCCAAATTGCATGACCCTAGGCCAACCGGAAGTACCCTATAGGTTTTGATTCCCTTGCGAGTTCCACGCGAGTTCATACAAATCCAGCAAAATTATGACATAATATCGCGGTATTTTTTGATTGCGTGGACCTAGAAGTTTAATTTACTCACAGCTCCAAGGGACCATAGACCTGAGTAATCGATATTAATTTCAACATTATACCTCCACGCGTTCCTGAGAAAAGGGGTCGTGACAGACGGACGGACAGACGGACGGACAGACAGACAGACAGACAGACAGACAGACGGACAACAAAGTGATCCTATAAGGGTTCCTTTTTTCCTTTTAAGGATCGGAACCCTAAAAATGTGTTTTGACTTTTGCTTTGACTGACTTGTTGGATAAAATAAACACAAATCACCATGGCAGAGGATTTATTAAATTTCCTGGAATTCATAGAAGAAGTCGATTTTCATAATGAGCGACACGCGAGCACTCCCATACAAAGACAACGACCAGACTGGTTACAAAATTTCGATGAAATCGACTTCTTCAAGCGGTACAGGGTGTGCAAAAGTACAGTATTGTGGATATTAGACCAAATTGCTGAAGATTTGGCCACTTGAATTGTGTATCCGGGTGATTTTCGCCCATTTCTGTTCCTTTTCTTTGTTGGTCGTAGCATCGTGGGCTGTAACCTTTGAAATTATGCACTGGCCTTCTTCGCACAACAATCGCACAAACCTCAATTTCTCTCCGCCGTAAAGTTGGGGGTTCTTTTTCGTTTCAACTTATTTTCCATATTATTAACGAACGATCGCAATTCACAACCAAAAAGTAGGTAATAAAAACGTTTCGAATTCAAATCTCGGCTTGTTACTTGACAATTGACATCTTTCGGTGTATTTACGTTAGCAAACAAAATATACCAAGGCCTTATCTTACATCTCCTTCTAACTCACGACTGAATCACTATAAAGAAAGAGCCAAAATATATTTTATGGTCTACATTACTTAGTCGGTTTATAAAACCATAAACAATCAATATTTACATTCATTCAATCATTCTCTTAGCTAGGCCATGCCTAAGCTACGACATAACTAAGATAAATCTGTTAGTGCAATCAAATTTTTTTGCTAGGCTGTTCTTAGGCTTAAGTTCATCTTAACTAGGACAAGCCTAAGTCGCGTTTAGTGCAAACGGGTGTTAGAATCATCCAAATGTGATATTTAGTTTTCAAGCAAATTCCGATGTGATGGATGGCTGCATGATGGCTGCATTAAGACTTCTTGAAAACAATAAGTAGGTACCTACCTAGAACTGTTCTAAAGCCACTTTTTATTATATAGTGCAGTTCAAGTCACAAATTAGCAGTTTAGCTACTAAGTACGTGTTATACCTACCTATTTAATGTTTATCTGTAGTAAACGGCCAAAGCGAGGTCTACAGCTTACAGAGCCATAAGTTTAATGGCTTATTGTTTCGCTTATTTGTTTGTATGTAATTTTTGTAATACATATTTTAAAGTTGAATTGTTGTTATAACTGTTGAAATTATACGATTTTGATTTTTTTTAATAAGCTTTTGTAATTTTAAAGTTAATGCTTCATGCCAGTCAATAATGTTGAAGTAAAATATCAAAATCGAGGTATGTCGTATGGCGGACTAAGGAAATGTCAAGAATAAAATTAAATAAGATAATAATAAATAACCCTAAAAAATCCTAGCAAAGTAGGTATGTATAGGTTAGCGGGGGTAGCATAAGGCACGCCAGTCACCCCAGCCACGCATTTTGTCACAATTTAATGTCATATCATAATGAATGCGCGCTATTTTATGGAGAAACATCATTGAGACGCGAAAGGAGTTGGCAATTTGGCAAAATGACTGCCCCAGACATGTACAAAGACTTCTCAACAGCCAATTAATAGCATATAAATATTCTCTCATAAATTACTGCGACTTTAGTTAGTTTGTAGAACTTGAAGGAAATGATTAAATAATTAAGAGTTGTCACTTCATACTCTATGATTCCGCCATTGATTAGTGACTTTTGCCATCGTTAAAAATAACATGCAACATAATTGCCAATTGCCAACTAGCAAAACTGTTGAAAACAGGAGGTTTCCAGAGGAATGGCTAGATGGTTATGTTGCATGTTATTGCAAAATGGTGCTTATTTCTAGCGACGGCAAAGGTCACGGAATCATATTGGAATCACGGAGTATTGAGTAACAACTCTTATTTACCTATATTTAATTATTTTTTTCTTCAAGTTCTACAAACTAAATACAGACGCAGTAAATTAAATTTATGAATGAATATTTAAATGCTATTGGCTGTTGAGAAGTCTTTGTACATGTCTGGGGCAGTCGTCCATATATTGATTTAGCCATCTTCTTTGTCATTTATCTGCGCGACTGAGATGAGTGGCAAGCCTTATGGTAGCCCCGCAGGTACACATTAACTTGGAATAGTTGAAAATACGTACTCGATCAATTAAATAAAGGGACTGGGCACAGAGACAAGCAAAGCAATGCATACATTTGAGCGAGACGGCTTAAAGACGTGACGTCAGATGGTATATAATCTGAGCGAGATGCAAATAGTAGTGACACTATTGAATGAGTTAAGTATATCACCACGAGCGCGACAAATTGTAGATAAGGAATGGTGGGAAATAAATGACATGACGTATTAAAAGTAAGTACAAGTATAAAATAATTTCAAATAATCGGACGTCTGAAACATAAAAGTAACTTGAAGCAGAGATTGGATCTCAAAATTGGAAATTTAAATCTCTTTTAGTATAGGTAGGTATAGGTGTATAGTATAGGTACCACTTAATGATCTAGCTACAGAAGTTTTACTTCTAACACGTGTACGGTGCTACACGCGTTTTTTTTTATATTAACTGTATGACTTAACCTTTGATGCACGAAACAAAACAACCGTGCAACTCAGTTACAATAAATCTTTCTTTATTTCGTAGTGCTATAATGACTTGCAGGACAAAACACAATACCATAACACAATACGATTAAGGTTGAGAGCTGTGTCGTTAAATTATAATTATTGAATCGTTATGATATGAAGTTATTTAGAACAAAATCGTTCTCTGTATGTATAGTGTTCATAGTGATTAGAGATTTATTGTGTGTTAATTTTTCAAGAAAATACCATAATCTTGAAATTACTATTTTTACTAAGTATGTTAATGCTTTTTTTTTCACTCAGAAAATCAAGCCCTTTTCTTGATTTTTGAGTAATTATTCTTTTTAGAATTATGCATAATCTGGAGTTATGATATTTCTGTTTCCCTACAACAGACGTTATCCTAGTGTGGGGCCAGATAGGTACGTATATTCTTATGATCTTCTAGCTCTTTCATTGTAGGCTAGTGTTCCTAAGTGCAATCTATAAGCTCAAATCTGTTAACTATATTTTAGATACTCTAGAACTTAAAAAGTCTGCTGTTTTCACTTAAATCTTTTAAGATCTGAAATTGTTGTACTTAAGCGGTGTCACGATTCGTAATGTTTTTTTTGCCTGCTTGGTAAATATGGAATTGATCTTTAGTTTTGACAAATAGGCTCAATTCTTGACTTCCTTTTTCACTAATAAATAAGCTAGAGCTAGTTTCGGATTATCATATTTTCTCATTTAATAGGCTATCCAGAAAAACATTTATCTTGTTCAATTCTCAATTCTAAAAAAAATGTTCAGACAATACAAACATTACATTTTACCAGAAAAAATAAATTGTTTGATCTTCAAAAAATCTACTCTAATACTGTTATAAATATCATTACTACTCGTATAACTGTTACCTACACTATAGTATACTTCCTAGTAGTCCCTGTTTGTTATTTCCTTAAAGTAGTACGTTTGGGGTGGTAGTTGTAAGACTAGTACCTATATTAAAATTGTAGGTCATCTGCCAAAAAAGGGGAAATGACAGTATACCATATTTGTTTTCTACATATTGTTAGAAGATGAAGGCAAGAAGCGAGATGATAACTATTTTATTGTCTCTAAGTATATGCATATTTTTCTGATTATATTTTCTCAACAAGGTGAATCCCAATCTAATGTGTGACTATGTGAGATCCATTTAAATAGACCCGTATGCTTATATGTAGTCGTTTGCTTGACAGCTCTTTAAAACTTGGTTTAATATCAAGGCGTCTTCAAATAATGCAATTGTAAGGTTGAGTCGAGGGTAAGTCGAGCTGAGGAAGCGAGTAAGCAAACGGGTGTAACAAAGTTTCGCAAAACTTGTGACCTTTTCTGTGTGAGTAATCTCAAGCCATTTTGAGTAGCATCAGTAATAGAACAAGGTAATATTAATTTGTGGGTTTACCTAGACAATCGAATAAAACTACCTACTACAGTGCCATCTTTCAAGTACCAATAGATATAAGATGGATTTATAAAATTATATTATCAAATCTAGACGACATTTAACTACGTAGACTTATGCCAAATATTAAAATCAACTTAAAGAAGTCTTTAAATTCTTTAAAAGTTTTGCTTGTTAAGTTTATAGAAATGATTTAATGTCTCTCTGTTTGTGTATTTATTTTCACTCTATTTTTAATAACATTTATATTATTATCTACAAAAAAATCTCATCTATCGTAACATTCCCAAAAAAGCAATTACATTTAACATTTATACTTGATATACTTTTTATATAGTTCTATTATAAAATGTTTATTTACACTCTTTATTTATGTTTAACTTCTTTCTAGTTATTGAAATTTACATAATATTTACATAGGGGTATAATTTCTATTAGAAATCATAATCTTTCAAAGAAGTTATGGTAAGGTAACCAGCAATTAAAAAGCCGTGATTTTTATTGAAGCGGTTGTGAAGGCATGTGTTTACTTAGTAAACTTGGTTTTTACACGAATATCTAACTTTTGGATACTTATGAATATTTTTATGTTGTACTTAATCTCAAAATAGTCAATATTGTATTGTATCATCTTAAATATTTTATACAACTATTTTCCTGTTATAAATTATACATTCCTAGAACAATATAAAATAGATCTGTATTTGAGAATCTTTCTTAACTCTCTACTTTTTATTAGGAATTTATCGTCATATATCTGATAATATATGAATTATACTTACTTTAATTGTTATTGACAAACATTGTGATGGTTGCAATAAAGTGTTTGTTTTTTTAGAGAAATAAAGACATGGCACGTTCAAATTGCGATTTATTTGTCTTTCACAACCTGTCCATTGACGATCTGTCGTTTCTGCCCGACGTATTGATAAGCATGGACCATGGACGGCTTATCGCTTGATAAAGAATTATCAGGCCAGCAATAGATCTTTTATTGGGTTATCCTTATCCGATGTGTTTTGTTAGTCCTCATATGGGATGGGTGTATTCAAGGGACTGTGTGATTTATGATTTTCATTTAGCAATATTACAAAAATATATAAGTTTTTATAGATGTGATTTACATAGTGTGTACAGAACCAAAGTGTGCTAATTTTAAGAAACTTGTAAATACCTGCCTAGGATTAGTATTTAGGTATTAGGAAGAATTATAGACCTGTTGAAAAATGTGGCGGATTTTGCTGTCCCTCTCTATACTTTGCAATGGTAAGTACAATTCAGATTAATTCACCTACATATTCAAGGCTCTATCTCCTGCAACTAAATGCCAATAAAAATGGCGTATTTAACTATTAGTCATTCTTGTGGTATTGGGTAACTGGCAACCGTGCTTCCGCCACTCCGTATGGGAAAAGGTTTAACGCAATATTTGTGTTGGTTTTAATAACAATAATACATCTCCATGGCTGAGTGGCTCTTTCTATGGCAGCTCTCGTGTTCAAATTTCAGCTGTCAAACTTCCCATCAGAATTCAACTTTATTTGTTGCGCTATTTATAAAGAAAAGATTCACACTGCCAAGCTGACTATCATTGTATCAAAGTGTAATTTCCGCCTAATTTAGCTATCTCATCAAGCGGATTTATTAAAACCCAAAACACGGTCTGCAGGGCCCGAATTCTACTGTTCACAAGCATACGACAAGCCTGGCACAAACTTCAATACGAGGTATTTGGTACTCTACTAAAACCGGAATCCAATTCACAAGCGTCAAACTGGTGCCAGCGTAAGTATTATAGTACGTTTTTTTGGACAGTAGTATACGAAGTACGCTGGCTGCAAACTGGCGCCAGCGTAAGTAAGTACGTTTTGGACAGTAGAATACGAAGAACGCTGGCTTCACGCTGGCGCTTGTAAATTGGATTCCGGTTTTAGTAGAATACCAAATACCTCGTATTGAAGTTTGTGCCAGGTTTGTCGTATGCTTGTGAACAGTAGAATTCGGGCCCAGATCGATAGCTTACAATGTTTTGAATTGAATTACCTAACTAATTAGGTAAATAAATTAAATCAGCCTTAAAAATAAATAAATGCAGATCATTGTCCACATCGAGGAGCACAGGCTTTTACTCATACATATCATTGCGGGTTGATGGTTATACAGTACTACTAATATACTTACTAAATAAAGTAGGTAGCCGGAACCTACAGCCTACATACTTATAGCTTATCCTATACATCCCGGCCGGCCTAGCTAATTATGATTATTTCTGCACTTAGTAACAGGCCAATAAGTTTCTGAACGAGCAGTCAAATGTAACAAGACAGGTATAGGCTCATACGTCCTATATGAGGTAGGTATACGGGCTCATACGTCCTATATGAGGTAGGTATACGGGCTCATACGTCCTATATGAGGTAGGTATACGGGCTTTTCTCCTCGTATGAGAAAAACCGTGACGCTATTATTATATTCCCATTAAATGACTATAATTTTTCAGCATACGCGGATGTATCGGAAACACTTTCGATAGTGACTCCGACGGCTGACAACAGTGTCTCACGAATTATCGGCGGATCACCCACCACCATACAGACGTATCCATACACAGTGCAGGTTTGTACACAGATTTTGTTTTGTCCTTTGAAGGTTCCCTACCCTAGAGTACCCGCTAATAACGCACATGTTACGTTCGGTGCCACCATCATATACGCCAACTGAACAGCGACACCACAGCGTACAACTGACAGCCCAAGTGTCGTTTTCATAGTGGCGTCAGTAGTTCTCTGGATAACTTGGTGGTTCTATAATGTTTCCTGCACATCAGAGAACGACAGGTATTTAACCACCTGCTACCTGATTGTGCATTATGTTGCCGCACCTGCGCTTCACTTATAATGAGCATTTATTAGTTGAGCCCAAATCAAATAAAGCGAACGTCTACCTACCTAGAATAATAAATTTGCAGTGTTAGGTTAGTTATGTGTAGTATTAGCGTGTAATTTATCTATTTAAACTGACAACTACGAATGTTCTGTGCTCAGACAAACCTCAGTGGTTTATGAGTACTATTTAAGATATCATATAATGTTACTTAAGATACAAAGAAATAAATACAAAAAAATAAAACCAAAGCCAGAGACATTTTTTTTTTTCTCCGTCTTTATCCAAATGAATGGAAAGGCAATGGCCATCAAAGCCGTACAGCCATGTCTTCAGTGTTTACGTCTTCTTATTGTTTCGAAGGTTTCAAAAGGCCGAAGCCAGGTCTTCCGTATTTCTTGTTTTTAAGGCCGAAGCCAAGTCTTGCGTAGTTTTGTTTTTAAGGCCGAAGCCAAGTCTTGCGTGTTTTTGTTTCGGCCAAAGCCAAGTCTTTTGTGTTTGATTTATAAGGCCGAAGCCACGTCACATTTGAGGAGTCATGCTTGTCCGTGTAATATATCTCTCAGTCCGTGTATTGCTCCAAGTCCGATACATATTTTTACCACTCTAAATATCTTCAATAGTAGAGCAGATATAATCGTAAATATATTGATAATTTTCAAAATTCTTCAATAGGTCAACAGTGGTACGCGGGATATCTTCTGGTTTGTAAATGAGCAACAATTTATCAATAAAGGCAAGGCGTTGAATAATATGGGCGGGGCAATCGAAAAATATATGATCCAGTGTTTGATCAGCGGCATTACAGATATTACAAATTGGCGATGATATAATTAACGATCTGTTGGCGCGCGGTGGGTGACAGGAGGAACTGACGCTTGATGACCAATGAGGAATGACAGGTCTGTGTTGATGACAGGTTCGTTGTAATTAGTTGCGTAAAGCTGCCTGTAAACTTCACCTCATCAGCCAAAAGATCGTTGGATGTACACATTCGTTTTTTTACACTACCTATTATCTATTGCGTACGGTATAAGCCTCGCAGAATGGTGATGCGCCAAACGTCAAAGATCTGACAGTGACATGAACATTATGTCTATACTCTATAGGAATGTAGTAAAGCTTTCTTCCAATACTGCACAAGATATTTATTCACACTTTAGATCACCACTTTAGATCATCTTCCGTCGCACCACCTCACTCGCGCCACTTTTACCATCGACCGCGCGCCAACTTATAATTCTGACGTTTCATGTGGAAGTCAATATACCAACACTCATTGGCGCGCTTTTAGCATCGGCGCCATTTTACAACTGTCAAAGTATTAAAACATTATTATGATACATACAATATCCGGATGTCACTTAACTAATACGATTGGCGCGCGCTAATGTATGGAACTGTCAGGGTCATTACTGTTACGGCCCGAGATCATCGGATATGCGTTTTCCATTTTAAATTATTATCAATGTATATTCCTAAAAAAAGTGCCTAAGTAATTAATGTCCATATCAAAGACTCTGGTTAATTACCATAATGGTTACGAAAATGAACACCACCCTGATTCTGGTAGCGCGGTAGAAGCGGCCAAGCCTAGCCAAGGCACACGACCGTACCATCCCCTACTGGATTTGTGTTTTCTGCTACAGGTGCAGCAAAGCAACAGTCTTATTTGCGGCGGGTCTGTACTTACAACGCGCTGTATACTCTCCGCTGCACATTGCTTCGTCGACGAGTAAGTTGAGCTCACGGAACAGTCGCAAACAAGTCGTGGAAATAAAGTGCCAGGGCAACAGACTGTTGCAGGATTCTTGATATTCAAAAGTAATATCTAAAACGTGAACCTCATCATATCAACCCTTATCAATTCACTGTTGGGCATAGGCCTCTCCCAAAGCACGCCACTCGCATCTGTCCCCCGCCATTCCGGTCCACTGCCTACCGGCCACCTTTACAATATCGTCTGACCAGCGAGCGGGCCGATGGTCTCTTTTCCCTGTTCGCGGCCACCACTCTGTTGCTGCCTTGGTCCACCTGCCGCCCTCCCTTCTGACCAAATGTCCCGTGTACCTACTTTCATTTACATATTATCCTACGAGGAGTTAATGGGTTGCGAGGAGGTGTCCATTCTGTAAGTCCGTTGCCGAGTTTCGTCGGTGCAGTGTACTTTTTTCTAGCAGCCCATTGGCCGGCCCTGCAAGCACACAGTCGCAATAGGCTTATGGCCTGTCAAGTCAAAATAGATACTTTTTATGAACTGTCAAAACGGAACTTTTGTTCCTGAGTTCTATGAAATAACAACAGAATGACGTCATGTAAAAGTGCCATCAAATGCTGTCTTTTTTTTGCACAAAATTTACTTTATAAAATATATCTGCTGAAAATATACAGTTCTGAGAAAGTCAAGCCATTTTGTACATAATGCTTCAACTTAAGACTTGTTCCTAGATTTATTGCATTACCTTGGCCACATGTATCGCAATCTGAGACAAAGAATCATATGATTAGCTAATTATAAGTAGATATCACTATGTCCGATACGAGGTTGGTAAATACTTACAAGGAATTATCGTGTGGGTACTTTTCCATGCTATCCGATGTATCGGGATATGAGTCATAACCTAACCTAACCTAACCTAACCTAACAAACGTAAAACATCAAACATGAAACAATCAAACGTAACACATCATCATAGTTTTTGTATTTTTTTGCCAATTTGTTTTGTCTTATTTTTTTGTATTTTTTTGCTAATTTGTTTTATGTCTTATTTTCTGTAAATTTTAAATCATTTCCACTCAAAATCACGAGCTCCTTTCACCCCAATAGGATGGGCAAAAAAATTTTGTTTTGTATTGTTTGGTTTGTCAAATTGTCATTTCCTATACTGTGTAACCACAAGGGTCCCATTCCCATAGGACAGGCTCTGCCTAGTTTGTCATTTCCTATACTGTAACCACAAGGGTCCCATAGGACAGGCTCTGCCTAGTTTGTCATTTCCTATACTGTAACCACGAGGGTCCCATAGGACAGGCTCTGCCTAGTTTGTCATTTCCTATACTGTAACCACGAGGGTCCCATAGGACAGGCTCTGCCTAGTTTTTCATTTCCTATACTGTAACCACGAGGGTCCCATAGGACAGGCTCTGCCTAGTTTGTCATTTCCTATACTGTGTAACCACAAGGGTCCCATAGGACAGGCTCTGCCTAGTTTGTCATTTCCTATACTGTAACCACAAGGGTCCCATAGGACAGGCGCTGCCTAGTTTGTCATTTCCTATACTGTAACCACGAGCGTCCCATAGGACAGGCTCTGCCTAGTTTGTCATTTCCTATACTGTAACCACAAGGGTCCCATAGGACAGGCGCTGCCTAGTTTGTCATTTCCTATACTGTGTAACCACGAGCGTCCCATAGGACAGGCTCTGCCTAGTTTGTCATTTCCTATACTGTAACCACAAGGGTCCCATAGGACAGGCTCTGCCTAGTTTGTCATTTCCTATACTGTAACCACAAGGGTCCCATAGGACAGGCTCTGCCTAGTTTGGGATCCGCCATTAATCTCTAGACACTAAAATTCTAAACCTGTTTCTTTCTTTATTAACTTCGAAGGCAAATACATGATTTTTACTTTTTTTACTTTTTAAATACCAAATCGCTCATAAACTTTTATCATACAGACGCAACATACCGTTAAACCCGAGCCTCTTCTCGATTCGAGCTGGCTCAACAAACATCAACACGGGCGGCGTCGTGCACGGAGTCTCAGTCGTAGTGGTGCACGAGAGGTAAGCTCATCTTCATCACTGGGAACGAATGAAGCGCTCACTACCTACCTAGGTACTTCCTATCTACCGATGTTACCTTTCCTTGGCGAATAAAAATTACCTACCATAAATTCATGTCGGACTCGCGCACGAAGGGTTCAGTACTATTATCTATATAAAAACCGCAAAAAAATAAATACACGTTAATTGTAGGAGCCCCCCTTAATATTAAATTTCTTTTGTTTTTTAGTATTTGTTGTACAACAGAAATACATCATCTGTGAAAATTTCAACTGTCTAGCTACCACGGTTCATGAGATACAGCCTGGTGACAGACAGACGGACAGACGGACGGACAGCGAAGTCTCAGTAATAGGGTCCCGTTTGGCACCCTTCGGGTCAATTGCGGGTCGGACCCGCACACGAAGGCTTCCGCACCATCGTCTCGTCTGTGCCTAAAACGGCAATACCTTCAATCCCGCCGTCAGTCGTCTCTTGCTGTTAAAAAATGTCAGGCGCTATTGTATTGAAATTGACTTAATACCTACTATTTAATTCTAAACACCCTTTTTAAGTAAGTGTATTTCAGTATTCGTTGTTGTTGTGGCAGTAGAAATACGCATTTTGTAAACCATTTCAACTCTCTAGCTATTACGGTTCGTGCTGTAGGACCCGATGACGGACAGACGGACAGCGGAGACTTAGTAATAGGATCCCGATTGGCACCCTTCGGGTACGGAACCCTAACGACCATTCCGTATAGCTGAAAATTTTCAATTATAACGAGGCACAATACTTACTCCATGACACCACCGATTCACTGGTACGATCCTCGTAAGAGGCGCGGGGCTACTTCATAAATACAGGCTACCTGTGAGCCTAGTTATGATAGTAGTCGACAAAACTATCTCCTTGTTAGGTATATTTTTACTATGAATAAAGATTACTTACTTACTTACTTACTCCACCTTCACAGATACAACACACCGATCATCCGCGACAATGACATCGCGATCCTAGTGCTGTCGTCGCGCCTGTCCTACTCGACCGCGGTGCAACCTTCAGCTATACCGCCGCAGGGTTACGCGCTGCCTGACAATGTCACTGTTGTGCATGTGGGCTGGGGACGCACGAGCGTGAGTACCAGTTGGTATCCTTCGTTCCCCGTGGTAAACACACACAGGCAAAACACGAGGAACGAAGGGACGTTAAACGCTCCCCCCCCTTAAACGGATCACGTACGTATCACGGATACGTTCCTTACTACCAGCAACCAAGGGCCAGTAACCAGACACAGCGACGTGACACGCAGAAATATCCAAGACGGATGGTTCAAAAAGGCGGAGGCTCTAGAATGGCTTGAACATAAACTCATGGACACCTCTTTTTTAAGTGCGCCCTCGACGCACAATATTGTAGCCGGATAAACGTTGCAAAAATCTACAATCATTACAAACAATCCGCCAGAGCAGCTGTGCCACGGGTTAAATGTTTGATGAGTGATGAGTGAATGAGTGATGAATGTATTGACTAGTTACTAGAGGCACAGATTACTAAATAGTTACTACGTAACAGATACTTCACTCAGTAGGAAATTTCCAATACCTACTGCTATAATAGCCTACTCCGTCGCGTCAGCAACCGCTGCATGCTAAAATGTGCCTAAATGCTCAAGCGTACAGTTGTGATCGCCTCGCACCGCGCGATCTCACACTAATCGCAGGGCTGGCAGACATCGCAGATACTCGTACGATATGAACACAGTTCAAAACGTGCGTGCGCTTGGCTTGCGACAACCATACTGACGTTGGGCGCCGGGCCATAGTCGGGCGCTCCGAGAGCTCGGGCGGGCGGTAGGTAATTATAGCGCGCGAGTACATTCAGTGACGGAGGCCTGCTAGAGGCAAGATTTGATTTTGAGGTTTACAGTAGTGCTGCCAACCTCAAAATCAAATCTCACCTCTTCCCCACGCTACTGAACCCCACTGCTCTAACCTATGCCGTATAACAGCACTTTTGTAAGGCGGTGCTGAAAATTAAACTTTGATAAGTAAACACTTCGTTGATTCCCCCACAGGTGAACTTGCCCTACCTCTCGGAAGTTCTCCAGCAGGTGATGGTTCGCTCCGTGAACAGACAGGCCTGTCAGAGCCGCTACCAGTGGCTGACCACTCAATCCGGGTACCCTTACCCGGTCACTGAGAACATGGTCTGTGCCGGCCTACTCGATGTTGGTGGTGAGTTCAAATTTGATTTGGAGCTGATGATTCAGCTTCAATGGATATCCGTGGCTAAAGATTCATGCAGAGTTATTTTTGGACCCCTAGCCAAAATTTAATATTATTTTAAGGACATCATTCTGAGCAACTTTCACTAAGAAACCGATTTGATCAGAGCAACATTATTTTTCACTTCCCAGTACATTTTGGCCTGAGTGGGTCAGCTGATTTGTATGGAGTGAAAAATAAAGTTGCTCTGATCAAATCGGTTTCTTAGTGAAAGTTGCTCAGAATGATGTCCCTAAAATAATATTAAATTTTGGCTAGGGGTCCAAAAGTAACCCTGTATAATCTCACTAGTTCCGCCAGGAACTACTTCCACGGGACTGCTGGGAGCAAAGGATTCGAACTGGTATAGGTCGCTGGTGGGACAGAAGCTCCGTGGTCAAGTTTCATGCTTGCCTGTCACGCAGGAGATGCAGTGCCTGTAGACAATGTTGAACACTAAGGATAGCGAAACGAAACGATAACTTTTTATGTATGCGGTTTGACATTTGGAATCGCTACGTGACGTCACCTTAGCGAAGCCAAATGTCAAATCGCACATATAAAAAGTTATCGCTAGCGTTAGCGTTTAACTTTGTCTAGGGGAGCAGGTTCTAATCCCGGTGTTGACCATGTACCAATGAGATGTCATTTATCTTAAGTACGTTATACGGACGTTCTAACGGTGATGAAAACCTCCATTTCTCCATAGTTTCGGCGATAGGCTAGCCCGCTGTCACGCAAAATGGAGTATTGAAACACGGGCAAAAAATTGGCACAGTACCTTTGCCACCCCATATGGGAAACGGCGTGACGCCTGTAAGTGTTTTAAATATTGAATAGTTGGACAAAGATTAGAATGAAATTAGTTGTATGAATCGTCCGTGCAGGCGCGGACGCATGCCAGGGCGACTCCGGCGGACCCCTCATATACAACAACGTGGTGGTGGGGGTCACCTCGTGGGGCGTCGGCTGCGCGGAGCCCAACTTCCCGGGCGTCAACGCGCGCGTCGCCAGCTATACCAACTGGATCAATACCACTGTGAGTAGCGAATAATATCGATCACATTATAAGTCGTCATCGACAGCTTGTTTCCTCCCACTGCTGGGTATAAGCCTCCTCCCTGTTGTGCCAAGTTATCCGCTCCTGTGCCGATCGAATCCTGGAGCTCTATTTCTCAATCGCTCTTTTGCAAACGAGCGCTCTTTTCTACCGATTTTCGGTAGTTATATTCAATAGGCTTGTGGCAAAGGTAATCCAATAAATCCAGGAACAAGTCTTAAGTTGAAGCAGTAATTGTAATTGTTTATTCTCCAACTTAAACCTATGATATAGTTAAACCTATGTAAATATAATTGAGGTATTAAGGTCTAGTGATAGGTACGATGCATTGATTGAACATTGAACATCCAACTCCTAAACTAGTGTTACCTGTATCTTAGGAGTTGGGGCTCTCTCTTTTAAGGTATACAATACAAAACTAGACATGTCGCTAATTGTTAAACAATAAGTTTAAATAGATTGTTGTCGGGGAGGTTACGCCAAGTTTGTAGAGTAAGAAGGTCCTCAATGGGCATTGATCAGGGAGGCATCGATTGTCGTAAAGTGAAAACCATTTAGAGGAATAGGGATACTGATTACTATAAGGGGTTTAAATAAATAAAATTAAAACGGATTATTAATATTTATCGCAAAAACTGTTAATTTCATTTTCTTTCAAATACGTCATCGTTGGCTCTAATGCGGTAGTTCCATTGCCTAAAATATTTAAAAAAAAATACATTTGTCAACAACAACAACTGTCAAAAGTGTCAAACAGAGAAATAACCGCTGAAAATAACCTTCGCATCGCAACAAATAAACATCCGAATAATACTAAAATAATCATGGGATCTAGAGAGTGCTTCGTTCCAAACTGCAAAAACAATTCGAAAAATAGCCCAACTAAACTGTTTGTACGCATTCGAGAAGATTTGCGTCAAAAATGGTGTCGTCAAGCTAAGGCGGAATATTTCAAGGTGTACACACAGTATTGCTGTGAAGATCACTTGGAAGTAAGGATTCTTTAGTCTCTTTGTTAAATACTTACTTAAATACTTACATTAACGGATCAATAAACTCAATTCAATTCTTGGTTATTGGCAATTTTAGAAATTAAAATGTTATAACTCGTTACCGACATCGGATAACAACGACTTATTATTTAAATATTAACTCTTGTTGACATTTGTCAAACGTCAACGTATTTTTACTTTTTAAAAGCATGATTGAATGCAAAGGAACTTACCTAATTATGCCAGTGGTGACGTCATACTTACAAAATTCAGAAATTTTAAATAATTAATAAAAAAATAATGACATCAAAAAATTAAAAAATATTCAAATTAGTTTCTTATATTTGTCTATATTTTCGATTTATAGAATAAAAAAAATGGGTGTTACGATGCCCATTGTGAGTAATGAAATGAATGAAGGTGTAAATATGTGTGTGCGGGTGTGGGTGCGTGAGTAATATATGACGTCATTCTGTTGTTATTTCATAGAACTCAGGAATAAAAGTTCCGTTTTGACAGTTCAAAAAAAGTATCTATTTTGACTTGACAGGCCACAAGCCTATTCGCTCTGCAACGATTGTTCAGAACCACTCGTTGCGCAAGTCATATACCACACGAGCCACATTACATTATAGTTCGGGACCAATAATTTGGCCATCTGTAATCTTCTAAGAAGTTATTGGTTCAATTATTGTGTCAACAAAGGATATCAAAATAAGTCGGCTATTATTCGACTTGATATCCTTGGTTTACTTAACCCCTAACTGAATACTAACCCATATATGGTTGATTGAATAATCGAATGTAATTGACCTGACTAATATACTTCATGTGGTGTTTAATGTAATCTATTTTATAGTTTGGATACTTTGTACGACGAATTGGATTTTTTCTGTCATGTTGTACGAATTTACTTTAAATAAATAAATGGTTTCACTGGTTTTGAACTGTATTACTAAACAATAAGATTTAAAACCGCGATGCATTTCGGGTTAAGCCATGCACTGAGGGGTTATTTTTTACGGATCATCATTGAGTGATCACTGATCATCATTGAGTGATCACTGATCATCACTGAGTTAGCGAATAAGGGGGCTGTAAGCATATAAGTCCGATAACTCCATACTTTTGATATGGAGTCAAAGTCTATTCAGTGCCGGAAGCTGACAAATCAACAATTCGCTGACAATTATTTAAATAATTTTCAGGTAACGCGGTACAGCAGTAGTCCCCCAATGAAGAACGTCAACTCCATATTGATATTCCTGTCATTGGCCACTTCAATATTAGCTCTCAGTAAAGCATAAGATTGTATTATCCCCACTTTGTGATGAAGTGGCGGACAATATTGTTGTACACTTGGCGGTAGGGCTTCTAAGATGCACTATTGTATGAAAGAAAGACTGTATGATAGCTGTATGACTGTATTACTTTTTCATTTGTATGCGACACATGTGGCGTGCTTCGATTATCAAGATGCAGTGGTAATGGCGGTGGGTCGGTACAGTGCGACGCAGTCGCTTTTCGTTCTTGCTTTGTACAGGGCGCGTAGGCCATGTTTGCTTGTAATATGTATGATTTTCTTGAACTGTATGGATGCTTCTTCAATTGTATGGACTGATTCTTGTATGATTGTATAAATGCTTCTTGTATGGATATCTGGGTATGTATGACTTGTATGAATGTATGTTCTATGGATCTTGAATTGTATGGGTTGATTTCTAGACATGTCCCCCCGCGTTGAAAGCTTGGTTTTCAACATCAGGCTTCTCTTCTTCCATTGGTAAAGGACATATCTTGTTGAAGGCTCTTCTTAGGACTCCCTTTGATGTTTTTATATCTGCTACTCGAACAACTCCATCGTTGCCTGCATGCACGTCGACAACGCGACCAAGAAGCCATTTCATGGGAGGTAATGCATCATCCTTTATTAGAACCAACGTGTCCTTTTCTAGACGTCCATAGGAAGATTTCCACTTTGTCTTTTGTTGGAGTTCGGCGATGTATTCTTTATGCCATCTGCTCCAGAAGTGCTGTCGTAACAGTTCGACTCTTTCCCATCGTTGCAGCCTATTCTCATTCCTAAGGAGTAACGTCGGACTCGGCAAAGCAGTGAGCGGTCGTCCGACCAAGAAGTGACCGGGTGTCAACGGAATGAGATCATTAGGATCAGCAGAAAGTGGGGAGAGGGGCCTTGAATTGAGTATTGCTTCTATTTGGACTAATGTTGTGTATAACTCTTCAAATGTTAAGTGCGAATTGGATAAGACTCTGTATAAATGATATTTAAATGACTTAACTCCTGCCTCCCACAGTCCTCCAAAATGCGGAGCATAAGCAGGAATAAACTTGAATTGTATACTTTCATGAGCCATTGTTTCTGTCAACGGGGATTCATTTTCTTTAATGAATTTTTTTATTTCATTTTTTGCTCCTATGAATTGGGTACCGTTATCAGAAAAAATGGCGATGGGCTTAGATCTACGCGCGATGAATCGACGCAACGCAGCTATGTATGCCTCCTTTGTTAACTCTGTAACCAGCTCGAGATGAATGGCCTTAGTCGTGAAACAAACAAACACCGCAACGTATACTTTGGAAAGTTTACAACCACGTCCCTTTCGATCGGCTACTATCATTGGGCCAGCGTAATCAACGCCTGTCGTTTCAAACGGATAACCAGCACTAAGACGTTGCTCGGGTAGTTGACCCATGGTAGGTCTGACTGTTTGTGCTTTCATTCTACTACATCTGATGCATTTGTGTGCGATAAGTTTAGCCAGGTTTCGCCCCCCGATTGGCCAATATTGTTCCCTGATAGAATAAAGCAACAATTGGGGTGCAGCATGCATTAACTGTATGTGTTTGTCGACGAAAATAAGTCTTGCAATAGGGTGTTTACATGAAATAATTATAGGGTGTTTTTTCTCATATTCAAAGTTTGAATTTTGTATTCTACCACCTACCCTCATAAGTCCGTGATTATCTATGAATGGTGACAAGTGTAAAAGTCTGTTTTTGTTTGGTAATGTTTTGTTTTGTATTAGTAAATTGTATTCTTCAAATGACTCCATCTGAGACCATTTGAGCAATTGTGTAAATGCTGTTTCTAACTCCTCGACGAGGTATGGACCATATTTTTTGTGAGTGTTCTTTTTACAATTGTTCAAAAATCGCAAAACGCAAGCTAATGATCGTTTCATTGTTATTAATTTGGAAAACGCGTCAAAATTAAATGTATGTGTTGAAACATTGGTTGCAACATTCGAAATGATTTCAGGAATATCATTTGTATTTATATTTTGACTGAAGTTAGGCCAAAATTCTTGTGTAAGTTTTAGAAAATCTGGTCCGGTCCACCACATTTTCGAATTTTCAATGTCGCATATATTCACACCTCTAGATAGCAGATCGGCTGGATTATCCAAAGTAGGCACGTGACGCCATGTGTGATTTTCGGTGAGTTCTTGGATTTCAGATACTCTATTCCTAACGAACTGTTTTAATTTGTGAGGGGATGTTTTTAACCATCCTAATACTATTGTGGAATCGGTCCACAAAAAACATCTGTCTATGGGTAATCTAAACGCTCTAACCACTTTCTCAGTTAATCGCGCTGCGATTAGGGTTCCGCACAACTCCAGACGCGGTATAGTCGTCGGCTTCAACGGTGCTACCCTACTTTTTGCGCATAGCAGTTGCACTGAAACATTGTCGTTAGATACGGACCTAACATACAAGCATGCGCCATACGCATCTTGTGACGAATCAGCAAAAGTGTGCAATTCAATCACACTCGGATTGTCACAGACAACGCGACGAGGAATTTTAATTTGATTTAATTTGGGTAAATCTGTAATGAATTTTTTCCAAGTCGTGATTAAATCGTGAGGGAGCGTCTCATCCCATGATAGTTTTAAAAGCCAAAGTTTTTGCAAAATAATTTTTGCCTGAATTACGCAAACACTTAATAAACCTAACGGATCAAATATCTGTCCTATGGTAGACAGAATAGATCGCTTGGTGTACGTCGTGTTGATTTGTGTATTGATCGTGAAATATAAATTGTCTGGGTAGGGTGACCATCCTAATCCCAGAGTATTCGAGGAATTTTCTTCGCTTAAATTTAGATTTTGTGTTGGAAGTGTTTGAGTATTTTGAGTGAGAATATCCCGAACATTTGATCGAAATTTCCGAAGTGGAAAACCACCAGAAGATAAAACATCCGTGACTGTATTTTTTATCTTGATTAATTGTTCGATTGTTTGACTACCAGTTAAGAGGTCGTCGACGTACATGTCTTCTTTTATTATCTTAGATATGGTCTGATCATTGCATTCGTCAGCTAATTGTATCACACATCTTATTGCCAAATATGGAGCTGAAGAGGTTCCGTATGTCACTGTGTTTAATTGGTATGTTTGTAAGTCTTCATTAGGATTAGCTCGCCAGAGTATTTGTTGTAAGTGTCGTTGATTTGGATGTATAAGTACCTGTCGGTACATTTTCTCGATGTCGCCTGACAACACATATCGATGATGCCTGAATCTGAGTAAAAGAGACAACAAATCGCTTTGAATTGTTGGACCGACCATCTGGATGTCATTTGATGACACTCCGCTGCTTGACGATGCACTTGCATTAAAAACAACACGCAACTTTGTGGTCACACTACTTTCTCTTAAGACTCCGTGATGAGGTAAATAGTAAGGTACTGTGTTGTTGTTATCGGCGTATGTGTTTGATTCTAATTTTGTCATGTGGCCTAATGATTCGTATTCTGTCATAAAATCTATGTACATTTGTTTTAACAGTGGCTGGCGAGCCAACCGTCGTTCTAGCGACATAAAACATTGTTTCGCTCTTTGAAATGAATCTCCAAGTTCAGATTCTGGTTTCTTGAGTGGTATTGCGACAGAAAATCTGCCGTCGGGCATTCTTGTAAAGTTTTCTTTGAAATTCTCTTCACATTGTATTTCTTCCTTTGAATATATGTGTTTTGATTGTTCGGGCACCTCCTCAAGAGTCCAGAATCTGGATAGTGTTTCTTGTATATTGTCTTGTTGTATAAAATTGCATGTTATATTTTGTGTGTGACCACCGGTTGGCCCCGATACAACGTATCCGAACTTGGTTTGCTGTAAGACAGGACTACGTGTACCTAGACGCAACTGTCCTTGATCCAGGACTTCCCAGAAAATGTCTGCGCCAAGAAGAATATCGATTCTTGACGGATGATTGAATTCGGGGTCAGCTAACGTGATGTGTTTGGGTATGTTTAATGTATCTATGTTTGTAGTACTGTTACCTAACGATGCGATGCTGGGTAATATCAGGAACGACATATTTACTTTGTATGAATTAATCCTAGATTCAATGAACGTATTGCAACGTTTGGTTATTTTCGTGGTTGACTGGTTGATTCCTGTGACGGAAGATTGTATGGTACTCGGTGCAAGTTTAAGTTTCTTCATAAGTGACTCTGTCATGAATGAGGCTTGACTTCCCGAATCAAGTATTGCTCTGGCTTCATGACGCTGATTGTCTTTATCTATAATGTATATGAGTGCTGTGGACAGTAACACTTGCTCTGTCATATTCTGGACTGAGAGCGATGTGTGGTTCTGCATTTGGTTTGATGTATATGTATTCCTGTTTTGCTGTATATTTCCTTTCATATTTGTATTTGAGTATTCTTGTGTATTTGTATGTTCACCTGTATGTGTATAATCTTGTTCGTTTGCATCTGTATATCCTTGTCCATTCATGTTCCCGTATGTTTGTGTATATCTTTGTGAATTTATATCACCATATGTGTAATTTTGTGCATTTGTACCTCCGTAAGCATTTGTATATCTCTGTGTATTTGTATTTCTGTCTTTGTATGTATCCTCATGAATTAATGTATTGTGTTTTGTGTAGCGAGGACATTTCTTGCACGGCCCTAAACGGCACACACGAGCTTGATGACCTGGTCTTAAGCAGTTCAGGCATAGCTTGTATTTTTAAAAGCTTTTATTAAACTTGCACTGTATGTTTGTTTGTTTGTTTGTGGGTATCACGGTTCGCGTCAAAAATGTCGGCTTGAATTTGACCCACTTCCCGTTATCCGATTGAGCTGAAATTTCGCATACGTGTATAAGTCGGATGACAATGCAATATATTTCTGACTTAAAGCTGATCTGATGATGGAGACGGAAGACGGTCATGGGAACTCTGTCATAAAACATCGCAAGCCCGTCGAATTTGGGCTCGTTCGATTCGTCTTGACGAATACTTTGGTCCTAGAATATTTTTTTATGACATGGAGCTGATCTGATGCTGGAGACGGAAGACGGTCATGGGAACTCTGTCATAAAACATCGCAAGCCCGTCGAATTTGGGCTCGTTCGATTCGTCTTGACGAATACTTTGGTCCTAGAATATTTTTTTATGACATGGAGCTGATCTGATGCTGGAGACGGAAGACGGTCATGGGAACTCTGTCATAAAACATCGCAAGCCCGTCGAATTTGGGCTCGTTCGATTCGTCTTGACGAATACTTTGGTCCTAGAATATTTTTTTATGACATGGAGCTGATCTGATGCTGGAGACGGAAGACGGTCATGGGAACTCTGTCATAAAACATCGCAAGCCCGTCGAATTTGGGCTCGTTCGATTCGTCTTGACGAATACTTTGGTCCTAGAATATTTTTTTATGACATGGAGCTGATCTGATGCTGGAGACGGAAGACGGTCATGGGAACTCTGTCATAAAACATCGCAAGCCCGTCGAATTTGGGCTCGTTCGATTCGTCTTGACGAATACTTTAGTCCTAGAATATTTTTTATGACATGGAGCTGAGCTGATGCTGAGACTAAAAAGTTAAAATAAATTAAAAGTAAAAAACATTTTTAAACAAAGCTTTTATTTAATGCCCTAAAAAGAAGAAAATAAAATTTCAATTCAATCAAATGCGTCATTTTATTACATTACACAATTTATACGATATAAAAGCTTGTTGCGAGATTTACTTGTGTAGACTTAATTAGGTGGGTAGGCACCTATTTGCACAGACTTGGAGATAAATCCCGCAACAAGCTTTTATATCGTATAAATTGTGTAATGTAATAAAATGACGCATTTGATTGAATTGAAATTTTATTTTCTTCTTTTTAGGGCATTAAATAAAAGCTTTGTTTAAAAATGTTTTTTACTTTTAATTTATTTGGCATTTTCGATTCTGTCTTGGTTCGACTGACTGAGAAATATCTCACAGTTGTATACATAATGGTTGTTTGAGCAAAGAGGGCAGCTCGTTGAATTGTTGTTGTTGTTTGTTACAGCTGCAAACCCCTTTACATGTTCTGTTTGTCTGTGACGTGTTTGTGTTTTTTGTCCCAACTGTATAGTTTCTAACAAATCTGCCCGATTTTTTAAGAATTGATGAAAATCGCTCAATGATATTGTTTTTAATGTTGTTTTGTGTTCTTCCCACTCTCGTAGGGTTTTAAGATCAAGCTTTGTTGACATGATGTATATGATTAATGTATCCCAGGACTTTGTGGGTTCGCCTAATATTTCCAGCGACCGAAGATTTTTGTTAAATGTGTCTATAACCTGTCGAATGGATGGGGCAGACTCCTTTTTGATCGCCTCTAAGGCGAAAATGGCTTGTACGTGATTTTGGATCAATAATTTAGTGTTATTAAACCTATCGCACATCAAATGCCAGGCAACTTTGTAATTATCGGATGAAAATTCAAGTGAACGTATTATCTGAGCAGCGCTCCCCTGCAAAGACGCCCTTAAGTAATGAAACTTTTGTATGTTTGTGATGGTTGTGTTTGTATGAATAAGTGACAGGTATGTATCACGAAACTCGAGCCATTCCTCATAAGCGCCACTGAATTTGGGAATCTGAATAGTAGGCAGTTTCACGCCGTGTTTTGTTTGTTTCACTGTCCCTGATTCAGAATCAGAGTGCGAGTCGTCGCCGTGGCCGCCACCAGAATGCACATTTCGGCTATCACATAACTCAGTTGCCTGTGCTAAGTTTGAATAATACAAGGACTCGAATGAGGTTCTCTCGGCGAACTGTTGGTCTGAATCTTTTTGATCAACGAGACATTCAATTGTTGTTTGTACTTCATCGAATTGCGTAAACATAGATTGCAATTTTGTCACTCTAAAACGTAGCTCAGTCAACTGCAGTGAATTTGGATTCGGTGGTAAACTGTTTAGAAAGTTAATAAAGTTGGTTAATTGCCCCTTGTATGCACCTCTTTTTCGTGATAATTCGACAATTGACATTTTGACGAACTGTATTCAGATTGAGCAAATCACGTAAATAACAAATATTCAAACACCTAATGAGTTTAGATGAACCTATAAAACCTGTCCTGCGGCGAAGCGGCCGGCCGAGAACAATAGGGTTGGCTTGGCTATGCGTTCAAGGTCAAGAGCACCTGTGCTCAGTTTTATGTAGTAAACAACTTACGATTTCATTACTTTCGAAAAGCAAATGATTGCAATGCAATATTGTAATGGGATTTTGTAAAAATAAATGAACAAATGAAGATATGCGTTATACACTTGGGTCGAGAAATGTATGGACTTCAGTTAAATATGAAAATTAGCAAAAATAATTTGTTTTATTAATTTTAAAGGAATGTATTGGAACGGACTCACTCGATGGCTCCTTGTCTCTTGTTTTTACTCCTGTTTAGGTAGGTATATGGCTGATTTATTGAATGTATGGGATTTCTGGAAATCTTGAAATCTCGAAATCCGACTCGCAGGACCATGTACACTTGGCGGTAGGGCTTCTAAGATGCACTATTGTATGAAAGAAAGACTGTATGATAGCTGTATGACTGTATTACTTTTTCATTTGTATGCGACACATGTGGCGTGCTTCGATTATCAAGATGCAGTGGTAATGGCGGTGGGTCGGTACAGTGCGACGCAGTCGCTTTTCGTTCTTGCTTTGTACAGGGCGCGTAGGCCATGTTTGCTTGTAATATGTATGATTTTCTTGAACTGTATGGATGCTTCTTCAATTGTATGGACTGATTCTTGTATGATTGTATAAATGCTTCTTGTATGGATATCTGGGTATGTATGACTTGTATGAATGTATGTTCTATGGATCTTGAATTGTATGGGTTGATTTCTAGACAATTGTAACTGCCTTAGAATAAGGCTAATTTTTCAATCCTCAGATAAGACAGTTCTCTAGTTATTTTAAATTAAATGTATGTAACTACTGTGATGAATAGACAGATAAACGCTACCCGACGATTGAAAAATCGGCCGTAACTGCTCAAATATATAAATGTATGTTGCAATCATCTAAAATTATTGTTTTTTTTTGTGACATTGACAGGTGCCACATTTTCACTGCAATATGTGGCCGGCAATTATTGGTGTCTTTTTCTAACATGTGAGTAAGAGAGGCAGTGAACATGTGGCCCGTTTAGAAGCACTTTTATAGCAAGGTGTAACAAACTAGTACGACTCGGCTTCGTATACAAATATTATCTTCGGCTACTATTTCTGCTACACCTGCATTTCAAATATTATCTTCGGCTACTATTTCTGCTACACCTGCATTTCAAATATTATCTTCGGCTACTATTTCTGCTACACCTGCATTTCAAATATTATCTTCGGCTACTATTTCTGCTACACCTGCATTTCAAATATTATCTTCGGCTACTATTTCTGCTACACCTGCATTTCAAATAGGAGAGGCAATAAAACGACAATTAATTTTGGCATAAACGAAAGAAACTGCGCGTTTCTAGATATCACATATGAATATTTATTTAGGAGTAATGATAGAGATATAACTAGGTGTGTATGTATATGTTACAGCGTACAATAAATACAAGGTACAATGTGATCCACTACGGCGGTCATAACTGATCGTCGCCTGGCCCCAGCGACAGCAGCACCACCTGTCGGCATAGCACTGGGGACGAGACAAACGCCCAAATTAGTTCACTTGCAGACTACTAAGGGCAAAACCTCTGCTGTGTACAGTTTCCCTCAGAACGATAACTAAAGCATAGAAGTAGCCTAAAAATAGCAGTTATCAGAAACGAGTCTATCTCAACATTCGATTATGCCCTAACTGATGTGTAAGAGTCTTCATGTTGTTAGGGAGACTATTCCGAGCAACTTTTACTATGAACCCGATTTGATTAGAGCAACTTTATTTTTCATTGCTCCATCCATATGTTTTGGTCCAGGTGGTCAGTTGATTTAATTAAAGTTGAGCAATTGTTTTCATAGTGAAAGTTGCTCAGAATGTTCTCTCTAACAACCCCCTAAAATATGACTACACCCTTCTGTCACACCCTGTAGAATTGGAAATATGAAGAAGGCAAGAAAACAAAACAAAAAAAAACAATGTTATAAATGAATTAACGCAAAATAAGAAACTACTTTGTCAGGGACATCATTATGAGCAACTTTTATTATGAAACCGATTTCATCAGAGCAACTTTATTTTTTACTTCCCAGTACATTTTGGCCTGAGTGGATCGGAAAAAAAAGTTTCTGATCAAATCGGTTTCGTAATGAAAGTTTCTCAGAATGATGTCCCTAATAATTGAAACAAAAAGTAAACTTTAGAAAAAACCGACTTCCACAAACCCTATTTGATTAGATTGAGTTTAATACAAACTGTTACTAATTATCCCCCCCCCCCCTCCTTGGGGACTTAATTTTGTCAAATCCCATCTCAGTGCTATACCCCACGCTACTAAGGAACCTCTGTACAAAGTTTCATGACTCTAGGTCCACCGGTTTAGGCTATGCGTTGCCTGCCCGTCAGCCACGTATTGTATTTGTACCTAGTATTGAGCAGTTCTGGTGGCCATATGTGGTCTTCATCAGCACTTCCGCATCACAATATTATGCTTACCATGTGCATTTGCACGAGTTATTATGAAAAACACAAAAATTACTATAGGTCTGCCTATAATATTTGAAGAGTTTCCTCGATTTCTCCAGGATCCCATCATCAGATCCTGACCTGGTGTCAATGGGACCAATGGGAAGGTAAACCCTTTCAAACAAAAAAATAATTTTCCAAATCGGTCCATCCGTTTAGGCGCTATCGGGGTGTAGACATAAAAAAAAAAAAAAAAAAAAAAAAAAAAAACAAACATCCGGACGAATTGTAAACCTCCTCCTTTGGGAAGTCGGTTAAT